>OY776276.1:112615851-113215851 GCA_963675445.1 Linnaemya vulpina | reverse complement strand
TTATTACTGTCTATTATCATGTACATACATACATGTTTGCATGTGTTTGTTAGTGTTAGAGTGTGTGTGTAATTGTTGTTTTCTATAAACGCGTGCTTATGTTTTTTAGTAGATACGCCTATTTAAACGTTTGTAAATACGTAAGCATGTATGTACGTACGTGCACCCAAAAGCGTATCTCTGTGCGTCCAATGTGCATAAGTATAGGGTGTTTTTTATAGAGTGATACAACTTTGAGTTGGCATCACTGCTTTATTTGACCACCCATTTAACAGCTGATAGTTGCTTTTTGTTTAGTTTGCTGTGATATTTTATTATGGATCGACTTATACCAGAGCAACGTGTGCAAATTGTGGGAATTATTAATCAAAATAATGGTTCTGTTTGTCAAACTTATCGTGCACTTATCGTGGGTACTTAAATAAACAGAATTGTCGCATTTGGAGTGAGGAGAATCCACAAGCTTTTGTCGAAACACCATTAAATCCACAGAAAATTACTGTTTGGTGCGCTTAATGGACTGGCGGCGTCATTGGCCCATGTGTCTTCAAAAACGATGATGGGGTCAGATTTACTGTTTGTGAAAATTGGTGTTCCAGATTGAGCCTTGTACGCACCAGCCGTAGCGGCCACATGGCCGAAATCATATTTAAACATTAATGTCACGAAATTTTCTATCCAATAAAGACCGTTTTATTGATATCAAAGATATATTACTATATTTTATTTTGATTCAAACTTGTATCACTCCATAAACAACACCCGATACAGATGTATATATGTATGCATGCATGTACTATATGTTTGTCAGTTTGAAAAAAAAGTTGTTGTTGTATGATGACATTACCAAATCGTATTATAATGATGATAATGTTGCTTTGCTGTGTTGTTGCTTTTTAATTTAAGGTAAAATGTTCAGCAAAAAAAGAAAAAAGAAACACTGAAAACCAAACAAAATGAAATCGGGTTCAATAATTATTTTGAAATGTTATTTTGCATAAGAATTGCTGTTGTTGTTATAATTTCGTGTGTCTGTTTTCTGAAGAGTGTCTGTTTTGTTTTTTTTTTTTTTTTTGGTTTGTCAGTCTTTTTCGTTTTGCTGTATATCGGCGATATGACTATTCGATTATTATTTTTACGGTTTCTTTACATTTCACCTTTTTATTGAAATTTTGTCTATATTTAAATTTTCTTGTTTTTTTTAAATGTATTTTTTATCGACAAAATACTGCCAGTAACCGTTTAAATTTTGCATATGTATGTGTGTACGTACGTATGTATACGTGCATGTTATCTAGTGATTTGTTTCTTTTTTTTAATTGACAATTCTATTTTGTGCTTTGATTCGCTTTATTGTTGTTGGTGTTGTTTTTTTTGCCGATATTGTTATTGCATTTTATTTTTTGCACAAATCATGATAAATTATAAAAACTCATGCAAAGATTTAAAGTTTTTTTATATACTACATGCATGTATACATATATAAATACATATATAAATACATATATACGTACATACAATACATATACATATATATATTTTCTTTTTTACCCTACGGATTATTAAATCGTTTTGTTTGTTTAAATTTTAACCGTTTAGAAAATACCTGTTACTCTTAACATTAAAACGAAAGAATGTTGTTTAAGATACTCTTAAGAAGAGAGACAACTCTTTAATTACTATAGAGTTCTCTTTAATCCTTAGAATATTTCTGTTTTGGTTTGTTTGAAAAGGAAACGGAAGTAGCTTCTGCACATGTACGTTATATTTGTTCCTTAAAGTGCAGACAATAAATGCTTCGTAATTTAAAGAGGGAAACAAGTCCTGAACAAATATTTAAGGGTTTTAGAAAAGTCTTTAACAAGTTGTTGTTGTGCTGCATACAAAAACAGTAATTAAAAATAATAAGTCATTTTGATACATGATTGAGTTTTGTTATGGGATAACCGCAGAGATCTGATTCAACTGGCTGACACTCGAGACAGCGATGGTATACGTTGGCCGCCGTTACTTGTTCACGACACCAGACTAAATATACTATCGGTTGTTTTTTATAGAGAGAGACAAGTTTAAATCATAATAAAACATGTAATATATTTTTGATATCAATGAAACGGTCTTTATTGGATAGAAAATTTTATGACATTAATGTTTCAATATGATTTCGGTCATAAGGTCACCACGGCTGGCGCGTACAAGGCGCTACAAACAGTACATTTCGACCGTCATCGTTTTTGAAGACGTATGGGCCAATGACTCCGCCAGCCCATAAAGCGCTCGAAACAGTAATTTTCTGTAGATGTAATGGTGTTTCGACAAAAGCTTGTGGCTTCTCCTCACTCCAAATGCGACAATTGTGTTTATTTACGTACCCATTCAACCAAAGAATGGGCTTCATCGAAAAATAAAATTTTGAATGGACAAAGTGCACCATAAGTTTGACGAACAGAACCATTATTTTGATTAAAAATTTCCATAATTTGCACGCGTTGTTCTGGTGTAAGTCGATCCATAATAAAATGTCAAAGCAAACTAAACAAAACGCAACTATCAGCTGTTAAATGGGTGGTCAAATAAAGTAGTGATGCCAACACAAAGTTTTATTACTCTATAATAAACACCCTATATGTATATCTAGATATAGGAAAAACAGAATTAAACTGAAAACTATAAATACATTCGAGTAAAAAATTTTGCTTATTGAACTTTTTTAACTACACGTTATTAACTTGCTGCAGTTGATTTTGTTTACGCATGAATTTCTTTCGAAAATCTTGTGCGGAAAAAGACAAACACTATGGTTTTTTATAGGAATCGGTAGCAACTAATTAAATAATATTATTTTTATAGCAGCTAACAGATTTCAAAACAGTCATTTAATTTCTTGCTTTTATTGTATGTGTTGTAACTTTGTGACTGCAGTGTGAATCCCCGAAATATTGTGTACAAGAATTCAAATTCACTCTTAGGGTACCAAAAAAGTTGCCAACAGGTTTTTAATATAAACTTATTCCAAACATACACACTTTGCCATATCATTATGATTGTGAGCCATTGTTTCTCTTAAGACAGCAACCAGAATATATTTAAATAGCATTTAAAGGGAATAGGTGGGGCGTGGAGGCGGTATCGCAGATTAACATCGTATAAGCACAAGTGACACGTGACTTGTATATATCAACACGCTTTTTAATACACACACACTACCATAAATATAAATATCTCTTTATAAAATCTAAAATCTGCTTAAAGCCAGCACTAGCACTCTTACAGCCTGGTTCTCTTGAAAGCACACTTTATTCTTTCTTTCTCTCTCTCTCTCTCTTCATTTCAACAATAGCATTCTTGAGCATTTAAGCTTTCATGAACACACACAGCCAGACACATTTGCTGTTACCCCTTTTCACACCCAAGCCTTCAAGGAAATCATGTTGAATGAACATCGGAATTTACTTAAACCTTCACCCACCACCCACTCTTATTGCCCCGGCAACCACTTGTTTTCTTAAAACAAACAACATGCTTTCAACTTGTTTTCTTTTTTGCTATTTTCATTTTGTTATTTTTGTTTTTCAATTTTTTTTTTCTTTTTGTTTTCAACAGTTTTGTGTATGTCCTTTTCGTGTGGATGTGTCTGTCAGTATGCGTGTGTGCGGATGTGCTGGCATACACCCGATTAAAGTAAACAAGCTGGAAAAAAGAAGATACTCACACATTTACGTGCATATGGAAACAACATGTACTCGTATAGAATATATACAATTGGTGTCACACAGCGTCGACGTTGTTTAAACAATATTGTTGCTTGTTTTATTAAAAAAATAAAAAAATAAAAAAATTTCTTTGCTCTGTTGGCGTCTGTGTGTGTATTACGAGGTTTTAACTAAAGCTTGTCTGTGTAAGGCTTTGCAAATGTATTTATATATGTAAATGATTGTAGCAACAAAAAAACAAAAACAAAAACAAAAACAAAAACAAAAACAAAAAACAGAAAAAACCAAAAACAACAAAAATAGTTTCGTGTATGAAAATGACAAGAAATGAACAGAAAATTGTGACATTTTCTTTCAAAAGATTTGTCAGTGTGTGTATAAGTTTCTTTCTAAACGGTCGAGTTGAGGAAGACAAACTCCACGGAGCGTGAAATTACGAAAAAAAATAAATAAATAATAAATAAATTACAATTTTTCTAACTGCCGTGTTATTATGTTAAAATAGTTGTGGTTTATAAAAATATATAAATTTTGTTTAAACAAAGTGAAAGTGCTAATAGACATATTAAGTTGTCGCGCTTAAGATGACATTTAAACAACAAAAAGAAGCCCATAAAAGGTATAAAAGAAAAAAAAAAGCAGTTGCTGCTGCTGCTTTTTGCCGCCTGAATATCTGATTTAATAGTTTTCTGATTGTTTATATTTGCCTTGTGAAACGTTCATTGCCTTTTAAATTCAGTTTTAAATATGTTCGTGCCTTTATAAGAGTACTCGTATGCAAAGTACGTACTGAATAAAAGTGAATTACAAATTTTCAAAGCCAAAAGAAGCCAAAACTTATTTCAATGGAATTATGGGCGCACATACACACTTGTGAGAGTGTGTTATCTTCTAACATATGGCGGATTATTGAATTGTTTTCTTTGCGATTATATTGTTATTTTGCTTTTCCATACCCAAAATATGCGTTTCAAAATAATTTTGTAAAAAAATCTTAAGTAATTTTTTATTTTAGTAAATTTCCATAATACTTTTCATGTGTTTGTGTGTCTGTTTGATTGAAGCTTCAGGTCTCTATTTAATTATTTTTTTTATAATGAACTCGAGTTCTTAAATATATTATATTTTTCATTTGCATATTGACACTTTTTTTAGTTTTAATTTAAGCGCGGCTTGTATTCCCTACTGATTTCAAAACATATGCTTTACCTTCCGTTGTATGTATGTATCTTTGTATGTACATACACGTACACAGATACACAGTTAATGTGTCTATTTTTCTTTTACCTTAAAAGCAGAATTTATTCACACCCACCTTAAGGTAAAGAGGACATAAATTTTTTCCAACGGAATACATAGTCTTATATACAACCTATTTATCTTAATTGTAATAAATAAAGAGCTTTAGGGAGTGCAATTAAATATGGAACAATTAATTGAAATATATAAATGAAAATCTGCTTATATGATGAACTTAAATTTATTTAATATTCGAATGCATACAGAGGCTTTTTAAAGAATTAAAAATTATAAAAAAAATTGCTAAAAAATAATAATAAAAATAACAACAACAACAATAATGATAATAATAAATAAAAATAACAACAACAATAATTATAATAAGAATAGTAATAATAATAATAATAATAATAATAATAATAATAATAATAATAATAAGAATAATAATAATAATAATAATAATAATAATAATAATAATAATAATAATAATAATAAAAATAACAACAACAATAATTATAATAAGAATAGTAATAATAATAATAATAATAATAATAATAATAATAATAATAATAATAATATATTTGGGGTATTCACACTGTGGTCATAGAGTCATAAATCATAAAATAATAGCACGAAATATATGACAAGTGTGAACAACCCGTCATAGCTGGGTCTGCCAAATAAATTTCTATATATAAACTCTAACAGCTGCTGCCTTTTTATGAGCTGAATAAATTATTATTTTTTTTTTTTGCGGCGGCATACGGAAAAACGTTTAGTGGCTGCCAGCTACGTAGATTAAATGAGAAAATTTTTCACTCGTATGCATTTAGTTTTTGCGATTTAGTGCACTTTTAATATAATTTATGTTATAATAATGTGATTTAATGTACAGACCGTTTTTTAACCGTTTCTTAGTCGCGAATCATATAGAAGTAAAGGCGGCGAACATATACTATCGCCGTCTCGCCTAAAGACTTTCAGCCGTTTTGACTCAGATCTCTAGAGCATTTTATGACAACATACCTGAACGAGTGCTATTATTTTATGACTTTTTTATATGCAGCACAACAACAACTTTTTAAAGTAGACTAAAATTTTATGACTTTATGACAACATGACAAAATAGCACGAAGTGTAAATACCCCGATTGTTTTTTGGCTTAAAATGCCTTCGCATTGATAGTAGCCGTCGCCAACTGCGTCGAGTTGAGTTTCCACTAAAACAACTCCACCTTCTCTTCTGGTGTTTCTGCATCACTTCATGAAGGTCGCGAAAACACGTCCTGAAGAAGGACTCTTCTTTATATGCCCACATCTGGGTCCTCCATACACAACCATTATGGTGGTTCTAATTGATTATATTGGCGATCTATAGGTGTGGACTCGTGCTGCAAAAGTTGGTCGATGTCCTTTTTCTTCCTCACAATATTTTTAATAATAATAACAATAACTTCTCTTAGGATCATATTATAAATAACTATTTAATAACATTAAGAACACTAATGTGACATCTTAGAACTTTAAGACTAATTTCATAATTAGAAAGTGGTTAAAAGACACTCCCTACACTTAAAGCCTTCTGTTGGACGCTGTACAATATGTAAATAACATATTTATTACGCCCAAAAGAAAAAAAAAACAACGCCACCACCCTTTTGATTTTAATTTATTGCGACGTCATTTTAAGTTCAATCCTAACATATTGTGCACATAGTCTATGTGTATGTGTGTATATGTGTGTATGTATGTGTGTGGATATGTACGCGAAAAGACCATTTGCTAAGCACAGCACGATTTTGACAATGGAGGACAGTAATTTAAACTGATAGTTTAAATTCTAATGGGCTCGTTCATAAACTGTCATTAAAATTTAATGCAGGAGTTTCGTAGAGGGTAGCGCCTTTGAAGTGTAAACGGAATTATAAAAAATAGCAGTACAACTGATATATATATAAAATATAAAAACAATTTGAAAACAGATTTTGTGTTTCAACCACAACAAAAATTTCATATGAAAAGAAGAGTTCCTTAAAGAAGATTTAATTGAACAAAAATTTACAAATAAAACGAATACAATTCCATAAAAATAAATAATAATCTAGAGTTTTGAAAATAATCAAAACGAAAAAATACAGTGAAAAAAAACAAATTTCTGTAAATAAATCGAACAAAAAAAAATTTTCACTCTCAAAAAACTACTACTTAGTGATTTTAAGGTGTAGCGGCTTTTCAAAACAGCACTGTTCCAATCTGCTACGAGGTTTAACAAATAAATTGATGTTGATTTCTAAATTGTGTTCCTGGATTTTTAATGATTTCTTACGAACACTAACCCATCATTAATAATTGAATTTCATATAGTTACGAAATATCGAAATTAATATATAAAAATAAAAATACGAGTCATTCACGATCTGTAAAATAAAACATTTTCGGTCCCAACTCTACTGCAATACACGAAATATATCAAAAACTCCCTCAAAATTCCAAAAAGAGTTGTTGGAATAATACCATCTACTTTTTGCATTCAATATATCCGAGTGCTGTCAATTTATGGTGCATGATAGCATCACTAGTAGTGTCAGTGATCACAATACAATCATGAATTTAATTATTCAGATTTGAAAAACTCGATCTCATATATAAACGTGTGAGATCGAATTAGAGAAGATCCCTAGATTTCATTTCCATTTTCGCCGTTTTAAAAAGCGCTCGTGATATCAGTCCACAGTGATATCAGATGTTCAGTTAAAAACCATTTTAAAACGATATCTTCAACAAAATGAATAAAAGTAAATACCCAGTAGGAAATGTCAACAGCAAATGTATTTCTAATTTACTACTGACTTTGCCGAGAGTACAACTAACTAATTGTAGCTCAGCTAATATTCTTTTCTTTAGATATTTAACATCAGAACTACGGAATAGTTGGGTGCTATGGGCATTGGAAGCAGATACTTGCTGGTTTATTTTAGTAACTCTAAATTAATTGTCAAAAGTTATGAGTTTTAGACATTTGAGTCCAGGTTTCCATGCGGGTAATTTTCCCTTATCTTTGTGGGGGGATAAGGAAGTTTATTTTTCAATGAAACTGTTTTAAAAATGTCTTACCATTCACATAAGAATTTAGTTAATTTAAAGTATTTTATTGCGCCTTTTATCTAATTTACTTTTTGAATATCTTTGTTGTTGTGAATGTTCAAGTTATTTTTATTCAATATTTTGGTTTTGTAATATATTTTGAATGAGACACAATTTAAAATAAAATACTATTAATGTTAGTTTCACTAACATTCAATGGATTGCGCAAAATTTTAATTTCTAGTAAATATTTTAACAGTTTCCTTAATCCCTAATAATTTTTATATTATTTCCCGCTTTCTGGAGAAATAACATAATAAGAGAAATAAAAATTCCTTGATTTTCAGTGTCCTACTCTACGCCTTATCTACTCAACTCGAGCAGCACCCTCGAATATTTTCGCACAATGGAAAGTCGATTTCCGGCAATCCAGAGTTTACAAATTGAAATTAGTGATCACGAAACGGCTGTCACATCCCCCGAAAGCAACATGTTGTCATGCTATGAATTTTTGTGGGGTTCATTATGATTTTCTTAATTATTTTAAATTGTTACACATCCCATTTTATATCAAACATATGCCTCTGTAGTGTATGGCTTCAAAGAAACTGTATCGACAAAAAGCTTATAATATCAATTATTGGCAAACACTTTTACTAATTCAGCATTTGATTTGTTTATGTCTATATGACTGTCTTCCATATCCTCTTACACTAGATAGTCCAAAAAACTTGCAAACCAATTGAGAATTACATAAGCATAACCATGCTCTCATAATGGTTTCATAAATTTGCTCTATTTCAAGGCCAAGTGCAAGCTGTGGGTTAAAATAGATTAAATAGTTATTCTCAAATAGACGACCATTCATTTGACAAGATATTATCATTATTTTAGCGACGCATAATTATTTTTATAAATTAACGGCAACAGTTTGTCATGTTTACTTGCGAACGGAAACAATCCAGTATCTCAAAACGTTTTTACGTTTAGATAAGAAGCCCTTAACCATCTTAAGTTCAAGAATACATAAATTATTGGCAGACAATTCACACATACGAGTGCGAATGAAGTCGTTCATCACGACACGTCAAAAATGTATGCGATAACATTTTTGTTTTTATAAATAAAATTATAATAAAATTTACATACATGAATAACTGTTTTAAACTCACAAATACACACACACAACCACATGTGCATACGTAATCACACCTATTTGCAGCCAGATACTCTTAATTAATTTCAGCCAACAACAAACAATTTATTTTTCTCAAGAAAAACACAACAAAACGGAAAAAAATGCTAAATCGAAATGATAAGCTCGTGCTGTCAGCAAAAAAGCACTTAATGAAATTGGGTTGGAAATTTAAATTATAGAAATTTTCATTTTCTTCTTCTTCTTCTGTACTAATATAATTTAAATAAGTTTTACTTTAACGTATTTATTAGCACCAGCGAGTTCCAATGACACTGAATTTCAAATTAGACATAAAAATTAATATGGCCGGGTACAGGCGAGTACTGCTGGCTGCATTATCTTCGCCATGCAATTAAAGCGATCGCACTATTTGATATTTTAATTAAGTTAAAACCTACTCAACAATAATTTACCACTGGCAGCAGCGATATATCATAAGCTCCTGTGAAAATAAATTGTACTTTAATAGTGAACTGCATGTGAAGAGCAAAAAAAGTTTGATTAGTGGTACGAATATATGGAGCATTAACTTGCACCATTGCAAATAAATAATTGAAACAATTTAATTTATTAAATAAGCACTTAATTGTTTTAAACATTTCTTGCCGTGTGCGTTGTCTTCCAAGTATGAGGGATGGTGTTGTCAAGAATTGGGACAATATTTTAACAATTTATGAAGGAGTATTTAACATGACAAACGGTAGTAATTGCCTGTCCTTGTTGCTGTATCGCAACCGATAACATACTTAACGTAGAGTCACATGTTGCAAGGAAACTGACTGATGTTCGTCAAACTTTCCTTTTACTAATACAATCAAAAGTTGGTGGCACAGGCTGCAAGTTTTTATAAGCAAATTGAAATCAATTGGGGGTGTAGTAAGCCCCTGGGCTATACCTGGAAGCGACACAAAAGTCCGGGGTCTTTTCTTCTTACCTGTTATTAATCACCTGCAGCGGTTTCAAAAGTAGCCCGTATAACAAGGGGACTACCGTGTTGTATTGTTTGTGCTCGTAGCACCCCTCTTTTAGTTCGACCTGTTCTTTTAGTTCGATTTGTTCAAATAGAGTTATTTGAGGTCCCAGTTGGTTTTTTAAATTGTCCCGTCGTTGACGTTTTGCTGGTGTGCACCTCTCCATAGGACTTTATGATTAACATGATATCCCTCGCATGTGTTTAACACGATATTCCTGCTAATTTCACTTTTCATTCAACCCGTACAACTCTGTCAATTTGAAATGACCTCAAACAAATGAGCAAATGAGTGAGAGAGTGAGTGGGTGGGTGGGTGGTGGGCAGGATAAAGTTTGATGGTTGCATTTGAAACACCAGGTTGTGTTTATGTTTTCAAAATGACAAGACCATAAAGTGGAGCAAATAAAAAAGCGATGGTCTGATAATCATTTTTTATGGTGAAAAAGAATTTACTGCGAAGAGCCCAAGTGAAACTAACAAACTGCGTGTAACATGTTTGTGCAAGTGTTAGTGGTCTTTATGTATGTATGACTATACAGAAATTCTAAGGAACTAATTGACATTTAATCATTAATATTTAAACAGTATTTTCTTCCTTTTTGTTTGCGGTAATTGGAGAACTAGTCAAACTATCTGCTGCTTCTTAGTTTCTACAAACAGTTTTCATATTTTCCTCTTTGGGTGTGTGTGTGTAATGGTGGGGTCCTCTAACAAACCCACACATTTCAATTGTCTGCCTATCTGTCTGTCTGTCTATCTGTCTATCTGTATTCCGTCCATAAAATCATGTTTTTATAATGTCACTTTCTATAAATTCTTTATTGCTCGTTTATATTCATACTCATGTACGTGCATTGACTCAGGGGTTTCTACGCTGTTTTTTATTTTTCTGTTCACCTTTTTTCCAGCCACATTTTTCACTTTCATTCCATTTGATGTATATCACTTATTTTATTTCCATTATTTTCATTTAATATTCTACCACCATATTTTTATTTAGTGGGCCAAATTGTTATTAATGTTGTTAGTTTTATATAGTTGTTGCTGTTGTTTTTATTGTTATGCAAGCCATTTCTGTTGTAAATTTCAAGTTAAGGACATTCGTTGGAAAAAAAGCGCAATTTTGCAGACAAATTCAAAGAATTTTTCTCTTGTCAAACTAATTGGGAAATTTATTTTGTGGAAAAATACAAGAAAATAATTTGATTTCCGCCTTTGTTGCCTGTGCTCTATCGTTTGACTTTATTATAATTAATTATTGCCAAGTTATTGAATAAATAAACAAAATATTAAATCAGTTTGAAAATAAAGCTCTTAGTTCACAATATTGTTTTAAGTAGTTGCTTAATGGTTAGAAATTTTTTTGAAATAAATTTTTACTTCAAAAATCGCTAAAGGATTGGACAAAATCAATGTTTCATAAAACAATAAGGAACTATAATTCCTCATATTCATAAAAAAATAAAATATCTTGAAAATCTATTTTAAGAAAATGTTTTATGATAAAATATTTTATAATAAAATGCCTTTCAAAAACATTTTAAATTTTATGAATAAGGCGGAAAATGTTTAACGTTCATATGAAAAACAAAAGCGAATAGTGTAAGAAAAAGCAAAGAGGATTAAATTTCTTTTAAATTTTGTTTTTGTTTACATATAAATTTTGCTAACGCAAAGCGATTTACAGAATCAGGGTGTTAATTTACTTAAAAGTTGTGATTCATAATAAAGTTTTACAGAAAATATAATAAAAAATTATGTTAAATATTTGATATATCTAATATCTGACAGTCACCAAAAAGTGCAACAAGACCAAACAATTTAATGCTATTAAAAGGTGTGCAGCGCCCTCCGAAAACAACATGTTGATCGTTCTAGCCTTGGCATTGTCAAAACTAAGCAACTTTGTCTGCATTAAATATTTCAGCCTAAACATTTAATTAGAAGCAACAGTAAAAATTAACAATATGAGTCCTGATTTAAAAGTGTTCAATAATTATTCATTAAGATCAATAGTGATCAATTTCACACGAATTGCTTCAGAAAAGCTTATAACAATTTGAAAGGTTGTAAAATAAAACAAAAAACAAATTTCAATTTCAAAATATTTCAATAAAAATTACATCCTACAAAACCAAACAAATTTCAAATCAACAAAATACCTAAATCTCGTTTCAGGTGAATTTTTCTACATCAAACCAGGCGACAATTTTCCAAGCATTGCAAAAATCCATGGATGGGTTCATTAAATAAATCACTACACCAACAAAAAAACAAGAACATAAAAATTACATATAAAAAACAATAGATAATAATGGATGCAGTCAGAGCGGTGGTGACAGTACCAGCATCAAGCGATACGATTACAATAACACAAGAATCTACAACTACTTTCAATGTTAATCAGAGCAATAACAACACACACATACATGCAAATGCACACATTAGTAGTAATAGTTTGGCGAACAAGGCAACAAGCAACATTATCAGCAACAGCAATAGCAACATAAATATCGGCGGCAGCAGCCACAGTAGCAGCAGCAATAGCAGCTGCAGTAGTAGCAGCACCAGTAGCAACAGCAGTGGTTATGGCAGTTCTACAACAACACCCACCAACAATTATGATTTACAGCAAACAACACCAACAACTACCCCAGTACCAACAACTCCTGTAGCGACTGCTGAGCACATTATTCCCGTAGCCACTGTAGCAGCCGTCACCCCTTTTTATAATGAATCCGTAATAACACACACTTTAGAAGCGCATCGTGCGCAACACCACCATCATCACTCGCAGCAACACCAACACCAACACCAACAGCAACAACAACAACATCAGCAGCCACATCAGCATTCTTTACTGCAAAGCAATCATCATCAATATTCCGAGAATCATTTACAACCAAACTTGCAGCAAACGCATCATCAATATTTACCCAGACAACAATACTATTCTCCGTATGACTACCAGCAAACAGCGCCAACGCATAATTTATCAGGAAGCGCAGTTGATCCAGCTGTTGCCTCGTATAACATGTTAGTTCCAGGTCCATATGAAATGTCCTCTTCCTTGGCTACCCCCTCCTATGGGGTCGATCAATATAAATCTGCAAGTTTATCAGGTGCCGCAACTAACTACGAACGTAGTTCGGTAGTTAAACCACAGGCAATAGCACCAACTTATAACCAGCAGCACCAGCAGCCACAACATGTACCACAAGCGGAACAACAGCAACAACAACAACAACAACAGTCCAAGATAATAAACCAGCAAACACATCATTTCACAAGCCTGTTGGGCCCCTCCAAACAAAGACCATCCTCACTAATCAGCGGCACCGCGAACACTAACACCTCTAAGCCGCAAGCGGCAGCAACACCCTTTTATGCTAATCCCACACCGTTCTATGAGAACTTTAAACACAAAATGCCTTTAGAATACCATGACACTTCCAGTAATCCCTCGCCTACAGCAGCGGTCTCATATCATCAGCAACAAAAATTTTATGCGGCCGCAAAATCTCAACTGAAAGAAGCTTCTTATGGATCTCCGACTGGCCTAAATAGCAAACCTTTATATGGCAGCACTGGTAACTTTTTTCCGGCACCTGCAACGGGTCTTAACTTATCAGCTGCCACATATGACAAATACAGTATGTACCCCCACAACCCAACAACAGGATATTCCACGACAGGCCATTTGGGCAATGAAACTCCACCAGACGTTAGTAATTATCGCAAGCCGGTGGTGACAAATGCCATGAACTCCCCCTCTTGGCCTTGGGGTCTCGATTATACTTCGGGAAATAGTCGCTGCATACCGCCGCCAGCTACCCATATTCCTACCGCTACTGTGGCCCCCACACATGCCACCCACTTGACTCAAAATCCCCCGGTTTTAGCCCGAGATTCCTACTACATGGGCCATGATAAATATGGAGTGAAGTATGACAAATACACCAACCCCTCCTACCAACAGTCGTATGCTAGCCCGCCCACCAACAGGCATATGTGGCCGAATACAGCTCATACATCTAATCTAAGCCCACTAAATGACAGACATCTTTTGGCAACCGTCCCACCTCCATTGACCTCCCATGGCCTACACACTACCTCCTACTTCCCCAACACTGCTGCAACGAGCTTAAATAGTCGACAATCTTGTTGCTCCCAACCATATCAACCTCAAAGTTGCTACTATCCTGCCTCGCATGCTGTACCCACCCGGCAACCACACTCACAAACACCTGCAGTGGCACCATCTGCCGGTGGTTATATAACACCTCAGCAGACTTTTGGACAATCGCCGCATTTGAATGCCCTCACCGCCAGCTGTAAATATGGTGGGGTCTTAACCGACTATGGAAACGGAAATAAATTTAAAAACTCTAATGATCTCTATTTAAACACACATCAGTATGACAACAACCCCGCTCCGCACAACTTCGGCTACGCATCTGCTCATAACAGTCAACCGTTATACAACTCTAATCCTCATCAATCAATGACTCATGGACCCGCACCCACATCTCTGCTTACAAATGATCCTCTGGGCTCCAAAGCAACGTCTTATATAAACGATCTCACTTTTCCCACAAGCAATTTTGATAATTATCACCCGCATCTCGACACCCAGCCGAGTCAACAAACAATAGCCGGAATACATGACCAACAGCCGCCGCCCGCCTACGAAGTTACGGTAGCAAAACGTGCCTTATTGGATTATCGCAAGCCCATACAACCTCAACCCCCACCCATAGGAGCCGAAAACTGCTACACCAATCTGCCGATAAGGGACCACTACAATCCGCAAGAACTGTTAAATACACCGGAGACAACAGCAACATTCGGCGAATATGAAACGCATAAAAGCCATACCGCCAATCTGGCAGCAGGAGTTCTATCTGAAGCGGACAGAGACAGGGACGAAAATAACAAGAACTTAAGTTTGCGCGACTTCATAGCCAACTGGAATGATGACGAAGATGAATACCAAAACAATGAGGAAATGAGCTTCGATCAGGACACAGTAATCAATGAGGTCCTGCAAACAGCATCTGTGGACCAGGAGGCAGCAGCAGCAGCAGCTACAGTTACAGCTGTGGAGGAAGTAAAAGTAATAAAACCTTTTCTAGCCGAAAACAAAAACAATGAACCTCTCCAGCAGTCCCTGAATAGTGTCGAGGATCTGAGTGCAACCTTAAGTGAGGCAGATGCTGGTCAATATGTCAACCTGCCGGATATTGTAATTGATATTGAAAAATCCAACAACGTTAATAGTTCTATAACAACACCTGCACCCTCGCCACCTGCAATGCCCCCACATCAAGATAATAAGAATTCTATGAATCTCAGCGATTTCGATGTTGAAAAGGAATTGGATGAGCTGAACCTCAAGAAACCAGGCCAACAGGAACTAGCAAAAGACTTACACGATGGCAAAGATTCTCCGAAAGTCAATGTGACACCACAAATAAGTTCGTGCAAAAATCTTACCTTCGAGGATTTGAATCTGGAGGCAACCAATAAAACCGTCCTGAACGCAGTATCAGCATCTCTGACTACAAACCACAACTCCAATTTAACTGACCAGTACATCGAGGGCTATGAGAGCAGTAGCAGCCGTCATTCAAATGAATCGGCTTTTGAAAAAGAATACGAGACTTTCATCAACAAAATAACTAGTGAATCGGGTGCAAAGAAGACCAGGAAAGGGCCAAGTGCTACTGCGCTGGTTACTGATGTCGATGCTGAGAGGGAAGTCGATTTTGAAAAACATGTGCACGATTTTTCGAAATTCTACAAGCGCAAACGCAAACTAAAGGAAGATGAAGTGATGGCAGCCACTCCAGCGACTCACAGCCAAAAGAAGTTGAAGGCTGCCGAAGTGGCCAAAGTTGACAACTCAAATTTTCCCCAGGCCTACACGAAAAAGTCTAGAAACAAACTGACCAACAAAAGGACACACGATCCACATAAACGTAAGCCCAAGTCGGCCTATTATAAAATCATACATTCCATACGGCGCTTTGGCTTATACCGGGCCCAGCGTGTACGTGAGTATATGGCAGAGTTGAAGGAAAAACATTTGCCTTTAATAAAAAGACAATCGATCAAGAACTACACTCACGACAATACCGAAAGCATGTGTAATGCCAAGTCCTTAAAATCTCTGTGTATTATGGCGATTAACACCGAGGAGTTTCGCGACAGTTTGCTGTTCTCGATGGCAGAAAGAAGAGATAATGTCCCAGAATCGGAAGAGAAACACATTTGCACGGATCCCTCATGTGAAACCTGTGAAGTTATTAAAAGTTTAATGGAGGCGGACAATTTTGAAACCACTCTGATGCAACAAGCAGCTGGGCCAAATGAAGAAAGCGCTAGTTTCGCTCCAACGATGTTCTGTGCGGAAGGTGGCAATGGGACCATAACAATTTTTGAAGCTACAACAAATGCAAACGATGATCTCAGTTTTCGCAATGAAGCGCCCATTGTGATCGCAAATGAAATTACAAATTTTGCATATTCCAAAGAAAACTTTCCCGGTGCGTTTGATGCCAAAGCTATAGAAAAACATTTTCTTAATACTACAGATGTCTTAAAGATGGACTTTATGAGTGATGCTGAAAGCTGTGCGCCTCCCCATCTTGATTTGCGAGCCAAGGCCGATTACTTGGATATCTATTTACAACCAACGTCTGAATCACTTGTTACAGAGACTGATGACAATTTAAATACTTCTGTTGGTCAAAAGACCGACAGTTCAAAAACCTCGGCAGTCACATTCCCAGAAGCAAATAAAAGCGCAATAAATGACGCACCAACACAGATTTCATTTAAGAGTGAAAAGTTTGCTGCAACTGAGCGCGATGAGGAAAGTGAGAGTGAAGACTCCGATTCAAGTGATTCGGATACTGACACTGATACCAATTCTTCTGGCTCAGATAATAAATCGATTGCAGATAAATCGAACAGCAATAATGAAAGTAGTGGCACAGACACCGAAGCAGATACAGATAATGAAGATGAAACAGCGAGTTCAGAATCTGACGAGTCCCATCAATCGAAAAATATCCCATCAAAGAGAAAATCAAGTTCAGTAAGCAGAAAAAAAGAACGAGACAATTCAAGTCGAACAGATATCGATAGCGAAGATGAAAATATTCCCAGCAGTAGCCCCCGACGTATTGTGATACGCATAACGAAATCATTAAGTCCGAATGACCAGAGTTTAAGGGTTGAAAATGTTTTTGAAAAATCTTCCAAAATGCAGGTTGAAGCTGAAAGTCAAATAGAGAACGAAGAATGTGCGCAAGCGTCAAGCAAATCTACATCAAATTTAAGCCCAGAAGGTTGCGATCCTGAAAAATCCTTTGAAGCACGCAGCTGTACCAACCGGGAAGATAACTTCAGCAAAAATAATAGTGCGGTAACAAATTTAGCTCCTTTAAAACTAGTCCTCAGGAAGCAAGCTTTCTCCAAGGAACAGCCTTTAGATGATATTGAACTTGATAAAAATTCGGATATTGAATCTGAAAATGAAAGCAATAACGAGGATATGTCCCAGGAAAATGAAAAAACTTTGAAGTTGAAGCGAAAACAAGATGATTCAATGGAGGACACATTTTCCAAGCAGAATATAGAAAATGAATGCGACTATGGCGTAATTTCGAAGGTGATCAGAATCTGTGGGGCTAAACTTGATCCTAGAAAAGAAGTGGAAGTTTCAGATAATTTTGATGGATATGAATCTCAAATTGTTTCCACAAAAGAAGCTGAAGTTTGTGAATATAAAAATTTTGAAAAAAGCTTGGAAGCATGTGGTGATCTTAATGAATCCGAAGATCTTTCAAATAAAATATCTAAAGACAATCGAATATCTTTAAAATCAAATTCAAGTTCAAAAGACTGTTCTGAAGACTTCTCTACGGAAGCTCCTAACGAAGTTTTTCTGAGAAATACAATATCTGAAAGCAAAGTCGAAACTGTTTCAAGTCCACAAAAAATAATCGTTGAAGAGGTTGCAAGATCCATGCAGTCAAAATTTACTACAGAGAGTGAGTTTGAGAATAAAAAACTCAAACAGACTCAAAAAGATAATGGCCTTCAGGAAGAAGAAACCCCATTCATAGACGATGTATTTAATGCTAATCCAGAGCTAAGCCACTCTAAAAGTACAAACAGGGATTCTTTAATCGAATACGATTCCCAAACTAATGCAGTCTCAACTGATGAGTTAGAAGCAAAAACGAAAAGTAGCCCAGAGCACGAAGTCTGCAGCACTTTAGAATTAAGTCCCAGAGATGATCAGCGATCAGAAAGTGAATCTGAAGATGATGACTCACAGGAAATCATAAAGGAAACTATTGATGATCCTAAAGAGCGCAAAGTCTGCAGCACTTTAGAATTAAGTCCCAGAGATGATCAGGGAACAGAAAGTGAATCTGACGATGATGACTCACAGGAAATCGTGAAGAAAAATACTCATGATCCTAAAGAGCACAAAGTCTGCAGCACTTTAGAATTAAGTCCCAGAGATGATCAGGGAACAGAAAGTGGCTCTGAGGATGATGACTCACAGGAAATGATGAAAGAAGCTGCTGATGATCCTAAAGAGCGTGAAGTCTGCAGCACTTTAGAATTAAGTCCCAGAAATGATCACCACGGAACAGAAAGTGAATCTGAGGATGATGACTCACAGGAAATCGTGAAGAAAAATACTCATGATCCTGAAGAGCACGAAGTCTGCAGCACTTTAGAATTAAGTCCCAGAGATGATCAGGGAACAGAAAGTGACTCTGAGGATGATGACTCACAGGAAATGATGAAAGAAGCTGCTGATGATCCTGAAGAGCACGAAGCCTGCAGCACTTTAGAATTAAGTCCCAGAGATGATCAGCGATCAGAAAGTGAATCTGATGATGATGACTCACAGGAAATCGTGAAGGAAAATACTCATGATCCTAAAGAGCACAAAGTGTGCAGCACTTTAGAATTAAGTCCCAGAGATGATCAGGGAACAGAAAGTGACTCTGAGGATGATGACTCACAGGAAATGATGAAAGAAGCTGCTGATGATCCTAAAGAGCGTGAAGTCTGCAGCACTTTAGAATTAAGTCCCAGAAATGATCACGGAACAGAAAGTGAATCTGAGGATGATGAAATGCAGGAAATTATAAAAGAATATTATGATGATCCTGAAGAGCACAACCTTACTAAAAACAACTTTGAATCCAGTTCTCTGAAAGAGATTGAAGAGAAAAAATCTGATATAACATCGAACGAAAAACTAGACTACAATAACGCTGAAACGTGTTCTAAAAGCATTGAAATTTATGAACTCACCAGTAGTGAGTCGGAATCTGAAGAAGGTGAGTCAGATGTAGAAAGTGTTCTCTCGATTTCGGAAAGTAGCAGCGCCTCTGAATATGAGAGCGATGACAGTGATAAAAGATCGGAGAAAATTGTGAAGTTAAATAATTCAAACCCAATAGTGATCTCTGATGATGAGTCAATAAATACTTGCGATCCTAAAGATCAGCTGCCAACAGTAATTAAAACTTTCAGAAAATCCTCTGACGAATATCTTAATGAAATCGAAAGTAATTCAGAGTTCATCAGTATCAAAGAAACACAACAATCGTCCATTGAAGAAGAAAATGAGCTCTTGTTGCATGATAAACCAACAGATTTGGTATCCAATCACTCGGAATTTTCAATGAACTTAAAGAATAAAGAACTTAAGGACTCACAAGCTGTACAATGTCCTGAGGAAGAAAAAGAATCGTTTGCTTTTAATTATGGGAGTTCAGATGATGATTCTAATTCAGAAACCGAATTTGATAACCCTAGAGAGCCATTTCCGGATAAGCGTAATAGAACCAACAGCGAGAAATACGATTCAGAACAGACAAGCTCCGTAGAAGACTTTTCTGAGGACACGGATGCCGAAATGAGTGATCACTCAACACAAAAAGACGAGGAGTTCCTACAGCTGGAAGATCCACCAGCTACACACTTAGAGAATAGTGATTACGATGAGAGTGATGTTTCACTGGAAGGCTCCAGAAGCCCAGAAATTCGCCAAAATATTTCAGGCAAACCATCACCAATTCAAAATCAAAATGCTCTAGAAATATCTGATTGTGAAACAGCCATCGTGCAGTCTAAGAGTAACAAATATTTCCATATAGAAGATGATGTCTTTCAAAAGTCCGAAATAAAAATAAATGAAGATTTGAATGCGAGTAAAGAAAACTATGAAACTGCGGAAATGCTTTCGGGCGTCGTTGGTGATATAAAAAATGGCACAACTCAGTCACAAGAAATAATTTATAAAGAAAAGTCAGTATTACAAGCTGAGATGGAAAATACTGGAACACAATCGGTTGATATTATTTCTGTAAATGAAAACCAAAAAGTATCCAAAGAAACCAAAAGTTTAGGGAATGATTTCGACGAAAACGCAAGTGAAAACAGAGTAGTCGAAATCAAAAGCTGTACAATAGAAACGCCTATTCCCAAAACTGAAAAAGTCGATAATCAGCTGCAAGACATGCGGGAAGCCTCCGTTGCTGCAGCAGATATTTATAAACCCAATAAGCCAAAGAATGATGTCGTGGAAGAAAAATTCACAGTCCCTGAAAGGCCTCCTCTCAATGCAGATGAAAATACATATAAATCAAAGGAAGCCGAATTTCAGACCGTAACTGAAGCTGAAAATAAGTCCCAAAGTGGATTTTTTGAAAAACACTTAACAGATTTTGAAAGACTTTCTGTCAATGCAGATAAAAACACCAACATAATAGAGAAAGACGAAAATACATCTGAACAGATCATGAAGGGTTTCCGAAATTCAAATACACCACAAAGTGATGCTTTCGAAGAAGAGTTAAGAGATTTTGAAAGACCTCCTGCTAGCATAGATGCAAATACCAAAATATCGGGCGAAGCTGAAGTTCATGAAAATAGCAAATCAAATGATCGACAAACTGATATTCGTGCTCCTCTAAGTGGAGATGCAATAACGAATGCATTGCATGTGCTTGAAAATAAATCTGAAAAGATCAGTAAAAAGATCACTATGAAACCAGAAAGTGACGTTTCAGCGGAAGTCTTAAAAGATTTTGTAGAACCTCATTTCAATAGAGCTGCGAATTCGAATATATCGGAGGAATCTGAAGATCTTGAAAATAAAATTGAAGACATCGTTATGGAACATAAAAAACCAAATAAAGCACAAGAAGACTTAACAGAGTCCAGATCGCATCTTGTTAATACAGATACAATTATGAATATATCGGAGAAAACAGAAGATCTTGAAAACAAATTTAAACAGATCGTAGTGGAAGTTTCAATATTAAATAAGTCAGAAAACGAAGTTCTCGAAAAACACTTAACAAAGTCCATAATATCTCCTGCCAATACAGATGAAATTACCAACATATCAGAGGAGGAAGTATATCTTCCAAATAGCCTTAATCCGATCATAGCCGCAGATGAAGAAATTCAGTATGAGGAAAATATGACATTCGAAGAATCAACAACTTCTTGCCCTTCAGCTATTGAAAAAATTACACTTCAAAAAGAAACTAAAGAGAAGATCATCTGTAATAAAAGAGATTCAAAAAGCCCACAAGATGACAGTTTAGCTATCAGAGAAACAACGGATTTGAAGGATACACCATCCGATGCTATTCTCGGAATTTCGAAAGAGAAAGATTTGGGAGAAGAATTAATACCCACCACTGCAGAGGACGCTATAGATTATTTTACATCTGTCAGCGAAGCAAAAAATGTTGATGCAGAAGTTTCCGAAGATACCAAAGATCTCAAGGAGCCACTAAAAGAACCAGTTTCTGAAAATACCGTGATCACAACACAAAAGCTCTTTCAAAATTCTAACATATCAGCAAGTTTCAATCGGGAAACACCACAAGCTTCGTCAGAAAATCATATTGCATTTAATCGCACCGTATCTGAAAGAATCTCTCAAGCAGAAGAGAACAATTCTGAATGTATGGATAAAGTCCATAATAATGAAATCGTTGTGGAAATATCTAAGGAAAAGGAGAGTGAGGCAACCGATTTTGAAAATACACCGCCAGTTCGAAAACCTGAAACTCGTGGTGGCATACTTACAAATGGCGCTGCGAAAATTCCAGAAGATATCACAAAGACTGCAGCAGAAAGTTCTGCTCGATTAACAACAGCAAAAATGGAAGTTCCAGAAGAGGCAAAAGTAAAACGTTCAGAAAACATATCAGATCCTGAAAGCCCTCTTAATGAACGCAGACATCAGGAATCAGACGCTCCGCCCACAACTGCTCAAGTCAAAGAGTCACAAGAAAATTCCTCTCTAGTTGAGACTCAGAAAATAGCAACCATGACTGGAGAATTAGAAGCGAAGGGAGAATCGATGAAAAACGTATTAGCAGAAGGCTCTACACCATTTGGAAGCCTTGAAGAAACCGCTGAAGCAAAAATTGCGATGACAGGATCCAACAGAGTAAAGAAATTGGATGAAAAATGTATACCGAAAGATATATTCAGTTCTGATCTACCAGATATTGTGGATCAAGCCAGATATGAGTCAATTTCACAAGACAAGTTTATACAAAATTCAGATGCCCTTGAATCGCTCCAAATCAGATCTCCTCGAAAATCAGCTGAACAGATACTTGAGAACTCACACTGCAGTGAAGTTCAACTTGCAGCTGAACTCAAAACCGTTAACGCAATTAATTCAAAACAAGTCAAGTCGTGTGAAGAAGGGTCTATAGCGGATCTTGAGACCTCAGCTCTAGCTAAGAGCAAGTTAATATCGGAAACTATACAAACATGTGAAAGTTCAGCAGAACACGTGATAAATAAAAGTGAAACTTTAACAACACACAATAAGTTGGAATATGAACAACCTGTAGCCGATAAGACTTCTGAAATTGAACATCCAACCGAAACTTCGAACCAACAGGCTGCAACTAAATACTGCAGTACAACGGATGAAATGTCCGCCGATTTTTTTGGTTTCAAAAACCAATCCAGCTTTGAAGATGAATCTGAAGATTTCCATGGCTTCGAAGACTTAGAAGAAGTCACAAGAATTCGCCAAGAAATGGAAAAGCTAAGCGATGACTCCACAGCCAATGATGGCTTCCTGAATAACCCAACTTTAAATAGGCAATTTTTGAAGGCCACAACAGCTTCGCTGACCGATAGTATGTGTTCGGAAGTAAACGAATTGGAGGCTTTAGAAAAAGAACTTTCCCAGCCACAACCCCAAGTACAAGCTGAAGATGACCATAAAGAGACTGAACAAGATTTGCCAACAAAACCCATCGAGGCAGCGTCTTCGAACGACATCGAACACATCAAACAAATGTTGGAGAGCGACGAAGAACTGCCAACCGATGGCGAGGACAAATGCGAGAAACCAACGCGTTTATGTAAGAATAAATCTGTAGGAGATAGTAAAAATCATATATCAAAATATATTTTAAGTTCTGTAAATTCTGTTATACCAAAGTTAAGTGACCTTTGTAGGGCTGCCTTAAATAGTTCCTCGAATTCTAATAGTAATTTAGCACAACCAGCCAACTCCGAGACGTCCACATTTGTTGTGGAGCGCGAACTGAGCGTAGAAGAAGCCTTAGCCGAAATGTATCGGCAGGCCGGTGTATTATTATCCGATCCCGAGGATTGTGATAGTGATATGCCGCCGCCTTCGCCCCCACACAATGAAGCTCATGATGTGTTATTGATTAATTTACAAGAAATTTTAAATAGTGATAACGATGTTTATGTGTTGCAATGTGATATGAACGAAAATGTCCTCAATGTCGTGCGCTCAACAGAAGACCCCGTAGTAGAGCGGCAAGGCAGTGAGGCTACGGTAAATACGGAAAGAGTAAATACACTTCAAATTATTGTAGATACACAAAATTCCGATCCACAAATACACATCATAAGCTCCGATTCCGAAAGTGAGGTTATCATTTTGAGTGATGACGATTCGGAATTTAATTACAGACAGCTTTCAAGCAACCCAGAGCGTGTTACGATACCCTTTATCAATGATAACGATATTAATGACAGCGACAGCTTGTTCGATATATCCACCATACACCATGAGGAAATAGTACCTGATAATTTAAATAAATTCTTGCAGGAAGAATTTTATAAATATTTACACGAAAAATATGTACAAAGAAATATATCAAAATATTATCATGCCAACAGGGTTTTGAAGAAGTACAAGAGAAGATTTATTCGAACAAATCGGCAGTGAAAGTAATCGAGTTTTTAATAATAATTTCATTCCTGAAAACTATTCAAATGAGCTTTTATAACTTCTCTAATCCTTTTCCATTTCAAGTGATTTATGAAAATGTAATTGACAGTAATTGCACTGTAATTGCGCTCAATTAAAAAAATGAACTACCATTAAACATTAAAACATATTGTACATGTGCGTGTGTGTGAGTCTCAAACTCTGCAACTGATAGAGTTTTATAAAGAGTTTTATATTTAATACAAGTAATTATTTTTCGAATCTCATATAGTTTTTACTCTAATAAAAAAAATAACAATAACATTCCAGCAAATCAAGGCTGCGTAAAAAGTCAAACAGCGCCAAATTCATACGAACTTTTTTAATCACTTTGTTTTTGTTTCAATTACATTTCGTACGGCGCGCAAAATATTTACATTTTGGATAAAAATTGGCGATAAACTTTAAATTTTAAGCATCATTTACTCTTTCCGTATGGAAAATTCAAACAAATTAACTGCAATACTTCTTTAAAAAAACACACACACACACACAAATTTTTCTGTGAAAAAATGTGTCCGTCATATTTAAACAAAATCCGAAAGATATTTATTTATATTAATAATAACATCGCATGACTTTGTATATTAAATTTTGTTGTTGTTAATGTTGCTGTAGTTGTCATTGTGCTTTAATAATTACTTGTAAAAAAATTCAATGTTGTGTTTTTATTTCCTACAAATAGATTAGTTTGTAAAAGGTTTTGAATGTTAATTACCCCTTTAAAGTTAGTATATAAATTAAAATAAGCAGATATATTTTTAAGTAAAATAATTTAAAGTGTCAAAGTAATTTTGTTTGATGTCAATATTTTTTGTTTTGTTGCGCTGTTAGTCAAATTTATTTATTTCCGATATTTGTTTTAGTATATTTTTTTCGTGTAATTTGTTTCAGTTTTATGATTGAAAGATAAATTTTAAATATTTATGTAACAGATGAGTGGCTCGGTTTTAGTTTTGTTACAGTTTGCTGTTAAAGTAAAACACCTAAAAGTGCATTCAATTTGGTTTTTATATATTTTTAAGGTAAAATAATTGTTTTGATTTTAGCCAGATTTCATTATGGCTAAAATCTAGAATATCATGAATAAGAATTTGTTTTGAAAGAATCAGACACAGTGACTTTGTGAACACTTGAAGTACACTTTTGGTTACGACTGTGAATATGGGTTTATGAGTTTAAAAGGTGATTGCAAATGAACTTATTTATTTAATGCAATTTTTTTAATATTATATTTTACTAAATTTCTTTATTCAATTAGCTGTTTTTAAATATCCTATTAGTTATACCAAATACTTATTTTAAACGTTTGCCGCCAACCCTTTTAAAATTAATTATCCACCTCGTAGTCTCTATATATAAAAACTTTCCTGTTAAGAAAAAAATATTGTAACTAAAATATGTTTTTAAATACGTAGAATATTTATATAAATACATAAATTGTAAATATTTATATACAGGTATATACAACACGTAACAAGGAAAATAATATAAAAACTATAAGAACCATACAAACAAATATTTTTAGCTCAATTTTATGAAAAAATAAAATTACAAAAAGAAATATTAAAAACCATGGCTCATGCTCAGTGTGAAAAGAAAAGCATACTTTAAGAGGTTAAAATCACACAACATTCTGTTTTCAAACCCTTACCGTGGTATTCATAAACAGAAATATTAAGGACTTGACTTAAGGACTTGTTTTCTTTTACAGCAGCGTTCATATCCAGTATCTGCAGTTTTTATGAATATGACACTTAAAGTAGGCTTTATATACGACTCTGAGTGCGGGCCAATATATTTATAATAAAAAAAGAACACTGCTTTCTCTTGTCGTTAATTAATTATAATTTTTATTATTGTTGTCTAATTTTGTTGTAACACATTCCAAAGTAAAAGGACCAAGATTTAGCTGAATAAATTAAAATAATAAAAACACACACACACACAAACAAATTATTGTAATAATTATAAATAATATTTAGACACTAATATTTATGTATAAATGCAAATATTTTTTAAAAATATATTATTGTTTTCATACGCTTATATTTTGTAGTACAAAAAAAAATAAAACATACAAATTTATTACCCTTTCGAAATTAGCAAGAAAAATAAATGGAAATATATTTACTTGGACGTGCCTTTAATTAGCCAACCGCAGAAAGAAATCTGCTACAACTGTGGGCAAATATTTATAATTTATTCGAACTACTTTAAATACGGGGACACAGTGTCCATCCCTGTGTTTTGCGAGCTTAACGTTTCATTATGCAGAGAAATAAAATTGGTTCCGATTATTTATATCTTCTATAGAGAGTTTTCCTGATGACATAATGGAATTTTCGACAATTGGACTCAGCCGCACTTGTGCCCTAATTTTGATCTAAAAATCTAATTTTTAAAACTACACTGAGAAAATAGATGACAGTCATATTTAGGCAATAGCAACTAGTTAAACCTTAACTTTCATTTGCTGCTAAAAACGATGGTAATGAAATACAGCAACAGTTAAAAAGGGTTTATTCGAGCATTAATGCAATTAGCAATAGTTGGTAATAAAATTGAATTCGTAACGTTTTATAGGTTGGTGACATCATATTTGTTTCAACGGCAGGACAAAAGCACTCGATCGCATAATCTAATACATTTAAGAACTGTCAGAATCATGTCTTTATTATAATTAGGGTGTACTTTCCATAATGAAGCACGATTCTTTAGCAGATTAATAGAAAATTCGTGGTGTTACACCCAACTCACACGACGTCTAATTTTCTAATTTTCATAAAGGTAAAGTAGAACACACGGTCCTGAAAAATAGGCTTGATTTCTATTTTTATGATATTTTTATTCCCTATATTCTTGTTGTTTTTATTTACTATTTTATTTTTGTTTTTTATATTGAAGTCCTATAAAAGTGAAATAAGGCAGCGAGTAAAAATACACATGAAACTGGAATTCATCGTGTGAACGCATAGACTTTTTGGAAGCGTTTTAAAAAAACAGAAAAGAATTTGGACGCCATAAGATTCAACGTAAGAATTGGGTCTTAGTTAAGTTGTGGCATATTCACTTGAACTACCTAAACGTTTTTACACCAATTTTTTTCTGAGTGTAATTAGAAACGAGAATTACAAACACATAAAATTAAAAATATCATAGAAAATATATCATTAGCAACTTTTGTTATTTATTCTTTTAGGAAAAACTTTCAAGAGTTTCCCATCATATATTGAAATAGTTTTTCAATTAATATATACTAAATGGGAATTATAAATATATTATTAGTGCTCCAGCCACCAAAAATATAACATACTTTACTATTTTATTATAAAGGAACGACTCGTGATAAAAGCCTTAACGCTTTGTCTCTATTTTAAATAATCCCTTGATGCATTCACAAGAGAATCTGGCAGAAATCTGAAAATTGCTGTTGTAGGATTGTACAATAATAATGCTAAAACATTTGTCGCCAACATATATCACCGCCAGCTTACAGTAAATACTACTCTGATCGCAAGGACACCATCATTTTATGAAAATATTCATTAGATTTTTTTTAAAAATCACGATTTATAAAAAACCATTTAATTGATGATATCTAGACATCCTTGAAGCAACTCCTATTTTATTTCAATTGTAACGCGATCTGCCAAATATTGTGGAGGTTACCTACCCATTTACACAAGCTATCAAAAAAGAATGTGCCATTAATTATAAATAAAAATAAAAATGCGTTAATAAAATATATTTGCCCATCTACTGCTTGACAGTTTTGACTTCAATACATTAATAAAATGCCCCGGTGTTTTGGTTGCTGATATTAATTATGGCGACTAATCAGCTGATATTTGCCTACTAATTTTTTGTAGTGTAGCAAAAACGTTTTAAAAATATTGAAACAAAAATTAACGGTCTGGAAAATCCATGCAATTTTATTGGGAACTTTAGAGAATTCACAGTGACCTTGACAAGATCTATAATGATAGACCTTAAGCCAGGCTTTTCCAATAACTATTGCTTAACTCTCCCTCTCTCTCTCTTGCTCTCTTTGTGAAAAATGCTGCCACCTTTTAAGAGTCGGCTAGTTTTGGAAACGCTCTCGTATTGAAAAAGAAAAAAATTTTTATATAAAAACGGTTGTTTATTTATTTGAATTGATTGACTGATTAAAAAGGAATCATTTGTTTTTAGGTTGTAGGATATATAACTTAATCAAAAAAACAAGGCTTTATTATATGAATAATAAAATACATGTTTACGGCAAATGTGTTTTACATCTCATTATATATTTAGAACAGAAAAATAGAAGAAAAAAATATCTTAAAACATGGAAAATATTTTATATACGATAACATTAACTATACAAAATTAACTTAAAATTGCTAAAAATATATATATTTATAAAATTTGGATCTGTTTTTATCGTAATGCCTTAAAGAAATAAATAAAAATGTATTTATTGTAGCGAAAAGTAATTTTAATACCCTGCATATTTTACTACACCACTTTTAAATAATTGACAACTTTTTTTTAATATAAGGAAAATATTAAATCAAAATATATACAAACGAGAATATTCACGTATTTATAACACTTTAAATTAAAAGTAAGAAGTACTAGTAAAATATAGGAATTTATAAAAAAAAACCATCTGTTATTAATGTGAATGTTTAAGAGTGCATTTGTGTAACGATTTTTTACATGTTATTAAGATTTAATATTATAAATAAGTTTAATTTCTAACTTCTCATTTCGAAAATAAATGTTTTAAGTGTTTCAATGTTTTAAAATTGAAATATTTGTTGTGGATCTTAATCAAAATTGGTTCGAGGATATTTCAAAGGTAAGTATATTTGCAAACTTGGCAACTCTGTTTAGTCACAAATTCAAAGTTTGGCTAAACGTTCGGAAAAATACAGAAATCTGTTTTTTAGCAGATTTTATTATTGGTTATATTGTTTCGATCTGATTTCCTGTAAACTCTTCGACAAGTAAATATCTTCCAATAGGAATGGGCTTTAGCACGAAAGCATTTTTAATATCGGACCAATTTATTGGCTGCTTTATAAAATACGAGGGTATTGATAGTTATACGTTGGGATAATATATAATAAACCTGAAGATCTCATGGAAGCGATCTGCCTGATCATTCTTCAACATGATTTGTCCCATTTTACAATTGCGAACTTTAAAGGCAGACCGAAGAAGATGTAGAGTGTGCACTCTCTGTACTGGACATGCTTTCGCTTCTCTCCTACTCTACATCTCATACACACAAACATCAAGTAAACAAATCCAACTGTCTATTAATTTCCTTAGACAATATCAAAAGGGAATTAAGAAATATCTGCTCTCAATTTTTGCTTTCAATTGCGCGTTAAGACAGAATAAAACTACGAGGCTTGCAATAGTTGATATAATTGTACTGTTTTTGGTACAATACTAGACTCAAATGTACTATTTTGCATCAATTGTACCAATTGGTGTACAATTTACGAACTTTCCCGTCTGATATTTATTATGGAATACCCCCACTATAGTTTTCTAAGCCTCTTAAGTTGGCAACTCATCTTTGCTATTGCGTTTTTTGTATTGAATTTTTTTATACATGTATTCCCATGCAAATAACTGATCAGTAATAAGTGATCAGTGAGTTCTTGTTATGACTTTGATGTTTGTTCAGACTTCCCATTTGTTAATGTGGGAAGTTTAAAATAAACATCTGTAGTTATTCTAAGAAATGTTGGGTAAAGGTTCCCTGATGATCTGCATTATCACCAGTGAAATGCGCATGGGAACTAGCTAAAACCCCTCAATTGATCACGTTGAATTTTTAATAAATAACTTTTGGGAAAAAAGAATGAGCACGGACATAAAAGTTAAAGAGTTAAAACGACAATTCCTAAAAATATGTAATAACTTCACTTTGTTTTGGTTAAAAAATAGTACTTCTTTTGGCAATTGGGAATGTTATATATCCTGCTGATGTTTTTCCCCCAAAATTTTATTAAAGATCAAAGTTTAGTTTTACTAAAAACTCAAATTGTTTGGCGGGAAAAGAAAGGAGTGGGAGGGGTACGTACGCCTTTTTTGGCATGCACAAAGCCTGATCGCTCTATTGCATTCCCATAACTCTGGCATACACGTTTCCCTTGTTCGCACTTCCTTCTGCAACTCTTCTGAAAGAACTATAAATCTACAGATCTCTGCAGGCCTTCCTTAAAATCATGCTGATTCTTTTTCCAAAAATATGTAAATATTTTAAAAACTCCAAACTAACACTTTTATTTTGTTTTAATTGCAGTTTTTTATTAAAATTTTTATATGAAACAAATACAAATGAATATTTTATTCTTTTATTTTCTCGATTTTGTTAATGCTTTTTTTATGGAATTATTACAATAAGCCTAAACAAAGTTAAGTTTGTGTTTCTTTATTTGAAATATTTATATAAAACATTTATATATCCAATATTTTATTAATATCTCTTTTGTTTGTAAAAAAGAATTGACCAAATAATTTAATTTACGTCTGTAGATGATAACAACTTGTTAATTTAATTAAAGTTTACATTTAAAATTATTTCGTTTCTTGTTGAAGATGATCTTTGGTATGATTTATTTAAATTATGCGAGTGCTTTTGGAAAGGAAATTGGCTTTTAATAACAACAAAATGGAAAATGAATTAAAAAGGGGAGAAAAAAGTCCAGCCTCAGAAATGCGAGTACTCGTAATTAATTAATTATTAATTATTTCTAAGTCCATACAAATATGAGTTTAAAAAATCTTATTTTATCTTTGACTACTTTCAAGCTGTTTGTTGAGACCTTTTCTTTTCTTTCCTTTCTTGTATTTATTTTTATTATCATTATTATTATTATTATTATATTTTTTTTGTTGTGCAGACAGACGACGCAGTTTATTCATATTTTTCGAAAAAGCGTTTCTTTAAATCCGGCGGATAAGTTACGTAAATATAATGTTCATTGTGCCCAACTTCGTTTTGTATGATCTCGTGAGATGAGGAGGAGGCACGCAACGACTGCTGCGAGCCACTAACGTAACGTTGGCGGGTTTCAAGTGGCCGTGGTATGGTATTATAATGTTTCACACCGCCCATACCAGCCATTGATGTAGCACCGCCCAAGTGTGTGGCGGGCAGCGTATTATCACAATCGATTTGTGCTGAATGATGACTGAGAGCTCCGGTCGAGCCGGAATTCGGTCCGTGTGCATTAAGGCCACCTGGAACCACAGAGGTTGCAATGGGTCTACTTATATAGTCGCGTCGGTCTAAAATGTCCTGTTGGTATCCCAGATTCGTCTGCTGATGACGCAGTGGCGTCTGCCCGCCAACCATGTGGACGCCACCGGTCATCGCTATCGTTGGCGTACCCGGCAGACGCTGATCTCCTATGTAGCGTCTTGGACTGTGTCGATAATCGTATTGCACTGGTTCTGGGTATATATCGTGTTGCATGGACTGCTGTTGATGCTGCAGCTGCGTTTGTGCCTGCTGTTGGTAGTAGTATGAGGTGTTGGTCTGAGGCTCTACGTTGGTCATACCATGATGTATGCCTGTGGTAGGGTAATCTTGAAAAAGGTAATGCTCTTGGTGCATAGCTTGATGTTGTTGTTGTTGCTGCTGCTGCTGGTGGTGGTGTTCCAATTGTTGTGGATGATAGTGCTGGTGGTTGGGTATATACAGATGATGATGATTGGTTGTGGCATTGATTGTCGTCTCTTCGGAGCTGTAACAAATAACTTGGGTTTAGTCTAGCGCTAGTCTTTGAGGATAAATTATACTGGATGTCTGCGAGGGATGGTGGAGAGGTTTTGCTTAACGTTTGCAAATGAATTGGGAGTTTAATGGAAACATATTGGAATTAGTGCGGAACTATTTTGCTTAACTACAACTGGCATCAAGGCTGCTGTCGAGGGTGGTTTACATGTTTTTTTTATGAAAAGTCATCTGGGTGGGATCCATTTACGTTGCTCAGCCCGTTTGATACATGCCGGTTCCAGCTATAGTTAGGCGTTTGCTGTTTAAGCAACATAAAAAAGAGTCTGACTTAAATTGTATCCCTTTCTGTACTTAATAATAGAACAACCTTCCACCTACCCTCGCATATATGTTTGTGGTTCTTTGATCACTTACTCAAAAAGTATCCAAATAATGTAGTAGCAAAAACAAATGCCAGTAGATAAGACAAAAATTAAAATGATTATTAGACCCCAAGGAAAGGCACGTGCTTCTAAAGGACCATCCTCCCAATAACGTTCGCAGGTTAAATACCAGCACACCGCTTTATTCATTTCGTCTGGAAGGATGGAAAACATAACTCTGGTCAACTATTATTGAATCTAGTTGTGGCACTCACCCTCCATATCCTTAAACTGTTGGTCGGTCATGGAAAGTATAAGGCCTCCGATACAACTTCTTACCAAATATTCACACTTGACTTTGAGTTTCATTAACTCCTCCGACTTGCAGTTGGCTCGTATCTTCTGCATGTTTGTCAACTGGGCATTCGACGTCTTACCGCTGTCATCTTCGGATATATTGACATTATTTTTGGAACTGTCGCTGCTGCCATCATCGTTATCATCATCGGCCTTATTATCATCAGACTCTTGATCGTAGTTTGATGTACTGGAATCTTGGATAGATAATGTTGGATCGTTTGGTGTATTTGTTTGCTTCGTTGTTGGTTTTGTTGCCGATGCGGAGGCCTGCTTGTGTGCATAAGATTTAGCCGAGGCCGCTGAAGAGGATGAGCTGCTGTGATGGATGTTTGTTGCTGCCGAAGATGTTGAGCTTTCGGCTGCAGATTGTGCTTGGGGAAAGTGAGAATGCGAGGCACCGTTATGATTATAAAAATTTTCATTCGAATCTTGATGTGAATCTGTAATTGAACAAACAATTGAATAGTTTCTTCTGTAGGAGAGCGAAAGGATTTTGATTTACCAGTCTGTTGGCATTTAGTTTGGCCGATTTTATCCTGACACAATTGACGATTTTGTACTTTGGCTACACGAGATGGTGCACCAGTTGAGGAAGTTCTATAACGTAGAATGAACGTTGCTAATAATCAAACGAGGAATTAAAAATATTTAATATTACCTGAGGGGTAAAAGGCTTAAATAAGCCACATTCGCTTTGGCCAGTGCTGAGTTTTGACCCAATGAATCGCCCCATACTTCAATATCAGTCACAATACTCTGATCACCCAACTTGAGGGATGACGATTCTTCCGATTGGAATACATCACAGCGCATTACATCGCAATAGTCTGCCAAACAAACGGCATCCTCCGCCTACGCCAGGCAACGCAAAAATAAAAGTAATTAATTAATTAATTTCATTTAGTGTAATCACACTATTTTTCTTACCTCGTTTATAACAGTTTTGTGTCTGCTTTCAAAATGCAAATCCAAAAACTTTTCTTGATAGAAACTTTTACCACACAAACGACATGTCCATTGTGTGGGCCGGTCACGTTTTTTGGCATCTTGTCGGGGAGCAAAGATTTCTCGAAATGGATGTAAAGGACATTCGAGAGGAAGTTTAGCCTAAATTTTCATTTTCGTCATTAAAAAAATTATTTTAGAATTTGGGTGGATAATTCTGAAAAATATATCTTCAAGTTACCTGATATTTATCTAATATCGGTGTCCATTTGGATCGTACTATTTTACGCACTAGACGGCTGTTATCTTTGGAGCACAAACGTTTTATAACTTGTGTATGAGGCCATGGTATTAATAGAAAAAAGTAAATTAGGAAAATCTAAAACGAAACGGATACATTTTTAAATTTGTTTGCATACAAAATTCAAAACATTATAAAACAATTGAAATCTGCTCAAGCACTTCAAACTTCTCTCCAGAGTGGAAGGACTCATCGATCATTTACTTCAAAAGTGTCATAACTCAAATATGCAATTTAAGAGTTAATTTGATTTAAAATTTTAATTAATTTAAAATTTTAAATTAATTTAAGAGTTAATGACGCAGAGTATTTTTCTACTACTCATAGTGTAAAAATTGAAAACTTTTCAAAACTGTGGTTGAAGTCTACCAACGATGTGGTAAAAGCGCCAATGAAATGCATTAGACACCGTTTAACCACCCAACATATAAATTTCATAATTTAAATGTTCTTTGTTTCTAAAAGAAAAACTACTTTTTATAATCTTTTTAAGTTGTTAATAAATTAAAGACGTTTTCTGCTAAACAAGTTTTATTGAGTTATTACATTATTGAAGCAATCGAGCAAATGTCCTTCAACTCAGGCGAGAAGTAGATGTAGATCTAGCAGATGTCCATCTAGAGTGTTGCCAAATATACATTTTTCGGTTACGTCCATCCCACTTGACTAAATTGATAGATTTTATTTTCCTAATTAGACAAAACGAGCAAACAAATAGTTTAACATAAATTACCGGTGTCGAAGGAAATGCTTGTTTAAGTGTTAAGAAAAAAGGCCTGTTTTAATACACCGGAAATGTCGGCAAAACTTATCAGCAACCTTTACAAAATTGACACGAAACAGTTGTTGTATGTTTACGAGCTTAAACTAAATATTTTCACTCCTTCATTTTGTCCAATAATACACGCCAAATGCAACACAATAGAAAACAATATGCAAATTCCAACATGTGAAAGGAAATCCTTAAAAATAAGCAAACGAATGCCAACAAAAAAAAAAAAAAAAAAAGACTAACCATGAGTCCATCGCCAACTGAAAGAAAAAGTACAAGTTTTACAGCAAAAATATGTGTCAAATGGCAATTAGACGACACGCTAGCACACAAATGACACATCCCCTGTGCTAACAGTAGCAATGGCACGCTAAATAGAGTACAACACATACAAACGTAGAGGTACTCGTGCCTATACATCCGCTACACCCCTTTCAGTTTAGGCTACAAATTAAAATATTATTAAATACACAACAGGACGGCGAAAATGTAGCCATATTGGCTGGAATTGGTCATTTCTATTGTGGCAGGCGAGTAAATAATGACACTCGTCCATTCAAAAACTAAACCACTTGGAACGAATCATATGAGAATAGAGGTGGCCTTAAAACGCGCAAAAGACATGTTCGTTTTGTTTATTTTAAGCGCCAAACACCGCACACTGACACACAACGTCAAATATACAAAAATAAACGTCCGTTAACACATGTATCGTTATTTTTAGGTCATTTGCTTAAGAACAACCCAGACAACTACAACAATCTCAATAGCAGTCACGCGTTAAGAAGAAGGATGAGAATAATAATTGGAATAAGAAGAATGTATATAAACAGACAAACATACATACAAATAACAATAAATGAGAACACTCACATATGAAAAGCCACAAAAAATCGATAGCACGCTGTGGCAGGACTTGAAGAAACAAAAAAAAATTAATAAAATAAAACGCAACCGAAATATTACTTGAAAGTATAGAGAAGGAAAAAAACTGTATACGTGTTTGTTATCACGTCGCAGTTACATACATGTGAAAGTATGTGAAAATTTAAATTTTTTATAGCTTTTCATAAAATAGTAATCATATTTTGCTAACTTGAGACACAAGCATACAGAATATATAAGAAATTATATATATATATATATATATATATATATATATTATAAACTCACCTCTAAATTAACAATTTTGGAACCCATACATAATAATTTTTTGTATTAAATCTAATTCCAAACTATAATACTATATTAAGTTTAGTAAATACTCTTCTTTTCTTTGCTAATATATGTACAAACTTTTGCCTTAAAACTCTTCTTGATAATATGTTTTATAATAACTTTTTCACTCCATTTGTATTGCTTTTTAAGGATCTTATTAATAATTGTGTAAATAATAATTACTGCACTGGATGAAATAATGTACGTCTACACCTGTGAAAAAATCTTAACCGTCTAAGAAAAGTTTTACACTTTTCCCTTTTGTATTTAATATAATCGACTAAAAGGATTTTCTTGTATTCTCTGAGTAAATTTTAAAACATCCAAGCCTATAAGTATGCTTCGTTTTTTTCATAAGGATTGTTCTTCTCTTCCGTTATTTTTGTCGGCAATGGTGGTTACTTAATAACAGCCGGCATGTATAGTGCTGCCAAAAGGATAGAATTATTTACCACTTTAAACAGAGATGTTTATATGTATTAGCGTAATAGGACTCCTTTTCAATAAAAAGTCCCTCCATTGATTCATTTAATGAATCCTTATTGGAAAAAATTCTTCGAACAGGTTTATTGATATGCGTCAGTGTTTATAATGAAGATATTTGGTAGCTGAGGTATCGTGAGAAGTACAAACCTTGTACGGACGTGCTCTGTCAATGGTATTTATATATATATATATATATATATATATACGTACACATCAGAATATCGTATGAGATCGTGTATTCTGGGATGTTTTCCCCCTTCTTATATATTTATAATAAATTACATCTGGTACCCATAGTATGTAACAGCTGTTTCGTCGTGGCAGTTAGCATTTTCCAGAGAATGAATTTGTAAAAAAGCAGCACTGTTTGACCAATCAACGTAGACCACGCAGCTCATACATATTTCACATTAATATCTTCTAAATAATTGAAAGTAGAATAAGAAATTATGCGTTTTTAACAGAAAAATATCATAAATAATTAATATAAATATATTCCTAACTAACAAAAATCAACAGAAATAGAAACACAATGAAAGTTGTATCCATAGTTTTATTAGTTCAAGTTACTGCATGTCTAATAAATTTGTCTGTGGCCGGAAGGGATTTTTATGAAATTCTTAAAGTACGAAAATCTGCCACGAAGAATGAAATTAAAAAAGCTTATAGAAAGTTAGCTAAGGAACTGCATCCGGATAAAAATAAGAATGACCCGGATGCATCAACAAAATTCCAAGATTTGGGTGCTGCCTACGAAGTGTTGTCTGATGATGATAAACGCAAAAAATACGACAGATGTGGTGAAGAATGTTTAAAAAGGGATGGGATGATGGACCATGACAATGATCCTTTTGCCAGCTTCTTCGGAGATTTTGGTTTTCCTTTTGGCAATGGTGACTCGCATCGCCATGACACTCCTAAAGGTGCAAACATTGTAATGAACCTTTATGTCACACTGGAGGAATTATACTCTGGTAATTTTGTGGAGATAGTAAGAAATAAACCTGTGCAGAAGCCAGCTCCTGGTACACGAAAGTGTAACTGTCGCCAAGAAATGGTAACACGTAATTTGGGGCCTGGACGGTTTCAAATGATACAACAAACTGTATGCGACGAATGTCCCAATGTTAAATTTGTGAATGAAGAACGTACTCTGGAAATCGAAATTGAGCCAGGAATGATTGATGGTCAGGAGACTAAATTTATAGCTGAAGGTGAGCCTCACATGGAGGGTGAACCTGGTGATTTAATAATAAATGTTATGCAAATGCCACATGAACGTTTTCAACGGAAGGGTGATGACTTGTACACAAATGTCACCATTAGCTTGCAGGTACGTTATGCCTTATTATATTGATATACTTTTAAAACAGGTGCCTATAGTAGAGGCTATAACACGAATCAAGAAAAGCGAAGTTAGAATAATTCTCTTCATATTAATTTGCACAGTACTCTAAATGTCTAATTTTTCGAATAATTTACTATGTTTATATCGTGATAAAGTTCATAAGTGGGCGGAAACTCAAGAGATATAACATGGGACTTTAATTGTCTATTCCAAAAAATATACAAAATAATTTGAAACAAGTTATGCTACGTACGCTCCTCTACGTGAGACTTTCTTATAAAACCCAAATTTGTGAAATAAATTCAAATATACTTCCACAGTAATTAAACATATATCGACGTTTATACAAGTATACATATCATACAAAATCATAATAGTGCCTTTGATTAACTTTAATCACTAATGAAGTGTAATATTTATTGTATAGGACGCCTTGATTGGATTTAACATGGATATAATACATTTAGACGGTCATACCGTGACAGTAACTAGAGAAAAAATAACTTGGCCTGGAGCTCGTATACGTAAGAAGGGCGAGGGTATGCCAAATTATGAAAATAACAATCTACACGGAAATTTGTTTATTACATTTGATGTAGAATTTCCTAAGAAAGATTTGAGTGAAACAGAAAAAGAAGGTAAAGTTGGAGCTAACCTAATTATGCATAATAATATTCAATAATTCTTTTATATATGAATAGATTTGAAGAAAATTTTGGATCAAGCTTCGATTAATCGAGTCTACAATGGACTGTAAAGTCCACATATTAACGTAGTTATGGATTTTCCGAAGCTGTAAAGACTTAATGTGAAAAGCAGGAAATTTTAGGTTAATTTAGTAATTCAAATTTATGTGGTTTTTATTTGATATGTTTTGCTTTCGAACTCTACCAAAAGAAAGCTGCATCTAATATTGTGAGGTAAAATATACTTTAAAATTATTTATTTTATTTTGAAATACCTTATGAAATTAGCAAAGTAAAATTATTTTTAATAAAAATAATTTTGTGAAAATTTAATTAAAGAAAAGAAAGTTTACTCAAAATAATTAAAGATCGAGGAATCCAAATTATTATGTAAACTAAACTGAATAAATTATGAACTGCGTTAAAAATTGTCCACCTCTTCATGAGCGTGCTACGTAACATTTATGTGAGTAGACGCTCATCCTTATCGTGTGTGGCATTTTTCGCCTTTAAATTCGGCATATTGTAACAGACTACAGAAACATATTCCTTTTTGTCTTTAATCTATTACAAATTGTATATCAAAAGCGAATAGCCAGACACAGAAAAGGGTAACTGTGCAATGCATTAATATATATATATATATAAAGTTTATGTTTTAGATTGTTCATATGCAAGTATCACACCATAAGTATGTAAACTGCGTCTGTTTAATCGGAACGCAAGCAAAATATGTAAATCAAGCCTTATATGACATATCTGGATATACAGAATAGATGGATATAGTTTCTATATATGATATAAAATAGATTCTAAACCAGTACTATTGCAAAAGCAGATAGGCAGAAAGAAAATAACGGTAACAAAATCGTTTACATGGTTTGATTTTACAGGAAAATATATCGTTTACCATCACTGTTATATATGTGATGCTGCCAGAGGTTGTAGAAATTATAAGTCAAATAGGATTATAGTTATTCCGCCAACATGTTTCATATATTGTTTGGAACAATGAGTTGGCATACATATTTATATATACATACATACATTCTCGGCGCTACTAAATTTTATCTACAAGTAGCATAAGATCCATGCGTAGACGCTATATGGAAGAATAACATATATTAAATACAAATGTCTAGGCTGGCAACGCTGAACAGCTGTTTTATTAAGTTTTGTTATTGTTGCTCTTTACATTGAAAACTTAAATCATTTCATATTGTTGAATCAGTGGGATAAGTTGAGGACGATTTCTTTTCTGGATATATATTCTTTGCTTAACTAAAATTATTTAATTACTGCTCTTGGAGATAATAATCAACAAAGTGAAATATGTGCCTATTAACTTTTTAAATACATACTGAATAATGCAATACATTGAAATATGCAATAATTTAAGCAAATGATTAAGTGCCTACATATGAAAATAGTTATTTTCAAGCAAAATTGAAATAAGTATATAAAATATAGATTTAACAATTAGCTGCCGATGTTTTTAAATTATTAAAAAAAATGATTAAAGCTTTTTAACCAAACATTCCCACTTCATCGTTTTACGAACATTTTCATCAAGGTCTTGAGTACCTGTCATTCCACAAATCTAAGAAGAAAATCGTTAACAAAAACACAGTAAGTAGTGAACTTGATTTGACTTTTAATAGCTTACAAATATTAGCGATTGTAAAAACCCATGCATATATGTATGTATGTACATGATGCACTCGTTCCTCTAAAGAATAGAAACTCAAAATTTAAGACATATTCAGTAAAAGCAAAGAATGTAACCTTTGGCACTACTCAATATCAATGGGAATATATGTAATCGGAATTAGGGAAATTAGTGGAAAAAAATGATTTAAAATATTCCTTAAAATAGTGAAAGTATCAGTATTTTGGCTGGACTCTTTTTCAGTGGAAGAAGTGCAATATGACCTGTACCTATATGCGTATTACATTGTTAGCAATTTAGTATTTAATATAAACATGTTCATGTATTTAATTTTAAAAGTACTGCTTGTATGCCGAATTACATACTTTTGTGCGTACTTAGTTATATTTATATATAGCTATATCATGTGCAAAAATTCCTTACTCTGTAAGTGTCTGGAATCCTAAAAATAAATATATAACGCATTTTAGCTTTATTTTACTTTGTGATAATATAATTTGGTGACAGGTTATCATACAAACATGGGTAGAATGAACTCGCAAAATAGAAATCCGATACTTATTTAACACTTAACATTATTTATTTGTTAAGGTTTAAATTGTTATCTCATATGTACGTATTTGTGCGAATTGTTGCATTTCGAACAAAGAATAGCATATTATTTCCTAGTGATATAAAAATAATATATGTAGATATATTCTTCTATTTTCTAAATTATACATAAGTATGAAAACTATAGGCACTACTGAAAGCTTTGCAGTTTGCTATATTTTTAGAGAATCGTAAAGTAAATATTGTTTAGTTATTTACGAAATAACACACAACCGATATGAATTAAAAAAATATATATTCGAATATAATTATAATGAATGTTTGTATGTATGTGTGCTTTTAAAATCAACATCTTTGAAATGTTTTAAGCTAAAGTCTACTGATGATTTGATGTATGAGCCAATGACATACTTAACCGGCAGAAAATAAAGCAGTTTTACGATAGTAAAAATTAAATATTTCTTATATTGTAAGGTTGTGAATATATACAATCAAAAGTATGACTAATTATTATTATCTCGACGCTAAACATATATGTGCCTTAACTGTAAATAAATTTTGGACTTAATCCTACTATACTTTAACTTTTCAACCCGTAGTTTGTACGTCTGTGAGAAGAAAAATGATTCATTTTACAAATGATATCATAAAGTCAGCGTATAATTATTGTTAACTATTGTGTTTATTAAATATAAAAAATACTTTTTTATTGCTAAGTTTAAAACTTTGAACAGAAAGCTTTACTCTATAAGTCCTACTGCAAATTTAAAGTGTTATCAAGAGTATAAAAATTGTTTTTAGTAAACAAAACTAAAAGTGTTATAGATAAATTACACACTTACACATATACTTATGTAGTACTTGTAATCTTTTTTATACTTGTTTATAAACAAGTGCAAGTATGTAGAATATTTGAATTTAAAACGCAAATTAAATATATAAACTTATGTGGGATTAAAACTCAAACGTTTATTCTTTCAGAAATAAACTTTTCGTTAAAGAAACCTTGTGTAAAACACAATATGTTTGTAATTAGGCAATGTTTCAATTATACAAAGTATATTTAGAAATAATCTAGTTTAAATATGACGGCTTCTTATCGAAAGCAGATTGTCCCTCTATAAATCGACATTTTAAATGGAATGCGATTAGTCCAAGTTGCGTTTCAAATTAAAAGTGTGGAAAATCTATTTGGAAAACATATACAATTATTTTGATTCTATGGACTTTAAAGTATTTGGCAATTAGTTTTATATATGATATAAAATCAATGACAATCAAAATCAGGATACAGTCTGATGAATGTCTAATATATCGTGCGAAAATTAGTTTACAACAATGTGGTGTAAACTAATTTGCAATGTAAATGGCATTGCAATTAATATGTAATACAATGAGAAAACGTTTTTCATGCAAAAAATTTAAATCTCCAAACGCAAGGTGATTTTGAACTAGTATTTAAGAAGTATTACTAGACCAAATTGCCTGATTTTCATTAAGCAAAATGGAATTTGAAATACACAATACAAAAAACAAATTTTTTAAATGAATTAGACGTTCCATTTTGGAAGGTGGCGGCAGCCGATTATATAAGTATATTCAGCTAAAGTAATTTTGTTTGTTCTTTGTTTTACTATATAATGAATATTGTTGATATTCAAAATATTGGAAAATCTCTTAGTATAATGATCAAAAGCAAATTATTTTTCAAAACACAACATCCAACTGAGATGACAATATTCTTAAAGGAATTTTGTACTAAATACGTAAATACGTCCGTAGCAAGAATATAATTTAGGTGTATATATGTATGTACTGCACCAATACAATGTTGTCACTTGGAATAATTTAAATTTGTTTTGCGTTCAATTGAGCATTGTGTATCTACTTTATTTCCCTTCAATAAATAAATTTTCATTTTTATTGTTTTTAGGTTTGCTTACTTTAGTAGTAGGCCATTCATTTTATTCGATTATGCAATGGATCGAATTTGAAAAATTATTCCAGTTAATCGGAAATCACACTTAGACACATTTCTAAAACGTGCATGTACAAAATGTCTGCCCAAGTCTGCAATAATCAAGCTTAAGAGATTTTTTATTTTAAAGATTGTATATTAAGTTCGTTTACATTTAGTTAGCAAGCTAAGATAGAAACATCAAGAGAGCTTGGATCTAATTTAATCCCCTTGTGTTAGAGCTGTGTACAATTGGAAACTGATATTCTGAAAAGTTAAGTAAGGGAAATATTTCATCGTTTGTCGTTATAAAAAATTATGGTTTTTAGAATGCAAATATAACAACTTTTCTCCTTATAAAGAACGTGTACTGATCAACTATTTCAATCTGCAATAGAAAACAGACAAAACCTGGGACCTTATAATATTTTTTTGTAAAAGTATTGTCGAATACATCATGAAGGTTTTTTGAAATTTTCTACGTTTGTCGCGTTCTAAGCGGTAAACAAATGACTCATTAAATTTAGTTTTGTAACTTATTTTCGTTAGACGCAGTTGGTCATAAGGTTATTTTAAAAATGGAATACAAGCCTCCAGTCATCTGTTAATTATATGAATTAACAGATGAATTAACAAAATGTTAAGTTACGGATAAAAACTGATCTTCCGGGCCTTTATGCACTTACAGTTCAATATTCAAATTGACACCCGCAAACACATTTTTGTTAATCTTTCGAAAACTTTGGAGTTAGAGCCTTGTTTACGCTGTTTTTGTATGGGAACCGCATTTATAATGAATTAAAAAACGTACTTAGTTTTGAATAAAATGCAATTTGATCCATAAAAACCCGTTGCGAACTTAATAAATTACTATAAGTTTTATTAAAGCAAATGTTGGCCATTATAAATAAATAAAAATATTTGAAACAGAAATACATATTTAGACCTTCTATTTCATATTTTATATTTCATAGTTCATGTAAAAATCGTTTTTCAAAAAGTTTATTAAACAATATTTTAAATAACTTCATTCGTTTGTGCTTAAAGTCAGTTTTGGTACTGCTTCCATAGAAAAAACAATTTTAACTAGCTTTGAGTTGGAATATATACGAAAAAAAATCAATTTCCCAAATCTCAGTATATTTTTTTTAATATGTTAGTTAATAAACTGAAAATTCAATAATATTAAAAGAATTTATTGAGCATAGAGTTGGGGGAATATGGGGGAGTGTTTCTTTTTCATAAATATTTTTTTATCATAATGTTGTTTGTTTTAAATTTTTCGATTAATCAAGGAAATATTAATCGGTGTTAATACCCTAAGGAATACCCAAAGCTGATGTGGTGGACGTCAGCTTTTTATCGTGCTATAAAGATTAACGGCGATTAGGGATCGATTGATTAACAAATACCTCTTTGTGTTTTGTCATTGTTTTTGTTATCTTTGTTGCGTCCATATATCTTTGTTGTCTTTTTTGCATACGAGTTCGTGTTTTATACGAATTCAGTTTTGATTCGTTTTGCTACTTAAGCATGTGGTGAATTTTACCAAAATTAAATACGCGTAAAATATGTAAATTATTTTGGAATTTAAATGATTTTGAAACCGTATACATATGTATGTAAGTATGTATGTACTTGTAAATTAAGACGATCAGAAGGCGCACAAAAACATTCTCAATTTTATTAAATTTATTTGTGAAATAATTTTTAATTTTCACATTCATTTATTAACTGAATGAAGTCAGTTTCGATATACTCGTACCCAAATACTTATAGAAGCTAAAACTTGTTTTTACATACATACATCCGTACTTGCATATCAATTTAGTATTTTTTTTATTTTTTATTTGTAGAAAACAAGATATTTAAGAATGCAAATAAAATGCATAATAGTCATTGTAACTTTTCACTCAGAATCTTCATCGCTCACTACAATAATGAGGCCGGTTATGTCCTGTCTTCTAGAATAAATAAACAAAAATTTACCTGGCAAATATTTCATGCTGACGTAGCGTCTGAAAAAATTGTCAATTTTTAATTGTAATACAAATCTTTTTTTATATTTCTTCATAGCGCGATTTCATTCTTGCTTTGCTGACTGATTCAATATAGCCGTGATAGATGATTTTAATTCTAAGTAATAAAATGGCATTAGTTTTAAGTATTATTAAAATGAGAAAGTTTAATGAATTAAGTTAAATAATTTTCATATCCAATTCTCATTTATTTCAGATGCTTACCTAGAGACTCAACGCTGTCAGTGAACTCTACAAACTATTAAGACAATCGATTTCTGGCAAAATATTGTGCTTCCTTAATTGAAATACTTATACATTTAAACAATTTAAACCACCTCATTCGCATACAAAAATGTGTTGTGATTTTTGCAGCGTCAACCAACGTAAAGCTTGGGTTTATGGTTTCGGAACATTGTTCACAATTTCAGGTATTATCCTATTATTTGTTTGGTCCAGCTGGGCTGAATCATTAGTAAAAAATGTAAGTACATGTTTATATACTCTAGCGGCCTTAACACTTATTTCTGTCTTTATTTGTGCTTGCTTTCCTACAGGATTTAGTTCTAAAACAGGGCAGTGTAGCTTACGATAGTTGGGTAGCTGCTCCCATACCCATTTACTTAATATTTTACATGTTTAATTGGACAAATCCTGAACATGTTCGGAATGCGAATGTTAAACCTCATTTTGCCGAAATGGGTCCATATGTTTTTTTAGAAAAGCGCTTAAAAGAAAATATAACATTCTTCAACAATGATACAGTCTTCTATTATCAGCGTAAAACTTGGTTTTTTCAACCTCAACTTTCAAATGGCTCATTAGATGACATGGTAACATCAGGACATGCTATAACAGCGGTAAGAACTTGCTATTCTATATTTATTTATTCTATATTATATTAGAGAATTGTATAAATCCCTTCTACTCAGTGAAAATTATATGAATAGCAAAAAGAAACTTCTAAAGAGAGTAAAAATTTGTACAATTTTTTATGCTAAAAGTCGTAGTTTTAATTTCAGATAGATATTATAAATATTCCACGAAACACGGGGAAGTACAATCAGTTCAATTTTTTACTTACACAGTAGAATAGAGTATCTCTATTTTCGAAAGCTGCTACTCATATGCTCATGTGTTGTCAGATGACTTAATTCAATGTGATAACAGTTTTTGTGGTATGTGATGAAAAATGGAAATTTTCAAAAGCTAGAAATGATTGTTTAGAAAACTTGTGACGAACTTCGACCGGCTTTGACAACTAGTTTTTAGTCAGTCTTAAATTAAGGACTTCTAAAAACGAGTAAAAGAGAGTGAAGCTCTTTGAAATCTCTCTTTTTTTTGTGCTGTGATTTACACAGTTAGGATCTTAATTTATATCAAATGAAATTGAAATTATTCCATTTAAAAAAATTATATGAATATCTTCTTTTTTATAGACGGTAGCCGATGAAATGCGGCATTCTAATAAATTTGTAAAGAAAATTATCAATTTGATTCTTAATCACGAGGGTGGTAAACTTCATGTCACTCAGCGTGTCGGAGACTGGATCTTTAACGGCTTCCAAGATAAATTAATAGACTTTTTGAATCACTTCAGTGCAGCCAAAATTCATATTCCATATAAAAAATTTGGTTGGTTAGTGGAACGCAATAATTCCCTAACATATGATGGCTCCTTTACAGTTTATACAGGTGTAAACGATATTTCAAAATTGGGATCGTTAACACATTGGAATAGTAGAACAGAATCTGGATATTATCCACTTCCTTGTGGCATAGTTAACGGTACAACGGGTGATCTTTTTCCGCCACACTTGGATCCTGAAAGTGAAATAACAATATTTGCTACAGATGCATGTCGTTTTATTAATTTGCAACCTGATAGTGCAATAACAGAGAAATATGGTTTGAAGGCCCGACAGTGGATGGGTACAAATGAAACTTTAGATTCCGGAGAGAATTTCCCCAATCAAAAATGCTTCTGCAATCCTAAAATGGAAGTGTGTCCTAAAACGGGCGTAGTGGAATGTAAAAAATGCCGTAACAATGCTCCCATATTTGCATCGTTTCCTCACTTTTACTTGGCCGATAAATCGTATCTAAATGCTGTGGATGGCCTTCAGCCAAACGCCGATAAACATAAGTTTGTATTGGCTGTTGAACCAATTACCGGAATTCCTGTGGAGATTCATGGACGCTTACAAATCAATATGAAAATGATTGCTGACAATGATTTTGAGTAAGATAAACGAAATAATTTTTTTTATGTAAAATACTAATTTTTATTTCGCAGTATATTCAATGGTATAAATGAATTCTTAATGCCTCTGTTTTGGTTTGATCAATCAGCTCACTTAAGTCCTGAATTAGCTAAAAGAGCCAGGGTGAGTTATTTAACCCACTTCTTGTTGACTTGCTTTTAAATAAAATACTATTTATATTTTTAGTTGGCTGTTAATCTAGAAAATTATGGTCGTTATTCCGGAATTGCCTTAATTTGTTTGGGTGGTTGTTTCTTTGCTACAGCCGTTGCTTTAACTTTAACTAAAAGATGGAAACGGACACTCGAAGATGATGAAGTCTTGCTAATAAACTAATTTACTTACAAATGCATATTAGTTTTTGTTTATAACACAAATGATCGTAGTCTGGTCTCTATTCAGTTATTGTGCCAAATTTAGTTTTTTATGTATTTAATTTTTTATTATTTAGTAATTTGTCTCATGTTTATTTTAAATTCGGGTTTGTTTATTAATAAATCATTCACTGACTTGCCACTTATGTATTTGAACCGAATTAAGTCACCCCACTGAATTTACTTTTAAATTTAATATTTTAAGATATCTCGTAATTATAAACATGTGATAACAAGCTAAAGTCTTATCTTTTATTATCGCTTTAAAGTGTATATAAAGAAAAATATGTTTTATAAGAAAAATTTCATAATTATTTAAAACTATCGTTTATGAAAGAAGCCATTCAGGTAGGTATCTGCTGGAAAACGAGTCTATAGTTTCTCTTTTATCTAATAGCAATAGGCTAAACAGTCCGCTAGATTGCAGGATATTTAATCTACACAGATACTTTTAGAGTTAAATAAGACTCCAACTATTAAGATTTTAGCATTTCGCACAGAAATTTGAAAAAACTAGGACTATTATAACTATTAATGAAAACCCAAATAATTGTGCGTGTAAGAAATAGAATTTATTATTTTTTCCAAATGCTAAAATGGCTGAACGATTTAAATAAATGTATTTGTTGTTTTATTATACAATTTATTTTATTTGAAATTTTATATAAAAATGCTTATAACTGAACACGGGTTTGTATTGAAAAAACATAATTTTTTGATTGTTTCAGAACTGTTGTCGTTTTGAGGTCCGAAATCAAATATGTGTATTAATTTGTAAAAAAAGAAATAATATAACGCAATAAATTTTTTAACAATGACAAATTAAATTTCATTAAGTGATAGCGTCTATTTGATTTTAGAATAAAAATTTTAAACTAAATAAAAGTTACAAAAATTACTAAACAATTTAATTTTCTTTTTAATTTGAGACTTACTGCTAAAAGAAAGTTGTTTGATTTTTAAATTTAAATTTTCGTTTTGTTTTGTTTTTATTTTTTTAATATAAACATAAAATATTCAATGGGAATGTTCTTTGTTGTCAAGTTATAAATTTAATTTAATTTAATTTTTTTTTAACAATAACATTTCTTATTTGTTTATGGTTAGAGAACATATTTTTGAGCTTATCGTATACAAATTTAATTTTTTTTTTCTTAAATTTTTTCCATTTTTATAAATTTATAATAATTAAGTTTTTAGTTAATTTTTTTAATATGTATGTAAATGCAACATTAAAGTTTTGCTTCTTTTTTTTATAAAAATAAATAGAAAAATATGGCAATTTATTTATTTTTAATATACATACAATATACATATATATTTTGTTAAGGTTTGAAACACATTCTTTAATTTAGCCATAGATTTTCTTAAATAAAATCTATGCAAATTTATGTGCTTTTACTGCTTTTCTATTTATTCCGCTTTAAGAATTTTTTATTTTATTTAAATGTTGCTAATAGTTTTCTTTTTCTAAAATATATAATTTTTATATCTTCTAATTGTTGCGTTAAGTAGTTTTTTTTTATTTTAAATTAATTATTAATATTCTGCATACATTTAATGTATTTTTGTTTACGGTGGGGCAAGTTGTTTGCAATTTTTTATATAATAAATTTTGTAAAAATAACATAAATATTCTGTGTGAAAAGACATATTCGTTTTCAATATAAATTTTCTTAAAGAAAAAAATCAGTTAAACGTAGAAGTTTATTTCTTGTGTGGTATTATTTATTTAAAATAAATTGTTTGTGAATATCATCCTTTTTACAGTTAACGGTAAAATTTTATAAACATTTTATTGAAACATTTTCAATTGTTTTCTTTATAGTTTTTTAAATAAAAAAATTTACTTTCATTAAAAAGAAATAGTTGAAGTTCTAATCACATAAAAAATGCAGCATTAATATTCTTCGAAATTTGTTATACAGGGAGTTTACTATCGAATCATGTAAATGATATTTTTGTTCTAGAACTTAAATATAAATTTTGTGTAAAAATTGTACATATACATTTTTCGATCAAAGGCCGTTTCAATACACTAGGAGGCAAGAGCAGATTTTTCATTCAAAATTAACAAAAATAATCAAATAATAAAACTTGAATCCCGCGATTCAATAAGATTAATAGTCAAACGTAATAAATAAAATTATTTGGATTCATAATACCAGATAATGTTGACCCGTTGACTGTAAAAACAAACACAAACAATATTTTTTAAATTCTAATAAAAAAGACGAGTATTTTGTTAGAGGAAGTTTGTTTTCGTTAAGACTTAAAAACTTTAAAATAAAAATAATTTATAATTTAATAAAATATATTAATAATATTAATATTTTATAAAAATAAATCAATCACAGTTGTTTTGGGCGGAATTATTAAGATGTTTTAAGTTAAAACATGAGTTAAACAAAATAAACAACAACCAATGAGAAGTTTATAAAACAATTTAAACAGGAATTATTACAACTGAATTCTTGACAGGAAGAAACCTGTTGTTAATGAGGCTTTAAAGCTTCGCCCTAAAATAATGCTTTACAAATAATTGCGGCGAACTGTTAGACATTTCCCTTTTCCCAAAATGAATTCACAAACTCTCTTTCAGTTGGATGCATAGTGAAGGAGTCATGAAAATAATATAAATATAATAAAGGAAACGTTATGTATAGCACTCGTAGAGAAGGACTTATGTATAACATAAGTTTTTTTTTTTTAATTATAAAAAATATTGAAAAAATTATAATTTTCAATTATTTGAAACAATCCGTATTTTATACTTGAGTATTATTGCTGTTGTTGTTGGTAGGGGTTGGGTTTTTATTTTTGTTTTGTTTCTTGCTAAAAGTGACTAGATTTTGTTAGTGTTCTGTATTGATGTTTAAATAATTATTCGGCTTTTATTTGAGGTTAGAGTTGATTACTTTTATCAAGTAAGTATTTAATAGTTTATCTTATAGCTTTAGTATTTTACATAAAGTTTTAAAATGTTTATAGAAATTATGTAGAAGTGTGTCTGTCACAATGCGGTCTATTTTACACGGATTTTGTTAAAATAACAAACATTTTTCATTTGCCGTTGAGGCGAGCGAGAGCAGTCAGTGAATAAAGTTTTGAATACTTGCGCTTTCAAGCTTAATTTCAAGTGTGTATTATTTACATAAGTTTCAGATTTTCTAGCAGTTATTGGATATCCATTTGCTGTGTATAAAGGGACTTCATTTGTTATGAAAATAAAACATCTTGAAGTCCCTATAGTTTTCAGACGGGGAAAGTCTTCGCTAAGAAACTTCTTTGTGACTTGTTTGCCTTAAATGAAAATTTTTGTGCTTTTTAAAACAATTTTTTTAAGCAATTTTTTTCCAAACCTTTGAAAGTTCAAAACTCGTTTGAATTAATCATTTTGCAGAACTCATACCAATTCTAGTTGTTGTTCAACTGAATCTGTTATAATGAGAGATTTATTGCTGCCATTTCTAAATATTTATGGATCATTCTTTTGTAGAAAGCCACTTTTGAATTGTTTTATTATTTGAAAAGACGAAATTTTAATTGAGGTCAAATATGAATTTGTTATTGTAACAAATTTTGGTGGATTGGAAATTGTATATGATGTGCACTCTGTAGGAGAAGAAACTTTGGAGTCCTTCCACAATCTATATTAAGGTTTGTATTGAATGCATAATTGTAATGGATTTATGTTATGATATAGATAAATTTTCATTTTGAAATATATTTTCTTTCTAGCATCGTTAGTTGCAACAACGTAATTAGGAACTTTCTGGTAGTAAAACTAACAACTAAAACTATGCTGCTAATTTCCGCCAATTGAAATTGAAAGGTAGTGTATCTTCTACTCATATATCTTGTGCTTAACGTCGTCCCATAAGTCTCTCAAAAACTTTTTTCATGCCAACTGACTTACTCTCTGCGTTAGAAAGAATGTATGTATTTAATTTAATACAAAAAAAAATTTTGTAAATTTTATTTTCAATAAAGTGAGTAAAACATCTTGATAATTTCCACCACAAAGAAAAAGGTGAGAATTGGAATTTGAATTTATTCTTCAAACTTTTTTTCAAAATTCAAAGAATGTTATTGAAAAATTGGTCAATATCTAACGGAAAAGCAAAACTTACTTTAAAATACTGCTTTCATATTTCAGAAATATGTATATTTTTTCTTCTTCTTGATATTTTTGAGATGTTTAGAGACGATTTTTTCTTTAAATTTACTGTTAACGAAAACGAATACCTTTCAATATTTATGTTTTATTTTCAGTTATTGTGCGAAAATTGCTTTCGATGCCACCGTTGTTCGTTCACAGAGCTTGAAGTTTCTGGTTGTCATCTTCAAATACGCATCATTATTATGTATGAGAATTGTAGCTTTTATGGTGTTTCAATATTGCTGGATCCATAACATAATTGTTGGCCTCGGCCAATTGCATGGGTAATGGTGGCAATTTGTCATTGGGATGTCTATGACTTGTTGAGGATTTGCGTGATTTGACCGCAGTCGGTGCAAGCATTTTGTTGGTAGATGTTGCTGTCGACGATGCCACTGTTGTTGGGCCAGCTAAATTGCCTGTAGATGTTGATGATCCATTATTATGATTTAGGCTGGCTAATTGTAATTTATTAAGTGTGGAAGTATTTTCCGTTAGTAAAGTTGAAGTGGTCGATAATGTTGGACTGGTTGAAGTGTTACTACTTACGGTTGTATTGCAAAGTCCTTGTTTAGGATTTTTGGGATTTACAAGGACCTTTGTTTGCTTGAGTAGAGAACGATCATTGCAAAGGGCCGATATTAACGGCAAATCTAAATGTTTGCTTTTCTCTCTCAAAAGAGCAATATCGAATTCATTAGGTGTTTGGGTATTAGTTGTGGCGTTGGAACCATTTGCGGCGTATAATTGATTTTGTTTAGCGGTTGCTGCCGAGGCTTGCAATTGAGCCAGTATGTTGGTGTTTTGGCCACCGCGTCCTAGTAACATATCTGGTTTCGGGCGTTCTCCTGCCCACTGTGCTCCACTTGAAGTTTTTGTCATATGAATGGCACCATTTCGTGGAACACTTAGCGTTATAGGTTTGCGTGGCGGTAGTTGACTGCGTGTTGTTAATGCTGTGATAGTTGATGCATTTGGAATGTTTATTGAGCCGCAGTTTATGTTGGGCATAGGCTTGGAAGGAACTGTAAATATAAAAATAACAAGAATTAAAATTGTCTTATCTGATAGTTACGCATCGGAAAGGCAACTGAAAAACTAAACTGATTATAAATGAATGAGTCAATATAATAAACTTACTTGGAGGTGGATTTTCTATTGGTGTTGGCATTGGAGGTTTCTTTAGTCGTCTGTCAACGTACGGTGGTGGCGGAGGCGGGGGCAGACGTTTCACTTTTGGCAAAGAGTCAATTGTATTCAAAATATTGTCGTCGGAACGTGATCGTGCAAACAGTGGTGCTGGTGTGGGATTTACCGCGGGCGTCGCTACATGTAAATGTGCCGGATGCAAAGGTGGTGGCGGTGGCGGTTCAAAAGAGGAACAAATACTGGCCATGGATGGGCTGTACATAGGCGAATAGGCACTCGGCAGTTGAACGTAGGAATCAGACAGATTTTGCGTGGAGGCATAACGTGAGTGAGTGGATAGAGCCAACGGTAAATAGGGAGTGCTACGGTAGATGGCATGACCTTTACAAGCTTCCCAGGCTTGTGAAGCGGCTGCATGATGATAGGCTGCCAAATATGGATGATGATGGTGGTGGGCATGTGGCGGCGGTGGAGTTTGGGCCATGGCTGCCAGAATGGAGCCCTGTTTAGCATCAAGATATTCTTGTTGGCTGACAGCAGGATCTTGTAACGGATAAATGACGTAGTCTACATCACTGTACAGCTGTTGTTGATACAATTCCAATTGTTTTCGTGCCAAAGGACTGGAATATAAGCTCGCCAAATGTGTGGGTGGTGGCGGAGGTGGCTGTCTTGGAAGACTTGGAGGTGGCGGAGGCAAAAACTGTCGAGGTTTTATGACTGGCAACAGAACACAAGTTCTAGGTGCTGTTTGCTTGAGCTCAGCTGGGTATGGTGGTGGAGGGGGAGGTGGTTGCTGTTGCTGTTGCTGATGCTGATGCAAAGACGACATGCTTTTGTGACCTCCATGTACGCCATATGATACCATGGGAATATGAATTGGATTTTGTATTACACCAGCTGTTGCTACATGATGATGATGCCCCCCGCTCAGTGTTGGATGTGGAATGTTGGATGATTGAGTTGGCGTTGTTGGAGTGGAATTAATTGAATGATGGAGACTTAAGGAAGCTTGTGACCCTGATACATAATTGGAATTAGGTACCGAATGTTGTGACAAATGACTGGGAATATGATGACTACATATTGAACCCGTAGAGGAGGCTGCCGAGGAATAATTTGTTGGAGCTGCATAACTTGGTTTGGTATTTTCATTAACCATAAACGTATGAGCTTTGAGAATATTTATTTGTGGTCTGGTGGTTATAAATCGAGCTGTTATTTCTTCTGATTTAAGGGATGTCATTGATCCTCCGACATTTGTGAATGTATTTGTGCTCGGTTGGTTAAGAGATGATGTGGTAGAAGCGACTGATATCAATGATGTTGGCCTCGGTTTCGAGGTGGCTGGATATGGGGGCGGATCTCTTCGTTTTATGACTGGTGGCTGTATGGGTGATGTTTGCGGTTTTGCAATAACAAAAGGTTTCGTTAACGGTTTTGTATCTGTTAAAGATAATGGCACATGATTAGGGGTTGATGTTTTAATAACAGGCAAAGTAATTGGCGTAAGCGGAGCTGGAGCTGGAGTAGTACTAATCAAGGTATTGCGAATGGGTGGACCACAAAGTCCAGTTTTATGGTGCCGAGCGTTGTAGGGTGGCGGAGAACGGGTTCTTATGTTAGACAGATTAGGTTTATTGCTATCAACCCTTTTTGGTGGTGCTGGCGGGTCTGTAGGCAATAGGTCACTTATTAAATCTTCCACTTGATCTTCTGTGGGAGCTGTATCTTGGTGACCCTGTATATAAGATTCTCCACTCATGGACAAGGGTAGAGTAACATAATCACAATCCGAGTCTAGTGTATTTGAAACTGTTTTGCGATTAGGATATGAGCCACGACCCACTATTAAATCTGTTAGTTCTTCGGCTGACAGCAAAGTATGTTTCATATCAGCGGGATCACTACCATCTCCACGGAAAGAATCTGATGTGCTTATATTTGAATCGGACCTTAAACGAAATTCTATATTCTTCATACGTTTGCCATGAAAGTTGCCACCGTCTACTGAGTCCTGCAATTTTTTGTGCTCCAAACGCAAATGCTCCTCGCTGATTTTGCTTTGGGAGGGTTGAAATATGCCATAATGTGAACTTTTTTCGGATTCAGCTATTTCCGAAGATTGGCCAGTCATTTCACTGCTATGCATAGTATAGACTCCCGATGTCTCAGTAGGAGCAACTGCATGTACCAGAGTATACACGCCGGACACACTCTCAGTTTCATCTCTTGTCGTTGATATGAAATCATGTTCTATACACGATGATTCTGGTTCACTCAGTGTAGAGTTTTGTGCCGTGTGACTGAAGCCCAGTTCCAAACTAGAAGACGTCGAGGTTTTTCTTTGATGATTGGAGTCGTTTGCAGTTAAACCTGTTCTAACAGCCAAAGTAGATAAGGAAGTGTTGTTATCATTTGTTGAAGCTGCAACTACCACTGTGCTACAGGTCGAAGAGCATTGCGAGCCAATGTTATGTTGTGACGAGGGAGAGTCTGTGGATGAGTCTGTATTATTATGCTGACCTTTTGAAATCGGTATAGAAGAGCCGCTGGTTGATGTGGAATTGCCCGTCGATGATGTATTACTCAATTCAGTGGGAGAGTTGCGCTGACTTTGTTGTTGCTGCCTTACATTCAGGGCAGCCAATTGCTCTTCCAAGTCTTTAAGTGATACTTGCCCCACCGATGAGGCCTGTCTGCTTACACTGGGTCTATCTAGTAAGTGAGCCAAAGCTAGACTTTCTGTAGATGGAGCCGCAATTGGAGCTGGTGGTGAATTGATCATGATTTCTAACTCATCTTCCGAATGGACACGATCACTTACTATGCCCGAAGTAGTATTTGAACTAGTACTCGATATAACCGATATTCTTTGATCGTTTTTATTTTTATACGTTGGCAGATGCAGGCTGCGGGAATAAATATAACAAGCGTGCAAACAATTACTCTCTTCTTCCTCTCGTTTGATTACCTCCTTCAAACGGGCTGCAATTTTCATACTGAACTGGTGCGTTTCTTTGCATAGAGTTAATAGCATTTTATTCTTTTCGTCCGATGTAGCGTATAAAGTTATTTTACTCTCTCCCGATCTAATTTCAAATTTTTTCCTTTCAAACGATAATTTGGTGATGTTGGGCCACAGAAATGTTATCGGCTGCTGTTGACCATCAGGTGTTGTTCCAGCTCCAAATATTTTAATACCCTTGGCGTATACCACAAACCAAGAGTTACCCGGTCCTAACTCACTTTTACTCATACGCATGCGAAAAGTATGCGCATTTATGCACTCATGTACCAAACAAGCCTGTTGAATATAATGCAACTCTGCATCGGCTTGTGTAAGGCCACGATTTTCGCGATGACACGCTCTTAAAGCACTGGCAGTCCAGGCAGTTCTTAAATGTTCTGGCAGATAGTCTTCCAAACGAAAATATTCATTACTCGAGCTGGCATTTGTAGATACGGAGGCGTTAGTAGAAGCGTTGCTGGGCCCTCGACTTATCGACGAAGAGGAGGAAGAGGGTGAGAGTGGTGTTTTAGCAGCTCCCAGAACACGCTTAAGTCCATCCATGCCCATGACATTTTCTCGCGTGGAGGCCATGTAACTGGATAAACGTAAAACTCTCTCATTTACCATGTTAGCTCGCTTACTAATCTTTGGTAAAGTCGTGGTTGCTGCTGAAGGCGTCGTACTGACTTTTTTCTCTCCGCTCGAACACTCCAACTTACTCTCTTTCACATCACTCGCTACCGTTTTTGCGTCCACCGCATTTAAACCACTACCACCGCTACCAGTAATAATGCCACTGACACTGCCTCCGCTGCTATTGCTATTATTACTGCCACTAGATGGTGCATCTCCCAAATCTGCTTGCAACGCTAGACCAGCTAATAAGATCATCGATTGATCGGCATATTCATGGGGAATGTCTCTTTGTAGGGCATTATATTTTAATTGTAGGTAATAATTGTGACGGGTAGTTTCATCTTTCAACATAAACGGGCTTTCGATGTAGAACTGTACCCGAAAATGCAATTCTAAAAGGGGTCGCCCATTCGCATCTAAGCCCTGGTGATAGAAAAGTTTTTGTTATTAATTTTTATAAAAAATATATTTGATAAGAATTTTTTTTTTTCATTACATGAGTGTGTGAGGAACGCCAACTTTTTGGACCATATTTGGAGAGTTTGCTCTCGGGATCGGCAAACATGTATTCGCCATCTGCAATTGGAAAAAGTTAAAAATTATCAATTAAATATTTAATTTGAGGAATGGAAAAAATTTGAGTTTTGTTTAAACTCCACACTTTTAATAATACAAAGTTATGGATGTCGTCAGTTAACTTCCGCTGGTTTATTTTAATCAAAATAGTTATTGTCAAGTTCGTGTAGTGAAAGAGTAATTTCCGAATTTCGCAAACTCCGATTATCACAACCGGCAAGAGTTTTACATAATAATCTTCACGCTTTTTCATACAGAGCCTCTAAAAGTCCAAACAATATTTTCAATTAATTAATAATGAGTTTTTGTGTTTTTATTTCTTGCTTAGAATTTTATTATCATGATCATCATAAGTGATCATATTTAGACAAGGAATTTTTATGCGTGGAATAGATGAAGGAAACAAATAGTTTACAAATAAATATGAATGGTGGGGGATAAAGTTGTTTATTATAAACAGTGAACGATTATACTAACTTTTCGGTAGTTACAATAGGCCTGATTTTGTTGATTGTGAAAATCAAGTTCCCAATTCAAACCCGAAAATATTTTATGCCCTACATATTTCTGCCGCTATGAAAAAGTTTCTTGCTAAAAAGATCATTGTACCCCTGTGTAAGTAGGGGTATAAAAATCATATTTGCTTGTGTGTAAAAAGTTTCATAGAGAGAAAATAATTTTGAGATATTTTAAATGCCCTCATTGAGAGTTGCTTGAAATCGTTTTTTTTTTATGAGTAAAAAATGTTTTAGTTTGAAACCTTTTACGATCAAGGTCACTTAATGTTCTTTCTCTGCTTTTTGCCTTAAATAGGAATTTGAAAAAACCTTTGAGCAGATGAAGCAAAACATTTCTTCAGGCTCCAACAATCTATGTACGATATATTTTTATATGACCTAAACGAGACAGAAAACTAATCAGACTTTTAAATTAAAACACTCGTTTTTTTTTGGGGAATAATTTGATGGCATGAAATTTCCGGCCAAGAAAATCAAATAAAAATCCTACAACACGACAACATGAACAATTTAAAAGAATGAAAATAAAAAAATAACAATCATTCCAAACAACAACACCTTCTGTCATTTTGACAGAATGACAGACACACATACAAAATAAACCAAAAATCTCACAAATAAACATGCAGAGAACATACGTCGAATACAGAAATAAAAGCAAAAATATTCATATAAAAGTGATCTGTTGGATCAAGGAGTACTACAACAAAAATACAACAGCAATAAGAAAATGACATAAGCCCTGTCAGAGCCAGGCTCTTCAATCTCTGAAGAATGAATTTTTTTGTTGTTGTTGTTGTTATTTCTGTGTTTTGTTAAAATGTCAGTTATAAATTGTATGAAAACAAAATTTTAACATATTTTCTGTTAACGAAAATTAAAAAAAATATATAAAAAACCAAAAAAAAGATACAAAAAACAATAAAAACACTCGCATTGAAAATGTTGTTGGTGTTCATTCTGATACAAAGTGAGTATCTTTGCCCAACAACATGATCAACTCAACAAAACAACAACAAAAAAGAGTATATAGAAAATATTTTAACATGAAGATAAAAATCTCAAGGGCATGACCGTTAATGTTTAAGCTTTAAAATTCCAACTACACCAAACAACCACCTTTTGAAAAAATAAATGAATTAAAGAAAAAAAAAAGAAAGAAACTTGTACAAATTTAAATTGAAATACCAAAAAATTCCTGTTTTTTTTTGTCGCTGCAGTTTTTCGTTTTTAAACTCTGTCAATGTTAGGAAACTCACTCCACCAATCAATCTTTGACTATTGAGGCGAAGGCATCACAATATGAAGTTAGAATGGAATGTGCTGCATAAAAATTATGACTTCAGTAGTGGATTGACTGAAAGATTAATGTTCGCTCGAACGAAATATTGGAGAGAAACACTACGACTTCAAGAGCCGTCGATTTAAATATGTCATGAAAAAGCCCAGCAACGCTGTTAATATGTTCATGGTCTTGCATGTGGCGGCTATACAATCTTAAGGCAGCCCGAAAGAGTATCTAAATTTTTGTGTTCTGTCTCTTTTACTCTCTTTTGAAATGGTATATGCAAAAGAGCACCATTCGGGACATGGATGACCAGCCATGTCAAAAGTAGGGCCTGGAAGATATATGGCCCTCCATACCAATGTGCAACAAAGAGAAGAGAGAAAGAGCGCAGAAGATTTTAAGAGGCAATGGATTTATCACCGTTACGGTTCCAATATTTCATTGCTTATTAAAATTATAACTTAATTTTATAAAAATTGTATTTACAAAAATGTTTAGTCCTGCGAGCTATGCCTGCTCTTCCTGAAGTTCTGAAATTTTAGAAAGCAATATTTCCTCTTATTCCTTAAACAACATATTTCAAGAGAGCAACAGAAAGCTGTTGTACTCTTTCTCACGGCCATAAAAAGCTGACATGTAAAAAACAAAAATGTTGTACAAGACTTGTTAGTTGCTCTTCAAGGTAATTCGAACTGCTTATTTATAACATTTCTGAAAAGAATGTGGAAAAATTATTTACATTGTGTACATCTACACAAGAATATATTTTAAGTCATATATTCTTAATCATTAATGTTGTACAATAAAATATATAAAACTGTACCACAACCTTATGCATGGCGTTTTTATATATAAGAATATTATTTTATCGATTATCAAGCCATTGTCTCTTGATTACATAAAAGTATTTGAGATTATTGAAAAATATTTTTCAAAATGCTTTTCTTATCTGACATTAAAAAACTTAAATTTATAAAACAAAAAACGTAACTACTGTAGTGCTGAAAGAAAGTCGACTTTAACTTGAAGAAAAAAACTAAAAAATTTCTGCATATTAAAAGAGTTATTTAAAAAACTAAAATAACAATAAAAGCAAAACAATATTTAATAAAATTCGTGCAACAGCCTCCAAAATATGTAGCATTTCAAAAAACCACTTAATATTAAAGCAGCTGCAAACAAGACGAATACTTGGACTGGTTGGTATGTTAAGAGAGTCATCTTCAATGCCTGTTTTAATATCACCAAAAGCAAAAAAAAAAAAAAAAAAGAAGAAACACAGAGAAAAAAGAAGAAGAAAGGAACCACATACCTAAGACAACCATCAAAATGATGTCCAAAAACCAAAAACAGGTTGGAGTACAAAGAGAGAATATATAGTTTTTTCAAATCCATGTGGATTGTACTTTTCTTGGTTAAGAAAAAAAAACCATTTTCAATGCGTTCAGACCTGAATTGTTTTCACTGAAGATTTTATAAGTGCACTCGTATAAAATACTACAAATTAAATTTTATTTCTTTATACATATTTTTAATATTTTTAAGGCCTTAAAAAGAGCAGACAGCCCATAAGAAAAAAGTGTTGTTAAAATAAGCAGGTGCGAGGATTTTGATTTTGTTTTATTTTTTTCGAAAGAAATTTTGATTTTGGTAATTATTATAAAGAATTTATGGCTTTTTCTATTCAATTTGAAAACAGCTTTCTTACAATTTAAAAATATTTGTTAGAAATTGAAATTTTACAGGATTAACAAACGAACCACACACACACACACACAAGGAATTATATATAGAAATAAATATGTCCAGTCACTAATGCCTGCTTAGGCCGGCGGGTGTTCATGTTTTCAATACTGAAGGTGTAATAAGTTAATAATACCCGGTAGATAAAAAAAAACTCTATTTAATAGTATAGCAACATAGTCACATACACACACATGCGCACACACATAATTCACGCAATAATGCTGTGCTACAAAAAAACGAAAACAAAAACAAAAACTCTTGCAACAACACTAAAGAATCCAAGTAGAATATTTCAAGAATCTTTAACGTTGGCAAACAAAACACAAATCAAAAAAGTCTTTGGAAAAAATTAAACATCTGCTGGCTACGATTATTTTTTTTAAATACACACATTAACAGACATACACACTCGTACAATCGTGCATACATACTTACAATGGAATGTTAAGTTTGTTTTCACGAAAAATTTTTTATAAAAAAAAAGAACAACAAAATAACGATCGTTATTATAATCAGATAATAATATTTCTGTTTTTAAACTGTCAGAAGGAAGGTTTGTTAATATGTATAACATAAGTGTTGGTGTGTGTGTGTGTGTGTGCGTGTGCGTTGTTCAAAAGAAGCAAAATCAACTCAATACGGTGCTGCAATATTTGCAATTAATATCGCTCAGTGGCGATTTTAAATTTCACATTTAGGAATCGCGAAATTTTGCAATTAAAATAAATCTCTATTAAAAATTGCTTTTCGCAAGTTGGAGATATTAAAACACGTTGCAAGGAAGCAACAACATTTCCTAACGTCCATTAAAAAATGTTACACAGTGACCCTGGAATGTTTGTATTTGTTTTGGCAGTATTTTTTATATTTTTATGTTAAGATTTAGAAAAAATATTTATATTGTGCATATCTAGACCAAAATACCTCTTAAGTCATATATGTTTTATCGATATTAGTGGAGGATAAAATACACAAGAATGTACCACATAAACACATGCGGTGTATTTATGTTTAGGGTAATTGAGAATAAGTTTTAGGAAAAATATTTTGAAGTTACAAAATGAGCTGACGACATGAATTTGGTAAAGATTTAGTTTTCAAATCGCTAAGCCTGCATGATTTATACTGCCTAGTGCATAAAATATTGCTGATGGTCCTGCATCAGCAATATGATTGCGCGTGTTTGGAATATTTGAAGTTTAGAATTATTGAATGACCTCTTGAATATTTAAAATTATTATTCAAAATGAAATAAATAAATAATTAATATAATAATAAAAGGGAAAACAATTTTTAAAAAAGATAAAAAAATATATATTAAATATTGAAAAAATATGCTAAAAAAAGTTGGGCTAAGCAGCTGAAAAGAGTTGAGCGCAACAGCTGCGTCTTATGAATGCGCAACATTGATCAGTGTGTAACTAAACCATAAAGTCCCATCTACACGAAGTGCTCATGTGCAGTATGGACCCATTTGTAATAACATAAAATTGCAATTTTAATCAAACGATCCCACTGTGCAGTTTTGGAAAGAAATGCAACATCATCATTATTATTATAATAATCGAGCATCAGTAATACAGAAGCAAAATAAAATTTTGTTTAGAGTTTTTTGTTGTTGTTGTTGTTGTTTATTTGTAACTTTTTATACCCTTCATGGCAGGTGAAAAAATATTATTTATGTCTGTAGATATAAGTTTGCCTTACGCTGGTAATTTGAATAACATAAATTCGCGTCGATGTCTGGTAAATATATGCCGGGTTTTTGCAGGCATAAAAGCCGATTCATGTATGTATAGTATGAATGTATGTGTGTGAGTATATAAAAATTTAAAATACAACAAAAACTTTTGCCTATTTATGACAAAAATGTATAAAAGATTTTTGGAGTTATTACGTTTCTCAAATTGACTCGAAAGTTTTACAGAGATTGTAGTTGTTAGATAATAAATTTTTAATTTAATTATTGAAATGCAAACAATTTATTCACACTTTTTGTTCTCATGAAGGTACAGCCACAGTTGTGGAAGGGAAAAATGGACGAGCAGACTTGCCAGATCCTTGACACCGTAAAGCAGTCAAACTGGCTGCTGCCACCACACAAAAGAAAAGCGGCAAATCATTCTTTTTTAATTGGTGGACTGGCATGTCAATTACGAAATAGTTAACAACTATTTTGATAAAAGAAACCATTATAATAACACGACTTTTCATTATGTATAATTTTATTTATTTCAGATATACTTTTTAATTCAAATTTACAAAGTATCGCTGCACAGTTGGCGTTATATTAACCCGTATTCCCGTGACTGATCACGATCTATAACTCTACATAAAAAGTAGGAAATCTGGTAGATATTAACTAGTACGAGATAAACTACAGAATAGGAGTAATTGATCAGTGGTCTGTCAACGATGACTGATGTTGACTGACTCAGTGCTGCTTTGGGACTGAATTTCTAAGTTTATGTGAAGCTGAAAGTTCAAACTCCCTACTCGTCATATCACCAACATATTATTTCAATATATTAATTGTTGTTTGCAGTTAGTAAAATTAAAATTAGTCCATCTACCCGACTTTCCATAGCATGCCCATAAGCCCACGCGGATTAATTGCGAGAATCTGAAAAGTCGTTTATTTCTCCAGATTTCAGATTTAACTTTATGAAACCTTTTTGCAAAATCTGCTACATTATTCTTTCCTTTTTTAAGTCAAGACAGCAAAGATCTAAAAATTTTGTACAGATCCCAATTTTTAATATTAAAATATTTTTAGTTTCTTAAAAAGTTTTCCGGGGCAATCGCTTTTTCAGAATATATTTCCTTCATATTTAGTTGAAGCGTTCAGAAGATTCAACGCAGCCAAGAACGCATATTAAAATATGTTTAATTGTTACTTGGTAGGGTGTATATGTGTGTGTATATGTAATCTACAACAGCAACAATAGCAGCAAATACAATTCCACAATTTTTGTTGTTGTTGTATGATTTTAAAAAATATCAGAGTGGGGTGCAGTGGAATGAATGGAATAGCATGTTATGCAGAATCAGCAGATGACGCTGATGTTGCTATTGTTGTTGTTGTTGTTGTATTCGTTGTATTCGTTGTTATAGCAGCAGTTCATGATGATGATGATCGTGAAAATGATGAAGATGACGCGATGGTGGTGATTATGTATATACAGTTGTTGTTGTTGTCGTTGCTGTCGAAAAACAGCGCGCGTTTATGGCGAAGGGGATGCAGCTGAAGAGGCGCGTGTTGCTTTGGTGAAAACCTGCCACTTTTAGTAACAACAGACAGAATACACAACAACGAGTAGAACCAGTAGCAAAAAGATTTCATTAAAAATAGCTCTGCTTATTGCTTTAAAGAAAAATTATTGCAATCGTACATACTCAGCCAGCGTATGCGATATTGTACAGTGGCGCACAAAAATATTCGTTTGCTGAGCGTATTATAAAGCAACTGTTTGTTTGGTTTGGTTATTAAGCGAATATTTGACTTGGGGTGTTATTTTTGTTTTTTTTTTCTTTTCTGTGATTCCTCCGAATTGGGGGAATATTTTCGAAATATTTAACATTTTCGGATTAACTTCCCCCAATTTTCTTTTAAGTTTTAAAAAATGTTCAGAGATTTTTTTTAGGGCATTTTTACTTTTATAAATTTTTCGCAAATATTTGGCATTTGAAAGACTTCTTTTGAAAAGTACATTTTTATTACTAACTCTTCGAAAGGTACCTTTTCAAAGAGTACCTTTTCAAAGAGTACACTTTTAAAAAAGGTAGTTTCTTAAAGTACCTTTTTAGAGAACTAATTTTTAATAAAGTGGCTTTTTGAAAAGTAAATTTTTTATTTTTATTACTACCTCTTCGAAAGGTACTTTTTCAAAGAGTACCTTTTCAAAGAGTACACTTTAAAAAAAAAGGTATTTTCTTAAAGTACCTTTTTAGAGAACTCATTTTTAATAAAGTAACTTTTTGGAAAGTAAATTTTTATCTTTTTAAGAAGTACCTTTTTATTAAGTACCTTTTTACAGAGTACCTTTTTACAGAGTACTTTTTTACCGAATAGCTTTTTACAGAGTACCTTTTTGAAAAAAGCACTTTATAAAAAGGCTTTGAAACCCTGTTTTAAATACGTTTTTTTTTAATATCGTTTTGAAAATGTGCCTTTTAAAGAGTGGCTTTTTAAAATCAACTTTTAATAAGTATTTTTAAAAAAATTGTAGTAGTAGAAATATTAAAAAAAACTTTTTTTAAAAAATGTCATGTTTTAAAAATATATCATTCGAAATATCTTTTTTTAAGTATCTTATGAAAAAAATATAACAACTTCACAGCAAATTAGCTTTCAAGAAAAATGATCTCACCAAGAGATCCTTTTTAGGATATCATGAACTTTAAAATATGCCCGCCTTTAAAAATATACAATTTAAAAAATCTTTTTTAAATAACTTTCAAAGAAAATAACAACAACTTCACAGCAAATTAGCTTTCAAGAAATATGATCTCTGCAAGAGATCCTTTTTCAAATATTATGAACTTTGCAAAATAAAGTTACTGAAGACAGCGTATTTAAATTTTTTCAGTGCAATTTGAAAAATATTCAGGACTAACTTCGACCGAGGCTTGTTAGTATAATTTTTCGCCTATAATACATACGAGGGCTGGACGCTTTCAGATATATTTTTGCACTCAGATCCTGAAGTATTATCGTACTGTTGCAAACCACTTATGAACGGCTAAAATAAAACTCTTATAATCCACTATTTTTTATAGATCGCTACCAGAAAAAAAATTTGAATGGTAAAACATTATTTAGAAAGTGTTGGAAAAAGAATGAGTAAAATTTTTTTTAATAATTTTCAGTGGTACAGACGGACACACAAACGACTCTTAAATTATGCAACAGGCGAGCAGATTATGGAAAAACTAAAAATTTTTTTATGTTTCCAACATTCAAAATGCATTTTCGTTACATTTGGGCATGATGACAAGTCATGATGATGATGATAACAAAACGATGATGATGAAAAAACTCGACTGGCATGCGGTTTAATAAACTTAAAAATGCAGGCGAACAAACAAACTAACGAATAGACGAGACCAACTTCTTCTTTCTTACCAAAATCATTATTATTATTATTTTATTTTATTTTTAGTTTTATTTTTTTTTTCTTTTTTTTTGTATTTCTTCAGAACAAGTCTTTACATAAGCCGTACCTTTGGAAAGAAAAGTTGTACATAAAAGTTTAAAGAAGAGGGCGCAGTAAAACACACCAAAAAAAACAAAAAACAAAAAAAGAAAAGATTTTTTTTCACGAACACTTAACTGCCAGATTCTAAAATTTACGTTCGTTAACGTATTAGTTGTTGATGTTATTGTCGCAGTTGTTATTGCTGTTGCTGTTGTTGTAGCTGTTGCTGTGGCTGATGCAGCAAAAGCATCAAACGGCACGCTTGCTTGCGGTTGTATTAAAGCCATGCACAACAGCTACCTGAATTACTGAACACGCGTCTTGTGTTTTGGTATGAAAGAGTATGACTCGTTGTTTAGCTCTCCGTCCGTCCTGCCATCCATTCAGATCGACAGAGAGACAGACTGTTTGTAAGTTTTTTTTGTTTTTTTGTTTTTTTTTGTTGTTGTTTCGTCGTTTATACCATCCATAGCAGCAGCATCCATCGCATACCACCAACTGTCCGTCTTTTATTCCCAGTCTGTCCCGGTTGTTTCCTTCTTTCTGCTTTTGGTTTTTGAAATGTTTAAACGTTCTTAATTTTTTGTTTTTTTTGTTTGTTTATTCGTTTGGTTTTAGTGTAGTGAAGCAATTTTTTTTCGTTTCGTTGCATGTAGTTCTTTATGTTGCTGTTCATAATGTTTTAAATGGCCTTTGCATGCATGCAACATCATCTTTTTTCGTTTTTTTTTTTTGCACACATACAATAAGAGTTAAGAGGAAAAGATATAAGAAGAGAAAAAATAATAATAATAATAAAAATAAGCAGCACAACAGCCTCTCCAAAAATAAAAGAACCAGTATAAAAGTTTCTGCTTGAAGCCTGCATCTAAGCCAGCGAGCCAGCGAGCCAGCAGCACCTTTTTGATTCAACTGAAATTCTATGCCTGTTAAGACTGGTTTGGATACGAGAGTGTCTAATATTTGCTGGAGCTGAGTTTTGGGATACGCCAGTTTGAGAATCAGCAGAAAAATAAAAATTTCATTATACGACTTTTCTTTTTTCTCTCCTTTTTTTTTTTTTTTTTTTGCTAACAGTCTTAAGTATACAGCAACTTTTTTGCCGTTGTTGTTGTTGTTGTTTTTTCCAGCGTCATATAATTTTATAAATAGTTTTTGCAGCATTTTTGCCAAAACCTCCGGAAAAAAAAGAACACAAATTTTTGTGTTGGTTGGTAGTCATCAAATAAAAAAGAAATAAATGTTAAGTTAAAAGCCAAATTTGTAAGGAAAAGAAAAAACAACAACGATTGAAGCACATGTTTCTGTTAAACATACACACACACACACGCATACATATAACATAAAAGACTGAAGACACAAACTCGTGTTGTCAGGCGAAGAGTGTTAAATGGCTGAATGAATTCAGAAGAACACTTTTTTGGTCAATGCAAATTTTAACAAATTAAACAATCAATAACTCGGAAAGGAAGAATTTCTTTATATTGAAAATAAATAAATTTTGCCATTTCCCACAAAAGACTTAAGACACATACTTGAGATTTTTCTTCGATACAAGGCATATAAAAGACTTAGGAACAAAACTTGATTTTGAAAGAACGTTGGAACAGAAAAAGTGTCACTTCTTCCAGAGTACTTTGCAAGAGTACTCTTCAAAAAAGTACTTTTCAAAAAAGTACTTTTCAAGAGAATACATTTTCAAAATTACTTTTTAAAAACAGTACATTTTTAGAAGTACTTTTCAAAAAGTACTTTTGATGAAACCTTACTAATTTCTTAAAAATATAATGCTTTCAGAATAGATACTATTCAAGAGTAGTTTGCAAGAGTACTTTTCAAAAAAGTACTTTTCAAGAGAATACATTTTCCAAATTACTTTTTAAAAAAAGTACATTTTTGGAAATACTTTTCAAAAAGTACTTTTTATGAAACTTTACTAATTTCTTAAAAATATAATGCTTTCAGAATAAATACTATTCAAGAGTACTTTTTAAAAAAGGACTTTTCAAAAGAAAACTTTTTCAAAAGTACTTTTTAAAAGATCACCTTTTTAGAAGTACCCTTCAAAAAGTACTTTCATTAAAATATAATTTTTTCAGAACACCATTTCTTCAAAAGATAATTGTTTTAAAGATAAATTTTTCCAAGACTTTTATTAAAAAGGCACTCAAAGTATAATTTTAGATGTCTCTTTTAAAAAGTACTTTTTTAAAAACACCTTTTTGATGTGAGAAATGTATTTTTTTGTTTGTTTGCATTCACATTTACAGATAATTGTTTCCAATGCCACTGGCTTTCAGAATGAGCAGCTTAAGAAGGTCTATTTTGCCCAAAGACCAGAACTGGTTCATGAAAAGTACTTATAAAGCACATTTTTAAAAGTACTACTCAAAATAGTACTTTTCACAAGTACCGTTTAGCAATGCACTTTTCTGGAAAGCACTTTTTAAGAAACTACTTTTCAAGAAAGTACTTTTCAAGCAAAAATTTTTCAAAGAACTACTTTCCAAGAAAATACTTTTCAAGAAAGTATTTTACAAGTAACTAGTTTTCAGGAAAGTGCTTTTTAAGAAAGTACTTTAAACGTAACTACTTCTCAGGGGAGCACAATTCAAGGAGCAATCTTTCAGGAAAGTATTTTTCGAGTAACTTCTTTTCAGGAAAGCTCTTTTGAAGAGAGTACTTTTCAATGAATTTTCTCTTTAAGAAAGTGCTTTTCAAGGAACTACTTTTCAGGAAAGTACTTTTCCAGAAAGTACCTTTTAAGAAACAACTTTTGAAGAAAGTACAACTTTTGAAGACACTACTTTTCAGGAAAGCTCTTTTGAAGAGAGTACTTGTCGGGGAACTACTTTTCAAAAGAGTACTTTTCAAAGGAACTATATTTTAGGAAAGTACTTTCCAAGACTCTACTTGTCATGAAGGTGCTTTTCAAGGAATTTCTTTTTAAGAAAGTACTTTTCAAGGAACTACTTTTCAGGAAAATACTTTTCGAGAAACAACTTTTCAAGAAAGTACTTTTTAAGAGAATATCGTTTCAGGAAAGTACTTGTCAAGGACCTACTTCTCAGGAAAGTTCTTTTCAAAAATGTACTTTTCAATGAACTACTTTTCAGGAGAGCTCTTTTGTATAAAGTACTTTTCAAGAAAATACTTTTCGATTAACTACTTTTCAAGAGAGTACTTCTCAAAGGAACTATATTTTAGGAAAGTACTTTTCAAGAAACGACTTTTCATGAAAGTGCTTTTCAAGGAATTTCTTGTTAAGAAAATTACTTTTTCAGAAAAGTACTTTTCAGGAGAGTTTTTTTCAATAAAGTACTTTTCAAGGGAAGTTCATTTCAGGAAAGTGCTTTTTAAGGAACTACTTTTCAGGACAGTACTTTTCAAAAAATTACTTTTCAAAAAAGTACTTTTCAACAAAGTACTTTTTAAGAAAAGTTCGTTTCAGGAGAGTACAAAACCGGCTTTAAGTGTGGGTCTAGAACACTTATCAAAGAAGGCAAGTTAAACTTTGTACTCTAATAACACATATTTTCTTAAAAATTAAATTTTTTTTTAAATCAAAAAAATTAACAGTTTTTCTATTGATAAAAACAATAACATATTGGAAAAATAAGTCTCAATATACAATTTACTCAGCACGGAATGAGCTTTTTTAATTCCAACGAAAGACTTAAAGAACAAATTTTTCCATCTCTAATTTAAATTGTTTTTTTTCTAAAGGGTAACAAAACTTAACTAAGACAAACTTCCACTTACCTATCAAAACCGCCAAGCCGAAGAGCTCGGTGTCGAGCATGCCCTGTGTAGCAAAATGGAGACATGTTTGTGTGTACACTTCTCTGACTCGACTCTTTGCATCGACTAGGAAGTACAAAGTTTTGGGTTGTTGATTTCCTAATAGCCTGCGAATGTAAGGGAAAGCGTTCGCATAATTAAAACTAACAATTTTCAAACGTAAAATCCTTACCTCAGAGCTAAAAACCGCGAGCCTGGTGATAGCTGTTCGGCCGAGGACGCGCATACTTCTAGTGGCGCGCTGACAGTACAAAACGCTCGCATGCTGCATCATTATTTGAATGCAACAAAGTCGTTGGAAATATTTTTCTAAAATTATTCAAAAGAAAAAGAGATTGAAAAAAAGCATAAATGATTACGATGATAAAACAGTCATTAACATAAAATAGAAATTAAAAAGAAAGAGAAAAAACATTTTTTTAAATAACCGCCATTAATCTTGAAAAACGTTTGATGATAACAAAAGTTAAAATTAAAAAATAAATAAATTAAGAGGCTTAACATTCCTCTTTTAATGATATAAATTAATCTAAAATAGTTTTATGAGCTTTAAATGTTGCTGAAAGAAATAACTATTAAAATGGTCATCTGTGTGTGTGTGTGTGTGTGTGTGTGTGTGCTTGCCTGCGTACGTGTGTATGTGTGCATTTGTGAAACAAATTTCACCCAACCAAAAACAAAATATTATAATAAAACTTGCAACTTAAGACTTACAGACAAGTTTCTAATAAAAATATAATAATAAATAAAATATCCTACAGTAGCGATCAAAAAGAATTCAAGCGGTTTCTTTTCTCTTGGATGAAAATGCATTCCAATAAAAGCACTGTTTGGTGTGGGTTATGGAACGGTGCCATCTTTGGATCGTACTTTTTCAGAGACGGCGAAGGCAGGAACGTTACTGTGAATGACGAGCGATGACGATTAATTTTTTTTTCTTTTTTTTTTTTCTTTTTTTTTGAAGAGCTGCCTCATGGTGCACAGCGTGCAAGACAATGGCCCTATTCGGAGGTGAGTTTGTTGAACAGTTTACATCACGTTTGGGGACGGCCAATTGGCCGTCTAGATCGTACGATTTAACGCCTTTAGCCTATTTTTTGTGGGGCTACGTTAGGACTCGTGTTTATAAGGACAAGGCCGCACTTCGTTGACGCACTGGAAGCAGTTTTATAAGAATTTCTTTCGGGATACCGGCCGATATGTTGCCAACACAGCGTATGAACTATTTGAATTATATAAATCGTTCTATCGACTCTTTATGAGTGTTTTTTTTTATCAAATTCAAAAGCTGTTAAAAAATCACCCATTACATACCTGGCAGAGCCCTGTAATACTTGGAGCGTTATGAAATTAACCACTGAATGGGAGTTAAAAGTTTCAATCTCCTCTATTCTATAACTCTTTGTCGACTTCACATCAAGACAATATCGTTAAGGGCAACAAATAACTATTTCTAACAGCCTGTCACTACTCTCTATGGCCTTGAATTTATAGAAAAAATATGTCAACTGCTGGGGAAAAAAGAGTGTTGCAGCGTTCTATTTTTGATATTGTCCTGGCATGACCTTGACAAAATAGTTACAGAATAAGGGTTAATAATTTATGGATAATAAATTGGGTATAGAATTTAGTTGCCTACGAATTTAATGACTAGCGTTTTTGTTAAAAAATTTTTTTAAATGTTGTTTTTAGAAATAAGCCAAAATGCCCGTTATACGGCGCATTTAGAGGGTTAATGCCTTCCACAATAATATTTGCTTTAATATTTTCTACAAAGTTGCTGAACATACCCCATATATAAATTGCAAAGAACACAGAGTTTCAAGTGTCGATATGCTGCAAGAACAGCTGGAAATATGCTGCAATTTAACGGTGACAGCTGATTGATAATTTAAAGAGGAACAGCTGTTTATCCGTTAGATGAAATTTTAGCTGCAACTAACGCCATTTTATAAAGTTTTGTAACAAAAACTTTATGACAGCAAAAGAAAATGGATAAAATTTTAATTCCTCGTTTATGTTTTGACCAGCACTGTGCGCTTGGGTTTTGGTATTTTTAAATTATACAGCAGACCTAATAAAGAAAGTTTAGTTGCGCGTTGGAAAAATATCATAGATTTATGCATAAATTAAATTAAAAAACAATATAAAACATGCATTTGCCACGAAAAAATGCTACTGTAGAAAATAGGCAGACGGACGGACGGGCAGACAGACAGATACCCAGTTATATGGACGCATTTCAGTTTACACACACGTTTTTTTTCCTTAAAGAAAAAAACTTAAAAAATTATACTCTCGATAAAGAAATTTATGTATGACATTGTTTTCTCTCTAACGAATTTATTTTCACGGGCAGTAACAGAAAACTATTTTTGGATTCACGTCTATAGTTTTTTATTTTTTATTTTATTTTTTTCGTTTTAATCATTTTTATATTGGCTGGGCTTTTTATTAAGAAACAGACAGTAAATATTTTTCCATAATCAATCAGTATCAAGTGGACATAAATTATGTTTAATCCGCCAGATTTAAGAAGCAACAAAAGAAGAAAAAATTTCAAGCCAAATATATTAATAAAACTTGCAGGTTCAGATTAAATTTCATTGAGTCAATTTTATTTAAATCGGTTTTTATTTCTACTTAATTTATTGCCACAAATAAAAAGTTTTTGTTGAAAAAATTTTATATCTGAAAAAAAAACTTTAAATGTTATGAATAGTTTTAAGGCTTTTTGTTCGTCAAAAACATGTGCTTGTGTATGTGTGTTATGTGTGCATGTGTGTAGAGTATATGGAGTTTCAATATATGCTTGATAGAATTCATATTTCTTGTGGAATATTTAATATATTTTACCTCAAATTTATTAAATTTTAGACCAGTTTGTAATTATGGTTATAACTATGGCCATAAAAGAAAAGAATAATTATAACAGGAATTTAAATAAAATAAAACGTTACAATACACGTTACATTGAAAGAAATATTGTATTTTTTCTACTAATTACTTCCTAAATTAGTACTGGAAAACAAAAGGAAATAAAACATGTCTTGTTACACATAAATTAACAAAAAAAATTTTTAACTAAAAAATTTAAATGGATTTTTTAAATCTATAAATCTTTAGTATATTCAATTGGAAACACTACAACGGTTGTGTATGGGGGACCCAGACGAGGGGACATAAAGAAGAGTCCTTTTGCAGGACTTTGTTTCTGTACCTTCACCAAGAAGTGCAGAAAACAGTTCCATGAAGGCAAATATCAGAAAAAGGAGGAGGGATTTTTTTACTGGAAACACCACTCGAAGCAGTTGGCGACGGCCACTGTAAGTGTGAAGACATTTTGTATAAATAAATAAAAGAGTGACCAGCTGCATTTATTATAGAATGTCAGAGCTAAACAATTTGTTACTTTTTCAATTGTTTTTTGCCTAGAGATCCTATGAAATTTCATTGTGGTAAATCGTCTTAAAAGATCTTAAATAATTTTTAAGTTTTTATTTTGAATTATTTAAAGTCGTTTCTTGTATAAAATCGCACAATCCTTCCCTGTAAAGCAACCTTAAGTCTGACACACAGTTTCTATAAAAAAAAATTTATTATTAATATTTCATTAAGACTTCCTATTAAGAAAGAGAGTTCTTCTGTTATTTTACTATATAAAAGTTTAATAGCGCAGTAGATTAGCGCTGCTATAACACTATCGCTCCCTTATTAAATATTTATAAGCTTGTGTTCTTAACTCTTCTTTAAAATATTATGTGCGCATGTGCAGTCTCAGTGATTTTTTAAGCCCAGCCCGACCACTGATCGTTTGCTCTCTTTAAAGAGTTTTGTGTCTCACTCGCACTGGGTAAGTTCTACTCCTCAGATATCTGTACAGGATCACGGTCCTTCTAAGGAATTTTCCCTGATTAACTACGTTGCCGCTTCTTATGTGAAGTTATGAGTCGTATACAGTCAATCACAGTAACGCATCAAAATCGGGTTAACAAGATCGCCGGCATATGGTCAAGTCGGCACATCGAGATCTGTGCACCGATACTTGGCAAATTATATTTGAAATAAATAAATAAATATCTATCCGTATATAAGAGGAATTTCTTTAAATTATTATTTATTTAACCTTCTTTCTCTTTACACATTCACTGAGAACTGATAGAGGCAAATATATTTAACGGGGGATTTATGGTAGCACTTTTCCCTTTGAGGGTAATTAAAATGTTATGGGAAAAAAATTCCCTTGTCATTCACCATAGAGGTGAAAATATGTTAGATTAATTACATTGAACATTTATTTTGTAATTAATTATTTACACACTCCTGACACTGCCTATATAATAGAAAAAATTAGATCCGTTATTTAAATTCCTAATTTTTCGGTTTCTTTATTGTAGTTAACCGTTTCTGAATAAAGCCGAGGTTTAAAATTGCTGGAAAAAGGGGTTGTGGCACACAAAAGCACTTTTTCAGTTAACCGTTTATGGGTTAATATATTTTTTATGGGGTAATTATTTGCTTATAATTAAAACTCATTACACACCTCATTAAAATAGGCAATAAAACAGGATATAAAAATACATGCACGAGTACACAAAAATATGTTAGATTTGCATAAATCTATGTTTTTTATTTTTTTTAATTTAACTTAACTTTTAACTAAGGCCCCAACGTAATAATAAAAAATTAAAAATTGTTAATAGCAAATCATAGTTTTTCTGTAACTGCTATTGCAAATTGTTCACATTTAAATACAATTGAAATATATTTCAACAAACATTTATAACACCTTTAAAACCCAACCATACGGTCGCATCAATAAATTCAAAAGCAAAAAATAAAAGAAGAAAAAGTGTAAAGACTAAGTAAGAAGAGCAAATAAAAAAAAAGAGTCAAAAACCAAATAACAACAAACAAACTTTTACTGACCCTATTCCGCTTTTAGGCATAATATTTGTAAGTGTTTGTACAGTGACACACTGCACGAAATAAATAAATGGGCACACAATATGGCCTCTAACAAATATTAAAGGGGGCAGAAAGAAAACATTTTTACAAATAATATTTAACAAAGAAAATAATTGAAGTAACAAGTAAATCACTGAAACACATTGTGATAGACCAGTAGAGAATCCCACCCTGCTTCGTCGGTACCTGCAGCAACAATATTCACCGGCGAAGTAAAAATGACTACAACGAAATTCTCTATCCTCTAATCTTCATCTATCCTCTTAACACTGTCCCCTCCTTTTATGTTCCAGCGCAGTACACTGCCTATGTGGGGGTCATCCCCTGAGTGCTGATCCTACTCAGAAAAAAAACTCCCTTTACAAACTCCAGGAATCCACCACTGTGCGAGGCCACAACTCATCGCTCGAGTGCACAAACAATAATTTCATTTATTTACGATTTTTTTAAATTATATGTCATTTTCTTTTCTAGAAAACAGGTAACATTTTTTCACTTTTTTTAAAAAAAGTTGAAGTTTGGAGGACTTTTGAAGCAGAGATTACTTTACGGAAAATATGTTGCATTAATTTCTAATAACTTCTTTAATTTTATATATCGGATTGTTGCCATTTTCTGTTAAATAGTGTAAAAAATGTTGCACTTTTTTGTAGAAAAGAAATTAGCAATAGATTTATATTTTTGAGAAAAATATATATATTTTAATTTATTTCTTTTAGCAAAACAATTAATTTAACAATAAACTAGCAGGCATTCAAGTCCTTTGAGAGGTCCTAACATTTCCAAAAATTTAATTAAATGATTTAGTTAAGTTTCAGTGTTTCAAAATATATTCATAAGAATCGGGCAGTAATTGCCAAGGCCCAGCACGTTTATTCTGAAAGAAAGGACACAGATTAACTGCTATTAGCTTTAGGCCAGAGACCCATTGTGCATGGCGATTTTACATAAATTGTTAATAATTAGAAAGATCAAATAATTATGTATTTATTAATTATATTCTATAATTATTTATTTATTGTTATAATCCATAATAAATTTCATTCCATTAAAAAAAATAGCCGCATATTTTTATTGACACGATATTTTTTTGGTGTGCACAAAATAAAAGTCTTTCTATAAGCTAAATAATTATAATTTTATTTATAAAATGTTTTTTATTAAAGCAAATATTTTTCATTTTTATTTTGCCATAAATTTCTTACAATATCTTTTTTGTTTTTTAATTAAGAGAAAAAATCGTGTAAATATTTAACGTTTGATTATTGCGGTTTCAAATAATTATTTACACACACCATAAAAATAACTCTTCATACAAGTGAATGAGCGAAAATAATGCTGACTCTTACAGCCAGCCAGTGTTTTATGAATAAGAAAAAAATAGAAAATTATAAAGAAAAAAATTAAATAAATATCGCGCCATAAAAATACCATTCTTGTGAGATCATAAGAAACAAGTGGAAAAGTTAAATTTAAAAATAAAAAAATTTTTATAACAGACAACGAATAAAAAAGATTAATAAATCAAAAAATACATTTTTATGTGTGCATACATACACACACATGCATGTGCATAAATGCGAGCATGTATGTGTGGTGTGGATATGTAATTTAGAAATTAGTATTTAACACGTAAATAAGCGTAACTCTACTCTAATTTACGTGTTAAATACACTTTTTTAAGCCAGTAAAACGGTACGAAACGCGCAAGCAACGAATGAATGAATGGCTGGTGTTAATACAAAATCGGTTGCATTATTTTCTAATTACGAAAAACAAACAATTTAATGAAACTACTAAATTTCCAGTTTATTAAGAAAAAGAAACATTGCGATTCATCACAGATCAGATAAATGGATCATCAAAGATCAAAGATCACAAAACGCAGACTTGCGTCAAGTAGTACTTACTGGGGGCCATTATTACTCTTGGGATTTTCGTTTTATATCACAAAAAGGGAGATTTTCAGCAACCTTCATTTTGGCAACACTGTTTTTAACAAATAAGCTGTTTTCATGCAACATGTTACGGTCAACACCGTCAACGTTTACGAACAACTCTTGCAGACTATTGAATTTTATTAAGGCTCAACTAAGAAAATGCAAAAAAACTGCCACTGCATCCCGACATATGCATTATTTGGTGTGGATTATGAACAGGTGGCATCATGAGACCGTACTTTCTCATACAAAAGGAAGGCAGGGTTGTTATTGCAAGTTATGAGTGCTACCGAGCGATAGTTAAAACTTTCTTTTTTGTCTCCAAATGAAAGACCTGAACTTGGCTGACATGTGGCTCCAACAACACGGTGCCATGTGACCAACAGCACGCGAAGTAATGCCCCAATTGAGAGGCAAGTGCGGTGAACAGTTCATTTCACATTTGGGGCCTCCTAGATTGTACGAATTGGACTATTTTTTGTGGGGGCATGTCTGTATTGACAAGCCCGATAATCATTTAAGGGATTGCCAGTACAGTTTTACAACCCTGCAGCGTCATAAATGATGCCACATCTCTCACTTTCGTGACAGAAAGTTGCCACTTTTATGAGAATTGAAATCTCACTGAATATTGCTTGAATATTCAATGGTATAAATCGTTCTGTCGACTCATTTAAAGATTTCATTGGTTTTTTTAATTTTATGTATTTTTTAATCAAGTCTCGAAGCTCTTGAAAAATCACCCCTCACTAAATCTGTTATTTAAGTACGGAAATTCCAAAAAGTGCGTTCTTTCACAAAAATGGTCTCTGTGTCGTTATTTACCACGAGATATCTAAATTATATTTAGCGATACCTGAAGGACCTTTAAGGATGTTCCGTTTTATTGCAATCGTGGGCTAGAAACTCTAAATTTAAATGCGACCCATGTAACGCACATAATGATTAAAAACCACCACATGTGAAGCCAGATAATATCATTTCCCCGAAGCACTGAAAACACGGGGATTATTTTGGTATAAACCTTCGACTTTTGTGTTTACCTTCTATACATTTATTTCTTTAACTTCCTCGGATCTTTGCAGAATTTAATGTTTTTGCTATTTACTTTAATTGTTTTATTAATTATTTTTTAATTAAGTAATTAAATATCAATTAAATGTTTACACTCGCACATGCGCGGATACGTAATTGTTTAAGAATGTTAAATGGTTTTTATAATTCGGTTTTTTTTTCTCTTCTTGAAAAAAGTATATTAAAATACAACCCAGCGAGATTTAAATGTTCTTATACTTCGGCCGTAAGAGATAAGAATATCCGGTTCCACCACATACAACCATAATTGCCAGATAACAAATGAAAATTCATTTTCGTTAAAAGTGGCAGCTCTCTGCAACGAAAGTCAGAGAGGTGGCATTATTTATGTTTAGAGTGCTGACGCTGCAGGGTTGTAAATCTGTTATAAACTGAAATCTTTTGATTCAGTTCTTTTTTAGTTTTATGTCTCTTATTTGCTGGGTTATGATGTGTTATAAATGTGCGCTACATTGGCTCACTCAGGTTAAAGTGTTTTTTTTTTGTGTAGTTTTTTTTTTTCTATAAAATAACTCAACATTTATTTTGTGGTCGGGGCATTTATTTAAAGTTAAAGAGAAATTATCGTTTTTTTTTAATGAATATTTCATTTGAATGAGACATTAAATGCAATTTGATTTGAATGAAATATTAAAATACACAGAATGTTGATTAACAGGTTTTCTGGCATTTTGTATTGGAATTGTTTGAAATTCGCTTCAGTTATTTTATTTATTTGTTACAATGGAATTTCGAAATTTTCAAGCTTTACAGCAAAATTATAATTTTTTTTCTTACAATGGAAAAAATAGCACGAGTTTATTTATATATTTTTTGTTGTTTTTTTTTTTTCAATTCACAAGCCTCTATATATTATTTGTTTGCTATTTCGTTCTAATTTTTGCATATTAAGCTTCCTAAAATATGTTGGAATTTCCAACAAATAAAAAAAAATCCACAAAATATTTACATTTGAAATGTCGGCAGATTTCACTAAATATTTATGAAGTTTTAAAATCAGTTCTCGTTTAGACCCACGAATTTATATTTAATAAAAATAAATATTTCTTTATTCAACTTTTTTGCACATCATTCATTCTGTTTGCTGTTCGTTATAGAATTTATATTTTTTCTAGTTTGTATATGCGCTTGGCTGTGTGCTAAAGGCTTTTATTATAAATATCTAAAGTCTTTTATATAATTATTTGACTTGTAATTAATGCGTTTAAGTTTTGCCTAGGAATGCGGATAATTTGTTTCTGAAGAAATTAGAAAAAAAAACAAGCACAGGAAATATGCACGTAAGCAAAAGTGTTTCAACGAATGTCTGTAATAAGAATTCTAATAAAAAATATTCCAACAATTAATTTATATACACTGACAAAAAAGAAAAGCTTAGAATAAAAGCAACTACAGTTATGTAGGGGAAATTTCCTCTTTTTGTTAAATTATCTAACAGAAAAGAAAACTTCCAATAAATCACTTAAATAAAAATATTTTCTTTGACCCCAACAACTTTTACATTTCGGACATTTGAAAAATTCTACTTCGAGTTATTTCTTTGTAATAAATAAATTTATTTATGTGCTGCCTCTAATGATGATAAATATGTATCCATTTTCATGCAGGTACTTAAACATTTGATTTTTCTGTTTGTTATTATTTTTTTAAGTTTCCAACTTTTTTTTTTTCGTTTCTTTCAAAATCTATTCAGGTCAGTCAGTTGTTTGTATTTAAAATAGTTCCAAAAGAATGTCTGTCTGTCTTCAAATGCTTTATGATAATAATTTTTATGTTTATGCGTTGATTTTAAATTAACTATTTAATAAATCGAAGAAAGCCACAAGATTCATAAGCCAGGAAAGTCATAGTCGTGTTGGAAGTTTTAAAATAGAAGAGAAGAAGAAGAAGAAGATATATAAGAAGAATCAATTTTAAAGGCGTTTAACAAAAAAGAATGTTCGCTTATCTGCGGGTTATAATAAAATTGTAGGTTTTTGGTGTGGACAGTTATTTTACGCAAAAAAACAAAATTAATAACGAAAAGAGATGCCAGACTTGAAATTAATACTTTTGGGAATTGTTTTTTAAATAATAAAATTTGTAATATTTGACAAAAATTCAAATTGAATGTGAAACACTTTTAATAAAAATGTAAAAATCATACAACTAACAGAACGGTTCAGAACTGATTTCGCATCTCCTGCATTCTTCTCCAATTATTGCACTTTTCAGGGTGATACTCTTCAATAAGAAAAGCTTCTTCTTAATGTTTTTTAAGACTCGTCTGAATGAGAATTAAAAATTAATGGGGCTGTGCTTTTCAGGGCAAATATTTGACAATTGAGAACGTATCTTTCCCATTTGCTTTCCTATAAAATATATGCACTCACCCATATAAACAAACACACGTTAATTTTTGTGTATGCAGATCTATTCATTTTTTAAGAGCAGCCGTTAATTTCGATCTCCGCTTATACGATTATAATGCCATTTATAATGTTATGATACACAGTTTTCAACAATTTTAATATCAACTTCTTTTTTTTTATTTCTTCTCACATGCTTCACTAATCGTGGCAAAGTCCACACTTTGCATTTGTTAATGGCTCTTAAATGTTTTTGCAATTAAATATAAATAACTAAAACTCGTCAGACACAAATAAATTATCTCTCATGAGAATATAAAAAAATGTTATGAGAAAAAAAAACACTTTTATATTAAGCACAACAAAGTATAACACATCAATTAAAAATATTTAAGTGAATTAAACATAATTTGCCTTTTTTTTCTGCACTGCCAGAGTTTCAAATTAATTTTATTACCACAAGACAATTAATTACCAGATACTGCAAGTAGTTGGCAACAAAACACTTTTGGAGTACACAGACAGTTAGACCTGTATTTAGAAAAAGTCGGACATACACACACACACACACACACATGCATAAATACAAGCATGCATATTTTAGCAGACATTTTGATTTCTCAAAATAATAAAAAAAAATATTTGAAAAAAAAATCCAAAATATTCTCATGGTACCAGAACTCGTACTATGAAACAGAAATAATTTTGTAACAAAATCTTTAACAGCAACAAATATTTTGCTGCTAACAAATCAGTTTCTTCAGTCAGGTTGCCAGAGCCCAGCCAGTGTGCAACATCACCAGCCCCAAGAGATGGGGATAGAGACCAACAACACTGATGCATGTAGATATCGTTAGATAAATAGCTAAAACCACTTATCGTAAACACTTGTAGTAATTTATTTATATATATTTCTCTTCTTCTTAACATATTTTTTTATTTTTTTTATTTTACCAATTCTTAAAAATCCCGTTTTACCACTTTCAAATGCATTAAAATAAAGAAGAAAAAAAATAACAAAATAAAACTACAATAAATATGTATCCTCCATTCTAACCATCATGCCATACTTCATCAAATGAAAAATAGCAGATACAAATACATGCACACATACAGTCGACGACAAAATTATTGCTACTGCTATGATGCTTTTTCTCACTAAAGCGTGTGGGATCCTGAAGTGGAACAATACAATTAGATGTGTTCTGAAAATCACATGTTATCAATGGGATTCGAAATTACAAGAGATATATATCTCTTCAGAATATTCAGATCCCTCAAAAAACCTTTCAAATTTTATAAAAATCATTATTTTTATTTTTAATGCTCGTAACGTATTCCTTTTTTAATTCAAAAGGACATGCTTAATATTCCAAGACTCAAAGGAAAGTCAACAACAGCTTTATTAAGCCTACACCGTAAAGCAGAATAGCTGTTTTCGAAAGCCGCAACACTGTCAATATCAGTACTCAATAATAGCAGATCTTATTTACACAGATTTTATTGTGAAATAGAAACCGAAATAAATTTTCAATCTCCTAAAAAATTTACTTGATTTTCCGAAATGATTACACAATCGGAGTTTTAATGATCTTAAGATATAATTCTTTCGGGATTTCCGAAATCCTTGATTTCACACGTGGAACATAAAAGGACAATCCTTAGAGAGCAGAATTTTGTTAGTAAGAAAATTAACCTCTTAATCGAAGTAAATTTTTAATCACCTCACAAGTTTGCTTTGGTTTAAACTCAGTTTAACGTAGTCTGAAACTTTCAAGTTCTCCAATCTTATATGATTTTTCTCTTTAGTAAAGTCTAGACTTTTTAAGCAAAACTGAGCTGTTCTGTCAAAAGTTTGTATACAAATTTGGCGGAAGTCTACTTTCAGGTTTACTAAACCCAGTTTAACAGGAAACTGAAAAACCCACCCTTAATGTAAACAAGACACACATTTTTATATTAATTAGTTTACATGCCTGGCTGTTGGCATTTTTTTGTGGATGAGTGTAATATTTTTATGCAGAATTAAGTGTGTGTGTGTGTGTTGCATAGAAAGAGCCATCGAACAACATTCAGAGATTTTGTATTCAAAGTTATTTTGTTGGTTTCTAACTCTTACAAATAAATTCATGGAGCATAAATAACAATTTATTTATGACTGCAAACAGTGTGTCTGTCTGTTCGTCTGTCCGTCCGTTCATCTGTCTGTCTGTCTGTTTATCTTGTAGTAAATATGTTTACTTTTAATGTTTAATGGTTCAACATTCTTTTACACTATTTTTTTTCTTTTGCTTCTTTCAATTCAACATTTCGAAAATAATTTTAATGCGGGCATAAGCAGATGTGAAAATTGAAATTGGAATTCTTAAGGGATCTTTTTTCATATTTAATATGTGAAAAATGTAGTTCTTTTGATTTATACAGGCGCTAACAGTTAGAGGTAGTGGATGGCACGTTGGGTTTTTTTAAAGTAAAAGAAATCACTTTCAAGAGAGCGATCGCTCTAGCAAAGATTATTTGTCACATTATAAAATATACAACCCTATTGCAATTTTATAAAAATTTTGTATTTTACAACGAACAAGATGGCGGTGACGTTAATTGTTTATGGTTTATTGTTTATGCCAACATGAGAAGCAGGCATTTCGAAATATTTCAAACAGCTGACGTGTTTTGCTTTTGATATCTTAAAGGAAATTGTTTCGTTAAATTTTTTATTTGCGAGACTAATTTCGATTCAAGGGATGATGAGACACTGGGAAAATACAGTCTCATAATGGAATGCAGAGTCGGAGATTCAACAGTATGTGAGTGATAATTTCAGCGTCTTACTTTAAAAGTTTGTATCAGCTGTTGTTTCTTGGAACGGTTTGAAAACTATTTGAGAGTACACAAAACTACGTTTGATATGTGCTAGAAAAAATAACTTATAATTTGAAAAGACAAGGGTTAAGTTCAGTGTATATTTCTTTAATTGAATTTGTTGCCAGGATTGTCCCAAAAGTAACGCAGGATTTGAATTTGTCGCCGTTTGTGCACTAAAATGTTGGCAGGCCTGAAAATAGATCGTTACGCGATATAAAAAAGTGTCTTCATTAATGCAGAGTATTTCCAATATAATAAAAGCCGTTTTCTAGTTAATTTAAATTTTTTTTAAATTTTAGGACACTCATTATAATCACCAAAATTGGCAGTTAATGTAGATTTCTTTTCTAGAAAAAAGTGCGAAATTTTTTACACTTTTTAACAGAAAAGTGGCAACATGAAAGAATTTATTCGATATAAATTCAACATTCTTTACGAAAAATAATTTAAATTTAAAAATTCTTCAAACGGCCGCATTTTAGAAAAGATGTGAAACAAATTAACACATTTTCCAGAAAATAAAACACCATAAGTGACATGAAAATGCAACATTTTTTACACTTTTTAACAGAAAATGGCAACATGAAAGAATTTATTCGATATAAATTCAACATTCTTTGCGGAAAATAATTTAAATTTAAAAATCCTTCAAACTGACCGCATTTTACAAAAGATGTGAAAAAAATTTTACACACTTTCCAGCAAAGGAAACGCCATAAGTGACATGAAATGTTCCCTTTTTTTACTATAATTTATAATAAACAATTATATTTACAACAAAATTCAATTCAATTACAATTTCAGCTGGTAACACAAATTGGTCTCAGCTGCCTCCTGCCCCACCTTTCTTAGTCAGGTTGTCACCAAACTGCCAGCCGTCGTATATATTTTATCTAGAAATAAAATGCTGATGTAATATCAAGTGCAAAAATCATTTCATATTCTGTTTGTACCCCTTTAAAGTAGTAGCAAATAAACGTCGTCTTATCAATTTAAAGTGCATAAAATCTGGCTGCATAATTGACACACACAGTAAAACAGGAAATTGCAACGACCGACATTATTTACACTGTTCGTTTATGGTGTCATCTTTTCGAAATAGATTTACGTGTGGCCCTCGTGTGTTTTATTCTTATGCCGCTTTCGCTTAATTTCCACTAAACAGGGTCATTATAAATGACAATTATGGCTGCAAACACATAAAAATGCCAGCACGAATTTCGCAGCGTTATTCATACCATAAATTCAGTTTAATGGCTTTTAATTTTATTTTACTTTTTCGGAATTTATATTTATTAAAAAAAAAATTGAAAAAAAACAATCGTTTATTGATGATGGTTTTGTAATAATTCTTGCCATAATTCAAACTGCAATTTGCATAAATATTTCCACAAGTATTTGGCCGGCATGTTGTCGTATGAAATTTGAATTTCAAACGAAATAAGAAATCCCAACACTTGATTCGCTTCGCTATTGCGCTATTCATTGGAATGCCATGGCCTGCTTGTTGGTATTCGTATTTACAATTTGTTTTGATTTATTATTTTTCCAATTAAAATTGCGGTTCTTTTTTGTAAATCCAACCGGCGCTTTAAGTAATAATTTTTTCATTCAATTTTTATTTTTCAAATACATTTTTGCAATTAATAAACAACTACTGGCCAACAACTATGCTAATAATAAATTAGATACACCACTAGAAAGATATTTTCAACATTATTTTATTTCAAATTCTGTATTCAAACAACACACCCTTTTTCCAATCATAAAAATTCAAAGCGAAATTGCTGGCAAATAAAATTTAATAAGAAAAACTAACGATTTATATGTTTGGAATGTGAAATATTTATGAAATACTTGCATTAAGTTGCTGCTCATTAACAAATTAAATACAAATAAAATTGATTCATTCGAGAAGTGTAGTGAATGTATTTGTGTAGTGTGATGTCGCCGAACATCTTTCGTAAAGGGAACTGATTTCACTTCGGTAAAATTCAGAGATTGGTTTATTTTATTATATCGAATTAAATTATAATTAACAGACGTGTTAAATAATCTAAGACTAAATGGAGGAATCAACAATGATTTAGTTTTCAATTCACACATGAGAGTAGAACGGCACTAGTTTCGAAAGCCACCACAATTAGTTGAACTTTACCACATTTTTCTAAAATATTAACCCTAGATGGTTTCGCTTCATTTTTGTACATTAAGGTAACTCTTCGTTGAGTAACAATTTTTCAACTTAAAATAAACAAAAATATTTTGAATTAAATATTTTATTCCCAAAAAAATAATAAAAAAAAGATATAACTAAGAAATTTCTTTTCTTTCTTAAAATTCCATACGAAGTTGAGCAAAATAAAAGAGTTATACGGAAAGTATAAATCAGCTTCGTCGATTCGACGAAAAATAACCATCCAGTGTTAAAACTTTTTTTATTGCGGAGCCTTAAATATTAAAATATATTCCCTTTCAAAATACTGAAAAATCATCTGGCTTATAAGATGGTTTCCGATATAGACAAACTTTACAAATTCGCTACATTCGGGGAAATTGTGAAATTTTGAATGTCACACAACTTTACCAAAAAAAATGTTTATATATTTTTTCCCTTGCCAGTATTAAATGAAACAGAAGAGAACGTCTGACATAATTTCATGCAAATCGAAAGTGATCGCGTCTAACTCCTGGACGATTTGGCATGGAATCACCCATATGTATAATATTTTCCTAAAATTTTCCCGGGTTTTTATGACTCAAATGTAATAAAAAGTTTATTTTTGTAAAAAAACAACAAAAAACAACAACACTCAAACTTAAATTAAGAGAGATTATCGTGTAATTACACCAACTCAGGCATGACATGTCAATCTAAATTTATAAACATGCTCGTACTTGCATTAACAAAATTAGAAAAAAAACAAAAAAATTAACTACAACAGCTACAACCAAATTAAACTTAACTAAGCTGGCTGTCCGTCCGTCTGCCTGGCGGTCTGTCTTTCTCATAATAATTTGTATCATATTTCTTGTTTATTATTTTTATAATTTTTATATTTACATTTTGTCCTCGAGCCAACCGAGGGTTAAGGCGGTGTGTTATGAGTGTGACGAAGTGGCAAAAGCGTGTAAGCGAATGAATGACTTACTGACTGGCTGAATGAGTGCGGTATGAGATGGTTGTCATCACATGAAATAAAACAATAAAATAAATTTCAACAACTACAATAACAATAAAGAAAACAAAAATTGTTTGTACGACCTGTTGATTAAACGTGTAGGAATTTCAAGATCATTAAATTTAACATGTTGAATTTATTTGCTAAAATAGTTTAAGTGAAAAGAAAACAAAAATTCAAATAATAAAACAAACAAATAAAATAACTTGAAAGCAACAAACGAGTAACTGAAAATTATGACGCCAAAGGTCAAGGGCTTATTTACGTTGCATGAGTGAGTATTTTTTTTTTTTGTTATTGAAGTTGTAAAATGCATTCAAGTTAAAGTTTTTCTTTTTTTTTATTTGATAAAATATTTTTATTTATTAAGTGTTGTTGTAAATACAGCGACAGTTTGGACTCATATGGTGGCTTCATTTATATCTCAAGGAGAACCGAAGTCATTATAATTTTTTAGTTAGCAGAGGGGAGAAGGTTTTGATTTGAAAAAATGACTAAAAGTTATTGCACAACAATTAAAACAATCGGTTTTTGAAATTGGGCAGCCATAATAACAATAAATTCGCTTTATAAAAAAATATATATTGTTTTATCTCAAGAAAAATATATTATAAATTAGGCCCCATATTTTGAAACAGGAAATCGGGCAAATTAACTAAAACACTTCAAAAAAAATTAAATTTTTTAGCGTCGCATGCACGGTTGCCAGTCTAAATTTTTCTTCGGAACCAAAATCCATAAAAAAAAGAACCAAAATAAAAAAGGAGAACCAATTTTTTCTATTTTATTTGCATACCAGCATAATACAATACTTTTTAGACTGAAGTCAAATTGTCAATTTCTGACTTGTAAACAAAAGTAACAATCGATCAGTGTTGCCAATATAGCTTTTTGATTTACTACTGTGGGTAGGTAATAATCGATTACTATCAAGTGTTGTAAACGAATCAAATCTTTTACTTTATGTGAAGAGTAATAATTTTCGTAAATACATTTTTACAGGCATGATAAAACTTTCAAAATTTATTTATATTATAATCGTTAACTTTTCATGAAAGGAAAAAATGAACCAGCTAACCAAACGTAAAAAAAACAACCATTTTTGGTTCAATTGTACCACAGTGGCAACTGTGGTCGCATGAGTACAATTTTATGTACTCTTTCATACAATTTTGTTGCTCTCGTGTGCAACCCTGGGGAGAGAACTTTCTTAACAAACTCTACAGAAAGCTGGAGAAGATATTCTATTTTCTTAACTTCAATTATTTTTCCAATAAAAACATTTTTGTTTTTAAAATGTTCGGAAAAAGTACACAAACGCAATGTGTAGACACTTATGTCAGGGATGGACATATTAACTAGTCAAGACCCGGTACCAAATTGCTCCATTCGATATCGAACGAAATTTCAATACAATTTGAATATATAATATTCCATCGATATTGAGTGCCGTAATTTGCAACTTGTTGTGTAAGGATACTTCCCACGTTCATGGCAACTCTGTATCGTTAATTTAGTCCCTCAACCTCTGCTACAAAATAAGAACAGAGATGTTGGCAGAATGAAAACAGGATAATGGACACAATGTAGAGTGATACTGTGGCACTCTACATTGTGTCCTGTTGGTCATCTTCAGTAACTTAACGTTGCTAAAGGATTACAACCCGTATTCATTAATTGTTAAGTAAAATTTTTCTTTCAGTGTAATTTCAGTTGAAGTCTGAATCATTGATTGTTTAATATCTAAAGAAAATATTTCACAGATAATAAAAATAAAACAGGATAATGGACACAATGTAGAGTGATACTGTGGCACTCTACATTGCGTCCGGTTGGTCATCTTCAGTAACTTAACGTTGCTAAAGGATTACAACCCGTATTCATTAATTGTTAAGTAAAGTTTTTCTTTCAGTGTAATTTCAGTTGAAGTCTGAATCATTGATTGTTTAATATCTAAAGAAAATATTTCACAGATAATAAAAATAAAACAATTTTACTATTTATTTGTGACACTAATTGGAATTGATTAAATTGATTAGCATTTATTGTATCTCCGTTCTTTTTTTTCAATTTTATTTTTCTGTTTTATAGAGGGTGTGGCAAACTTTTTGCAATCATATAATTTCAGCACATGTTTTCTATAATTTAAAACATTTAAGTCATTTAAGTATTTCTTACTCAGTTTTAATACAAGTAAATCTCAAATAAATCAAATTTGCAAAGCACCATCAGCAACACCTACTCTGAAATGCGAATTCCAAAGAGTTTTTATAAAAGTTTATGCAAAAAATAAAACAAATAAATACAACAAACTCTACATACCCGAATGTATGTCATTTTAAATTATTTATTTACTTGTTAATTGTTTAAATAATCGCACAGAGGTGACAATTTGCGACATGAAATAAAAAAATTGCATATTTAATTTGTTTTTTCTTTTTTTCTTTTGCATTCAATAGAAAATAATTATATGCTGGTGGGCCTTTGATAGATTTAACAAAATCACACAAACGCACAAGTGCGATAATTAAAACTAAAAACAATTAAAAAAATATGTAGACGTTTGAAAAAAATGTGCCAAATAGCTGCGCGATTGACTTGCGACTGTGAAAAAGAAGTTGAAACGCAAAACCCCCATTCAAAACCCACCATAAAAAAACTGAAACCATAAATACCAGCCAGTTAAGCAATTTTAATTCATTTATAATTTTTTATGATAGACGAACGATAAATTAGATTAATCAAAAAAAAAAATACTTAAAAAAATAACATTCAAATTAAAAGCACTATTAGCGATTTCCAAGAACACATTAATTAGTTTCATATCGAAGCCCATAAAAATTCAAAATGTCAGTAATTTCGAGAAAGAAAACAACAAACATCGATTTAATATCAATAACATTTTCCAGCACTTGAGCGATTTGAAGTTTTCTAAAAAAAAAAAAATTATAATTTATTTTTGGTCAACAAAAAAAAATCATGTAAGAAATTCTTTATTCAGTTTTGTTATTTCTAACATGTCCAGACATGCGCGTCAACTAGGAAATGTACACAATTAAAGCATTAATTGAGCTTAATTTACCACACGGCAAATCTGTTAATAAATTGAGTAATTACTTTTAGATTATTTCAATTATTTAACCACATTCCTCACACAATCCCTGGGGAATAAATAAAAACTAAAATTCACGGCCAATAAATTTAATAATAATGTAACCGCAAACTCCTATTTAATAATTAAGTTTTGTAAATATCACACACACATTTTCAGCTCTCAAATTGATTAATTAATTCAAATTGGATGGGTGTGAACAGCAAAGTCGTCAACACAATTTATTATTTAATTGCCTCAATTAAGATGAATGTGTGATTGCAATTAAATTATATATATAAAACCTCTAAATTGTGGCATTAACCTACCAGAGCCTTGGTCAGGAATCGTACACCCTACTGCAGACTTGCACCTAGAAAAGAACACTGGCCAACACAACAGTGCAAATAAGATTTTATATGCAGATAAAATTTTTTTCCCAGCTTTTCATACAACAACTTTTCATAGATAAGAAATTTATTGTTCAAGGATTTACAAAAAAGAATTTTACTCTAAAAACACACATATTGACAGACGCACAGAAAGGAGTTTAGTAAATAAAGCGGAAGTGTATCCTTTCACATGCAACAAAACGAAATTGCTCCCAAAATTTTTAACTATAGGATGTTTTTTATAGAGTGATATAACTTTGAGTTGGCATCACTGCTTTATTTGATCACCCATTTAACAGCTGATAGTTGCTTTTTGTTTAGTTTGCTTCGACATTTCATTATGGATCGACTTACACCAGAGCAAGGCGTGCAAATTGTGGAAATTTTTAATCAAAATAATGGTTCTGTTCGTCTAACTTATCGTGCACTTCGTCCATTCAAAATTTTATTTTCCGGTGAAGCCCATTTTTGGTTGCAACATCATTACAGCTACAGACAATTACTGTTTGGTGCGCTGTATGGGCTGGCGGAGCCATTGGCCCATATGTCTTCAAAAGCGATGATGGTCTGAATGTTACTGTTTGTGAAAATTGGTGTTCCAGATTGCGCCTTGTACGCGCCAGCTGTGGCGGCCACTTGGCCGAAGTCATATTTAAACATTAATGTCATAAAATTTTCTATCCAATAAATACCGTTTCATTAATATCAAAAATATATTACTATGTTTTATTATGATTTAAACTTGTATCACTCTATAAAAAACAACCTTTACAAGGGAGCATAATAAGCGAAACAATAGATCCCTCCCTTTCCTGCTGAAGTACGATGCCTTAGGTCCCGAGTTCGACTCAATAATGAATATGTTGTCGAATTTTTGTGACCTGCAGGATTAATTATTGTCGGCTTGTCCCAATGACGAAGGCAGATTAACACTGGCATGCACTAAAGAGCAAAATGCAGCGCCCTATTTCGTCGGCACCTGCAGCAAAAATATTCAGCGGCGATGTAAATAAATAAAAATAATTGCAACGAAATTTCTTTATCCTCTATTCTATCTTCATTTGTCCTCTTAACACTATCCCCTGCTTTCCCATTTCCAGCGCAATGCTGGATATGACTGACTGAGTCTAGTGTAACGACAAACTGTCAGTTTTACGCCGTTTTGAAAAAACGAGTCCTTATCAGATCTCGACGTTCTGAGATCTTAGGAAGCTTCCCCGACCACTTTTGAAAGGCGAGCCAAACTGCTGACGTTCCAAAGAGTTTTGACAAACTTAGAATTCCTGGAAATTCGAAACGAATCGTACTGATGGATTTCGACAAAATTTTTCTCTCAAAATATTTTTCAAATAACTACTTAATTAAATACTGAACTAAAATAACTTTTGTTGATTTTCAGCTTTAAAAATTATCCCGCTAGAACTATTTTTAAAAATTGTTCTTCGATTCAACGATGCACAAATATAAAGAGTAACCATCCAGGGTTAAACGACAAAGTTCACCCCTTATTTCTTTTAGTCATTTTATTCCAACGCAACTTTTTAAGCCGCCTGGAAGGTCTTGTTTTGTTTTGTTTTTTCATTTACTTTTTCTTATTCCTTTTGAGTTGTTTTTATTTCTTTTTTTCCTAATTTTTGTAAACAGCAGTTTTAAATTTTTTATCTTTCAACGGCAAAATATCGTTGGTCATTTAGGCGTAAAATCTTTTAGCAAATTTGTTTAAACACTTTTCGGAATTTTTATGCGTTTCCATACACTTTTTTTTTTTACTAAAAGGCATTGAGAATTATTATTTTTTTTTTTCTTTACAAAAAAAGAAATAAATAACCCAAACTGTTGGATAGTTGGTGCTTTGGGAAAAAAACATTATTTATAAATTGCCAAGAATTTATTTTTATTATTTATTTGCTATTGTTAAAAACAGCTCATGTGCGAAATGGCTACGAAAATAATAATAATTTTTTTCCTTTTTTTTTCTTTCGTCGTAAATATTTTAGTATGGAAGGTAAGTATTGAATAAAAAATTTATTTATATTTAAATTGTTGGGCGGTGGTGCAGCCAGGCACACCTTGCTTGCGACAACAACAACAACTGCATGTGTGATTGTTGACAAACATTAACAGCAACAAGAAAAAAATTGCTTAAAAATTATTGCTTTACATATAAACAAACCAGCACAAGCAAAAAGTATGTAACGAAACGTAACGTAAAAATATTTTCATATAAAAATATTTCAATGCTTTTTCAACGTTTGTAAACACTGAATTCAAACAATTTAATTATTTAGCTCAACAAGTTATATAAACAAATTGTACAGATACAACCGTTGCAACAAACTAAAAGGCTACGAAAATATTTTACTTATAAAAGACATTTATAAACACTTGCAAGTACTAGATATAGGGTAACCTTTTAGTGTTTGGCATGTATATTCCAGGGTTAACAATTCAAGCGCGTTTTTTTTAGTGGGCGCACTCAAATGTATTCAGTGCGGATCACTGCTTGTTATAGTGCCGATTTTAAGGTCCAAATGCAGCAATAAAAATATTAAAACAACAAAAAATTATGAAATGGAGGTTAAAATCAAAGTGTGCCTCTTCGATACAATTCTCGAATTCTATTTTGTAATAAAATCTGTATAAATAAGATCTGTTATCACATTGAACTGAGCCACCAAATAAAAAGTTGATAAACATGAATGCACATCAGTGCTAATGATGCACGTGTAGCGGCTTTCCAAAACAGCCACTCTGCTCTGCTGTATAAGTTGAATAATTAAATTGATGGTGACTTGCTTTTGTGTCTTTTTGAATTGAAAAACAACACGTTATGAACATTAGCAACAGTGAGATTTAATCATCTTAATACACTTCTCGTATTCTATATCATAATAAAATCTAGGTAAATAAGAATTGTTAGCACATTGATCTAAGCCCGCAAGTAAAAAAGGTAAAAAACATAAATACACATCAGTGCTGATTATCCACGTGTAGCGGTTTGCAAAACAGCTGCTCAGCTTTTCTGTGTAAGTTGAATAATTAAATTGATGGTAATTTTCCCTTGTGTCCTAGAATATTTATAAGAATTTTAGTTATTCAATTGAATTTAATAAAACAACTAAATCATTTTCTTTATAATTTATTGATTTCCAGCGATATAAAGAAATCTTTTTTAAAGTGAAACTCTTTGATTCTGCTGCTCTAAAATTGATTCAATTTCTTTAAATCACTGCCTTTTGTTTATGATACTTGTAACGAGTACGACATGTTATGTGCGCGCTGAATGTTTTCGTTTTGAAAAAGAAAAAGAAAAACGCCAACTATTTCAAGACTTTTTTCTTCTTCTTTTTCATTTTATCTTTTCAATAAAAATGAAGAGGGGGAAAAAGCACATTCAACGACATGGTATGCATCTTAAATAAACGTGCGAACCAAAACTATTCAAACAAGTAGCCGGACACCATTTCATAAAACAAACACCATTCCATATTTCAAATGTTGTGTAAAACTAAATGCGAAATGGCCTAAAAACCCACCAGTCCAATAATATTTAGTTTGGTTTAATTCCAAAGGCAATTGGCATCATACAAACGAAATGGTTTTAAAATGATTGAAAATGGTTTTGAAAAAAAGTTTAATGCAGAGGTTTAAAAGGAGGATTATCATATTCTAATACAGGTCAGAGTCGCTCCTAATGCTGTATAATTCAATTCAATCTTGGAATTATAGGCGCTAATTTTAAACAAATAAATAATAACAATTAATTTTTTAGGAAATTTAAAAATTGCTTAAATTTTGTAATAAAAATTTCTAATATTCCGGTAGTTTAAAAAAACTCCAAGTCTAGGGCGGACATTTAAACGGATGTTATATCCCACACATAATCGCATTAATAGTCCTTTGAAAGGAATAAAAAGTTTTTATAATATTTCAAAACACATTTTATTTTATTTAAATTTAAACATGGCAGTCGCTTAATGCAAGAGCCTTTAGTAAATCAATTATTTAATAAATTGCGCAATTAGTACTCAATTGTTTTATATATCAAACCAGCTTTCCAATGCCACACTTGTAAATTATGTTCAGTGACAATAAAAAAAAATGTCTGCACTAACAAAATTTAATGGTCTGAAAACTAAAATAAAACAAAAACAATTAAAATTAAATGGAAAGTTTAAATTATTAATTTTTTTTAATGTTGGCTTTACATACACCATTTTATATGATAATTTGGTTGTCTCTCTTCCTACAAACATAAGCTTTAAACACAATAACGACAGCAGGCTACACAAACACCGACGACAAAAGCCGTTGGCTACAATGGTCGCCTGGTAGCCAGCTACTTAATTATTTTTAAAACGACGCCACCAAATCAATAACCACGTGCTGTTGTTTGTAATAGGATTCCCTTCAAACGCCAGTGTAGCCGCTTTCATGTATGTAACACTCTTAAATAGTATTATTCCAATAATATATATTTAAAGTCCACAATATATGACAAGAAATCATTTCATTAGCTTGGAAATATAGTTTGTTGTTTCTTTTTTTATAACAAAACAATATATTTTCAAGTCTAGAATAATCGAATTCATTTATATGACACTGGCAACACTGCATTTACTCATTGTCGCTCACCAAAATAGAAATTAGTTTAATTTTGGCTACAACTACAACGGTGGTCGGTAGTCGTGTGGCTGTGTCGTCGCTAAAATAGTCATTCCCATTTCAATGCGTGTATTCTAATTTTGACAGGTTGTAGCTCGTAGCCTGCTGTTGTGTATTGTGTTTAATGTCTTAGTTTAATTTGGCTACCACCCACAAAAATAGCATGGACAACAACCCGTAGCCGTGTTGTTTGTAGTAGTAAAAATAATCATTCTCATATACGCACATGTATTCTATATTTGACACCTTGTGGTCAGTAGCTTGCTGTCGTTATTGTGTTTAATGCCATATCTTTTTTTATAAATTCTTCAACAACATCGTATTGATGTTATTAAAAAAGTTATTTATCTACACTTAAATTGTTCGCTCTCCACAAATTTCAAATTTAGAAAAATTTATTTACAACCAGCCTGTGTAACATGATCCTGTGACATTTTTCATAATTCATATTAATACCAGCAATAAAACTGTTTGATTGAAATTAAATTTATCTTTTCGTTAAGCATTTTTGTCTTATCTCAAATATTTTTACAATGACAGTAGAATCATTTATAACACGATATATTAAATATTTATTATTAAAAAAAAGAAAAAAAAACTTACCTTACGCAGTGCTATAATTAGCACTCGTTTGCTTTAATTTAAACAAACATGTTGTTGATAAAATAAACATAATCCACAGAGCAAAAAGACAACTTTAAATCGCACGCACACACCAACAGAAATTCATGTAAAAGTTGTTGATAATTTTTTTTTCTGTAAATTTCGGTTGAATATTTGTAATTTATTTAAAAATTCCTTTTCTTTTTGTTGTATCCGTTGCGGAGAAAAGTATTTTTACTTTACACTTCTTAATTTGTTTTCAATTATTTTTAATACTTTTATTTTCTTGTTAAAAACACTTTTTTGCAGGCACTGAAATGAAAAGAAAAAAAATACATGAAAATTAATGTTGTTTTTATAACAGTAAAAAAAGCTTAAAATTAATCTGTGTTGCAGTTCTCCTGCAGCATTTGTTGCATTTAATAACAATTACACTATGCAACGAAACTATTTTTTTATGACAAAACATTCAACTTTGAAAATTTTAATTAAAATTGTTTTTCCTGATATTATTTTTATAAATAGCGCTAACCGTGGCTTAAAAATTACGACATTTTTAAGGATGTGCTTTTTTAATATTTTAAAACACATTTTTTTTAATCTTTAATAAAAAATTTAGAGAGATCAAAATTATCTCGTTTACAAATATGACACTTGTGTATATCATTTCAAAGAAAATATTTATTAAAATAATGTCAACATGGTTTAGATTATTTTAAAAAAGATTTTGAAAAAAATGCCGCATAAAAAACTCATCCTTCAAAATACCTTTAAACAACAAAATTCTTAAAAATAATATCAGACGATCTTTGAAATCCAGAAATTAGGAAATGGAGGTTAAAATCAAAGTGTGCCTCTTCGATACAATTCTCGAATTGTATTTTATAATAAAATCTGTATAAATAAGATCTGTTATCACATTGAACTGAGCCACCAAATAAAAAGTTGATAAACATGAATGCACATCAGTGCTAATGATGCACATGTAGCGGCTTTCCAAAACAGCTACTCTGCTCTGCTGTGTAAGTTAAATAATTAGATTGATGTTGACTGTCCCTTTTGTCTTTTTGAATTGAAAAACAACACGTTATAAAAATTAGCAACACTGGGATTTGAAGTGTGCTACCATCGGCTCAATATAATTCTCGTATTCTATTTCACAATAAAATCTATGTAAATAACAATTGTTATCACATTGAACTGAGCCCGCAACAAAGTTCTTAAAAATAATATCAGACGATCTTTGACTAAATACGTTTTTAAAAATTCAAAACTTTACAGATATTACATTTTTCCTATGAATAATATATTACCTTTGGAGAGATATAGAAATAATTTTTTTCATGATATGGTATTTGAGATATGGGAAAAATAAACTGAACACATTCAGCGAAATCGTTGTTATTATGAGATTTTTAAAGTGACATAATTTTAACAAAAAAAAAGTTTTTCAATTTTCAAATAGAACGAAAGAAAGCTTCTGACAAAATTTTATAAAAATCGAAACATCTTTTTTTTTTAATTTATAAAACTTTTAACAATTAATAAAGCTTTTTGATAGAACACTGAATGTCAATATATTTTCTAAAATGAAGCAACTTTTTATAAACAAAAATATTTATAGATAAAACAAGTTAAGGACCCATGGGCAGATACCTGCTGATGACAGACAGTCAGTAAACGTGCGATACTTATAATTTTATCAATCTCAATTTTGATTTCCTAAAGTTGTTTTATATTTTTACAATTATTTTATTGATAATGATTTGATCTTTTCAACTTGTTTATTGTATTTTGAAAAACAAATTGAAAGTTTTTAAAATGGTAGAAATATACATGAATAAATAGATACAAAATTCGAGGGAATACAACATAATCAACTCCTTAGCCATAGAAATTAATATTTTGCTAAAAACACTGTAAGAAAAATTATAAACTTTAAAAAAACCTCATCAAGACATTAAATTTAGTATTCAAATATCACTGTGTGAGAAGAAATCATTTTTATTTTTACTTCTGTTCATTATTTAATTTATAATTTGTTTTTTTTTTTTTTTTTTTGTGAAGGAATTTGTCGACGCAAAACTTAAAGTACGAAAATCAAAAGATGTGTAAAAAGACGTTGAAACAAACAGTCATGCTTATTATATGAAACAAAAACAAGAAGAATAAAATATATCAACAACAGCAAAAACGTCATATCAGCAAAAATAAATAATGCAACAGAATCAACAAGTTGTTGTTGTAAAAGAGGTTTTTAAAATGTGTAAAATGCGCGTAAATTTTAGGCAAATTATTTTCAAGCAATTCGTGCACACTCGACACAAACTTGTTTATTTAAATCGGCTTTAGTTTCTCACGGCTTTCTTTTTTGTCAGACTTTTTATATCTTCTTTTCCCACTCCCTTCTATTATTATCTTCATATTTTTTTCTGGCACCCATAAAGTGCAAATAAAAGAGTAGACGGTAATAAAATCTTTTATTTTTAAAGTTGTTACTAAATTATGAGGTTAGAAATGTATTTAAACTTTTTTGGTACGAGAAAATAACGTTTTAAATCATCTCTCACAAATTATCGGCATTTCACCACCTTTTCCCGAAATGGCCCACTGTTGGGATATACGCACACAATCATACATGCTTAGTTTAATATAAATTATGATTATCGGAGAAAATTTATGTTTCAATTTTCAATTTATATATCTCTCATTTACCGCCATACTGTCACATCTATAGAAATGCTTTTTTGGGGTTATTGATAAAGAATTTTTCTACAAATCGTTATTGTCATTGTGTAAAAATTTAACTTAAATATCTTAGAAACAAAGTTGCTTTATTGCTGAGAGAAAAATTAGTTTTTAGATTTTCATTAAGTTGTGAGTTATGACACTATTGAAGTAAACGAGCCATATGTCCACCTCCAAAACATATGCCCCGACTTTTTTATTGTATTTTATTTATATGCCTGTTATTTAATTTCTTTTATTTGTCAACATTATTTATTCACACATTTAACATTTTTTTCAATTGAACTTGAAATATTAAAAAAAATTTTTCTTTTTAATTTATAAATATTTATAGTTTTTTATTATTTAATTAATTTCAAACAGACGTCATCGCGTAAATTTTTATTGCCATTTTTGTATGCTGTTGTTGTTTATTATTAATTAAAATATTAAAAAAAACCGAATTGTATTCCTTGTATTTAATTATTTTGATTATAGAAAAAATTTTATTATTTCGAAATCGTTTTGTTAATTAGATTTTCATTTAATTTGGCGATTTTATTTATAAAATACGGCAACATTTCATATTACCTTAATAATTTATATAAAGAGTAGTCTTTTTACAATTTCCTACAATTCCTACAATTGTTGTAAAATCATATCAACGAATTTTAATAGCTTCAAGTCGGAAATCGTTTGAATAACCTGAATAAATAAACATCAGTTTAAGAAAAGAAATTTTTTTTTGGGTATAAAAACGATCGGGGAGTTCCCAAGTAATAAAAAGAATTTTTAAAAGTCGAAATTATTGTAAATTTAAAACCAGCACTCATCCAGGCATTAATATGAACAGAGGATATTTAAATTTGGAAATATGATGCAAATTTTCCGCATTCGATATCGAACGAAAAGTCTTCGATTTTTTCTAATATTTTAAATTTTTTAAATATTCCACAAACGTGATTAAAACTAAATTGTAGCCATTATTTGCAACAAAAAATATGTTAATAAGAACTTCCAATTTTAGGATACATTTCCTGTAAGTCGGCTGTAAATCAACGTGGTTTAAGAATGGTGCCGGAGTTTGGCCCGAAACTGAATCGGAACATTTAAAACACTTTAAACTTATTTCAATTCCTCCATTTGAAGCTCTTTTTTAGATATTTTCCTTCTTTTAATTTTTGTTCACAATTCTGTTCAAATATTTTCGCTTTATAGAAATTTATTTAAAGTTTTCTCCTGAAATACTTATGTCGCAATAAAATAAGAGTTCAGATACTTTTTTTTAATTTCTTATATTCTTTTGCCATTAACGATTATTCACTTATCTGTGCAGTTGTATTTTTTTACATCCTATTTTTAACTTTCCACATATTTCTCATTGTATCGTTTAATAAATAAGTAAATAATTAGTTCAAATACCTCAAATTTTTATTATATTTATGTACCTACTCGTGGGTAAATATTTTTTATTTATTTCTTTCAATTATTTAGTTTTGGTATTATTGTTCGAAAAATGCACTGGGAAAAATTCTTTTGGGATATTAGCAAAATAGTCAAATGGACCCACGGTGAGAGGAAATATGCGGTTCTTGATATTTCACTCTATTATTTCATTAGTTTTATACACTCTATTCGTTTTACGCCAATAACCCCATGTGTTTCGTTTCGTTTCATTTTGATTTTTTTTTATATATATAAATTTTTTTCTTGCGTGTATTTGTTGTTGCTGTATATAGTTAACGTCGCCAAAGTAGATGTTTTTATTATTGTTGCAGTTGTTGTTGGAGAAAAGAATGTCATGCATTTTGTTGTTGCCGTTTAAATTTTGTTGAGTTGTTGTGTAGAAAAAAGATCTTGTTTTTGGTTTTCAAATGTACACATACACAACCAACACACATGCCCATACAAACAAACACACACAACGTTAAGTAAACTTAAGGTTACACACATACATGGGGTCCCTCTCGTCGTAACATGTGAGAGAGCCACAAATTTAGTATTTATCAAACATAATTAATTTTATATTTGTAGTGGTAGTTAATAGCAAATGTAGTAGCAACAAAAATTGAAATAAAAAAATGGGGAGTCATAATGAACTTATAATAAAACTTTTAAAATTTCTTTTTTTTTTATAAATTCACATATAATTTGGCATTATAATGAATTGTTTAGCTGAACAAGTTAAATCACCTTTTGAGCTGGAATTTTTTTCAAACGCGTTTTAGTCAAACCACTCACTCTTGAACTTCATGTAAATATTTTATTATTGGGTATTTTATACAAAGAATTATTTTGTAGATACATATATAAAATTGTACAAGTTATGGTTACTCTTTTTATGTAAATTCCACTTTTTGATTAAACAATTACAATTCTTTTTGATTACAACAATTCTACTATTCTTAACAAATTCCTTGTCCACATCAAAAGATTGTTTTCAATTTGCTCTTCTTATTTTTTTCTTGTTAAATGGAAACAATACAGAAAATCTTTTCGAAAAAAACTTATTCCCAACCGCTTCACTCAGCACCGTAAACTAAACTGAACTGCTTGGCACCAGCAACATTTGTTTTTTCCTCGCACACACAAAAATTCCATCAGAGATTCATTCCAACAATGTTTTAGTTTTTATTTTTTGTATTTTCATAATTTTTTTTTTCTTTTTGTATGTTATTTTGTACACTTTGCAATCTGTATTTGTGTATCTCAAAGATACTCGCGGGTATTTTTCAGTTCTTGTTGTTGTAGTATAAGTAAAATGTTTGGCTTTGCTTACAAGTCGCTGTTGAAGTTGCGGCCGTTGTAGTTGTCGTCTTTGTACCTGACTGTTGTCAGTGCTGCCAACTCTGCTTATATTTGAGTGTATTTTTAAGATGGTTTAATTATTCATTTTTTTTATCGATCAGTCGGTTACTTTTGATATACATACGAATAGAAAGCAGATGTGTTAGAAAGGACGTTGATAGTATACAAATTCGAATTTGACTCTTCGAATCAATTCGAAGATCTCAATGGTTGCATATTTCCTCAAATTCAAATATTAAAAATTTGTTAAATGTCTGACCGCGGGTTAAGTCAGCTTATATGTAACACATTTATAAATAGTTGTTGTAAAAGAATAACATAAATTAAAACATTTGTAACTTATTTTCACTTTTCCATTTTTATTAAAATCTGTAATATTTGGCCACGCAAATTTCTCGGCACACATTTTTATTTATAGACAAAAACAGCTGCCCCCGGTTATATGATGTGAATAATTTTTTTTTTTTTTTACCGGTCAAAAGAGGAAAAAACTTTCTAATTATATTGTGACTTTTCTTTTCGACAGCACAACAATATTTTTAAACTTTTCTAAAACAACAAGACTTTATGACAGTATAACTAAATAGCACACAGTGTGAATACTCGGAATATGTGTAGATTTCATAACTGGAAAGATAGAAATTAATCGACCTGTCGACTAATTCTCAATTCTTTTATCTTTAATAGCTGACTATCAATAGAAAACCCCAAAAAACTAGCAAAAGTGGTTGGTTTTCAATATGTAAATTTTAAGAAGTAAAGTGGACTAACTCAAAAATAAATTCATCAAATGTTTAGGAATATATTCGTTCTACTTCAAACTCTTAAATTCAAACGTTTTCTGGTCTTTTTGGTTTTTTCCCCCACTTATTTATCTAAATAAGTGCAAGAAATTCAAGTGTGTATGAAAATAGCCCACGACCCACAACTAATCAATAACTTGGCAACATTGATTGTCATTAAAACCATTATGACTCTGTGAATGTGTTTGTTTGTGTGTAACTATTTGTAAATTGAGGTCTTTTTTTCACTGATTTCTCGTTCGTATTTCACTCTCTTTTAGCTATAATTGTAAATTGTTTCATATACTATTGAATTAATCGGTTCCCGCTCTCTAAATGTGCTCTTTCAAGATCGTTTTGAAAAGAATAAAATAAAATAAAAATATTTGTGCTAAGCATTGCCAACCTGAAATGTGTGCAAGTTTGTATGAGTGTGTGTTCGCTGTGCTCGCAAAATAAAATCAAAACCAAAAAAAAAAAAAAATATCTAATTGGCAAAGAATTTGAAGAACAATTTTATTTCTCCAAATCACCATAATTTCTTGCAAGGTCAGTTTATCCATCATCATGGGATACACAAATGTTTGTTGTCGTAGAGTACATACATACATATATTTGCTGTGTAGCTTCAGGAAGCCTACAAAAATTTTAAATATGTTTAACAGTCAAGCATACTTGTGGCATGCGGGTGTGGTAATATAATGGACAAGTTAACACAAAATTATATATCTTGAAAGCTGTAAATCAAGATATGAAATTTGAGTTCGTTAAAATGAAGTTACCAAATATTTCGCTTTTCTAACCTAAACAATTTTAATGCTATTCTGGTGCATGGACATGTACAATAAACCTATGCACATACAAACGCATACATATAAATATGCTCAAAACAAACTGAATTTTATTATAAAAAGGGATTTCGCTACGTAAAATATTTGCAATTTCCAAATATTTTGCTGAGTGTATTTTGCACTTTAAAATATATAAAATTCGCTGGACTGTACACTACAAGATACAATTTTTGTGGTACTAAAAATTTCGCCTGAGTCGTAGCGAATTCGCCTGCGATTTGATATACTTGGATACTGATAACTTGGAGGCCAGAACTTTCCATGTTGTTTGTGATATACGGTCAGCTATAACGGACAGTGTGGCCAAAAATTTTAATGACAGAATGCGGTTCGTAAAGAACAGAAGTGGTGGGCCCAGAACCGTAACCCTTTTTAAGTGATAATGACTTGTTTTCATCTATTCAAATTGAAATTTAGTTTTTTACTTTATAAAAAACATTCAGAACCGCCACTCGGGCCGTAAAAATTTACTCATGCTATAAATTTTGAGGGTAGTATGGAAAGGAGTCGATAGATAATTTGTAAAAATAGTTTTTTAAATTATTATTTTATTTCGCCGGATATGTTTTTTCTACAATACCCGAGCCGGCACTGGTCAGTATGTCAGAATATTCCTTCGAAATGATTAAAGCACTGCCGCAAGATCGCCTTCAAATATTAAGAATTTTACACCAAATTAAAATTCTTATTAAAAACTAAATAGAAAAACTTATATTGCAGTTAAGAAATCAGATCGAAATCTTTTTATTTAAAAAATGGTTGTTGGCTAAGACGGTCTTATGGTTAATCCCAGAATTTGATTAGTTGGATTTTATTTAAGATAAAATTAACTTTAACTTATTTTGCACTGAAATTGTATATGAAAGATTTAATTCAATTAGAAATTAAAATTCTATGCTCATCGTGTTTTTTATTGCACGAACGCTTTTTAGCCATCTGAAGTTCTATGGAAAGCTCTTAATCTTGTTTAAGTCACATAATCCACATTCTTTGGCGTAAATAGCCATCGGCTGTCAGTTTTAAATATTAAACAGCATGAATATTCAATACATGTCCCAGCCAGCAGCAGTCAATATTCACTCATCACCTTCATCATCATTCGTCGTTATTATAATTATGATTAAAAACAAATTTAAACGTTTTGAAAATATCTTTCCTTTTAGATCAGCGTAAGGAGAACAAAAAACCTTTTGCAATCAAACGATATTTTACGATTTTGTTTCTTATTCTTTTCTCTTATTTTTGTTTCTCAACGATATTTTGTATTCAAATGGTAACAACAATATGTGGGGTTGTAAAACTAACAAGCCATTCTGCCAATCGACCAGCCAGCCAACCATCAAAGTGGCCAAAAATAAAAGTAATAAGAAAAAAATCAGTCTGTCAAAAAAAAAAACCAAAAAAAATAATAATATCGCGAAAAAAAAGTTAAGAATGATTTCTTTTGATTTTGATTCTTTTGTCGGCTTTAAGGCGACATACTAAGCGGTTTACTTTTGATGTGTGATAATAAAATAATTGCGATAAACTATCTATTCTTTTCTTTATACGAGTACAACTTCTACTCGCGCATAAGTAAAGTTCTTCCTTTTTTCATTATTACTTTTATAATTTTTTGCTTTTATTATTATTTGTTTGTTTTTGTTGCAAGAATACTAAACAAAAAAGCACATACAAATGCCCAAAAATAAAACTAACCCCAGAAGGATCTCAAAAATAAAAACTTAAAAAACGCGTTTCTTGCAGCAAAAACAAAAAAATTAAAAATAATAAACAATCCTACAAACACATATTATAGCAAGACAACGAGGGTACAACCAGCCAACAACAAATAAGCCAACCTGTAGCTGACAACATATTTTCAAAAGACTAAAAAGATGTAGTAAAAACGAAACGACAGTGGGGCCAAATAATACAGTAACGAATTCATCTATTTACGAAGCATTAACGCTAATTAATTTCAGGCTAAACTTCAGAACACAACAACGTGTTCTATTCTGTCTGCAGCGCATGCTTGGACGGATGCAAAGTGAATGCTATTTCCAATTCTTAATTAAATCATCCAGACCACATTATTGACTTTTCTTAGTGATATTTAATTGCCAAATCCTTTACAAAAAGTCCTTTTGCAACACCACTTTTGCATCAAGTTATTTAAATAAAAAATCAAAATCTGATTTTTTCATTTGTTGCAAATAAAATAGCATGTCCAAATCAAAAAAATTTCCTGATAAATCGGCCCTGGCTGCAACAGCATGTTTTGTGTAAAAAAATTTATGAAACTATAAGATAAATACATTTTATTTTTTTACCCAGACGCTGAACATTCCAGACATATCCCACCTTTAATCCTTAATATTAAAATCTCAACAACTTTTAAGCTGATTAACTGATTTGAATGAAAATAGCGGATTTCGAGGGATGTCCAACCTTTAATCTTTAATATTAAAAGCTCAACAACTTTTAAGCTGATCATCTGATTTAAATGAAAAAGTATTTCTTTTCCCAGTTTCATATTAAAAAGCAAACAATTTTTATAGAATATAATTGTTTCGCAGTTGATTTCCTATCAGCATTAGAAGTACAATACTAAAGCCCTGCCTGAGCCACTGTGCAACTGCAAACATTGACGACGTTTAATTTAACAAAGTCTGTTATAAAAAAAAAGAAAAACAAAACACAAGCCGCAGAAAAACATAATTTTAACGAATCTACTAAAAACTAAATGAGAATCCCAGTAGCACAAACATCGAACGAACTTCACGAATACTCACACATTTAGGTTTCAAGTACCAACAAGAAAAAGAGAAAAAGAGGTTATGTATGCCTTAAATTCCATGAAGATTTTTTGTGATTGTATAGGTGAAGCAGCAAGCAAGCAACAGTCGCAGCAACAGTCAATTCGTAGCAGCAACATTCATTCTAAAGCGAAAAAAATGAATGAGCAAAAAAAAATTGTTTGAAAAACAAAACGAAAAAAGAAATAAATAAACCAAAAGCCAAACAGCACAAGACAACACTTTACAACAGAACCCACCGCACTCCACTCCCCCTCCATCCGACCCAACAGACAATGTGAGTTAGCAAACAGCTCTCTTCTAGATACTGCCAAGCAAGCCGTAAGTAAGATCGGCTGCCCATCCATATGGAGCACATTCAACGAGTGAAGCATATAAACGCGTTTTATACATTTTTTTTTCTTTTTCTTTTTCTTTTTCAATTTTATTTAATTTTTTTCTTCTTACGAACTGCTACGATATCGTCACTTGAGCGCATTCCACAGCATAATGTGAGCTTGATTTGCTGAATTCTTTTTAAAGTTTTGCTTTTATTTTCGCAAAACTTTTATATCTGCCAGTACGTTTAATTCTCTATGCAACTTTTTATTGCTGGCAGTTCGCAGTGGGTTTTTTTTTCGTGCTACAAACATATAACTTGTGTTGCTGTTGGGCAGACAGAGGTAACAAGGCGGCGGCGGCGGCGGCGGCGGCCCGAGCTGCTCTCGCAACTTGCATGGTGCACTCTATGCTGGGAGTAGTGCTTATGTGCGGAGTTGGTTTTGGACTTTCTATGTGCAATACATACATATTTCTAGCTCGACTGCTATTTTTATTGTCCATTTGAAAAGAAAAAAAAAAATAATAATCCAAGGAGGCTCGTTTGTCGTGGTCGTAGTCATTCGTAATCGTGGCTATTTTTCCAATTTCGTTTTATTTAATAGTTTATACTTTTGGTATGTCTTTCTATTTCTTTTTTTATTTTTTGTTTTATGCAGCAAAAGGAGACTGGTTTTATTATATTTAAATTCACTGTTCAAAATTTCAATGTCTGCTTGCCTGGTCCAAGATTTAACTTAACAACAACTCAAGCTGCTGCTGCTGCTGCTGCTGCTGGCTGGTTGCCATCATATCGATCGACTCTACAACTACATATTTGCCTTTCCTTATTTTTATCAAAGTTTATGTACGAAACAATGCTGTTGTAGTTGTTGTTGCTTTATGGCATGTCTATTGTTAACCCATTATGACAAGCAAGCCATCTTTCATGCTTTACATTTCTTGGATATTATGCTCTTTACCTACCCGTCCTTGGTCCTACTTCACATACATATATCGAGTGTACTTGGTCAATTTTTCTTCAATTTTCTTTAGAAGCTGCATTTTACTGAATACACGAAAATTTTTTCCACGGTTTTCGCCTTCAACTTTAAGAAATGATAAATTACTATTCTGCAGCCAACTTCATGCATAATAATTCTTAACCCTGCATGGTTAGTTTCAATTCTTGTACATTGAGGTTACTCTGCGTTGAATTGACGAGCAAATTAGCAAAAGATTTCTAGTGGAAAAATTTTCAATTAAAAAATTAACAAAAATATTTTATAAAAATATATATTTAAAAAGATTTTATAAAAATTTTTTCCCTTAAAATTTGTTGCGAATTTGATATATGATAAAGAGTAAATAAGCTACGTCCAGGGTAAAAGTTGAGCCATTAATTTAAATTCCGTAGTTGCATTCCGATCTTCAACATGTTACTCGAAAACAGTGTTACCAAAAACAGCTGCTTACTGGGGGAAAAAAAACTTGGAATCAGGTTAGCATGAGTATAACGATAATAGCAACAGGTAAAAAATGCATTTTTTGAAAAACTCGCAATGGGTTAAGCTTCATCTTCTCTGATCATTGTACAAACAACAACAATAGGACGGCAAGCCAATCATACAGGAATTAACAAAAGCACAAAGTCAAACAAACGAACAAGCGGACAGTTAGGCAGGCAGGCAGGCAGGCAGGCAGCCAGTCAAACCAGCAACCAAGTCGGGCAATCATACATGGATATTACAGGAGCCTTAGCCAACAGCATTCCTTTCTCTCCCTCCGTCAAATTCACTACAAATGTTGTTCGTGTTACTAGTTTCTGCCTGCCTTAAACTCCTAAAACGAAGAATATGAGGGAACATACAATATTTGAAACAACAACAAACAAAAAAGACAATCCTTCAGCATCTTGAAAAATTTAATTTTTTGTAAAAGCGAACAACTCTAGTTGGTGGCTGTGGCTGTTGCTAAAAATGCAGCTGCTGCTGTTGTTATTGCTGTTTTTCCTTTTTATACTTTTTATTGTTCTTCTCGTGCTGTTCATATAATCGTTTATATTATTTTGGAATTCTTAAGGTCCCTTCTTGGCATCTTTATTTTTAAAAATGTTGCTCCGCTTTAACTTTTTGCTCACACTGAGATGTTGCAATCGTTGTGGTATTTAGTTTTGTTGCTTAGCGTGGCCTGGCACATGCACACACACTAACACACACACACACACACATATATATATATATATATATACTGTTTGTTGTATGCGTGAAATTGGCGCGCATTTTTGAAATTTTAAACATTTTTTTTGTTTAAGTTATTTATGCTCTCGCTGTTTTATATGTATTAATCGTGGTTATTTCTGCTTCTTCCTTTTTCTTCCATAAAACAATCATTTTTTATTTAAACTAAAAAAAAAAGTTATATATTTACTGCACCTGGTTTTTTGTATTGTTCGAAGTTGAAGTAGTTGTTGGCTTTTCTGTTATCGCTGAATATTGTTAAATTTGCCAAAGGAAATTTGATATTTGACTTGAATATTTCACGAAAAAAGATATTAATCAAGTTAATCAATTTGTGTTAAAAGAATATGTTGAATTTAGATATAAATGCAGTGATATAATTTCATATACATGGATATGCACTCATACATGCGTGTGCATGTAAATGTGTGTAATACGTATGGATAAGTGGGCAAGTTAAAATGTGAAATTTTAAAAAAATTGTGACAGAATCAGTAAAATTATTCAGAGATGTTACGGCCGCATTCATATCAATTCGTTTGTTAACCTTTTATGCAAAAGCTCTAAAGCTTTCTTATATTTAACATATAATTCTCGAATTCCAATTATTTCTAGTTCTTATAACTGAACTACTTTTATTTTTATTATAGTCATGAATAATAATAATATCTATGATGACTGGAAAACAACTTAGGGCGTGTGATATATACAATATGCGAGGGTCGCAATAGTTTTGGTTGGTTTTAGACAAATAACGCTGCCAATTACTTAATTAGAAATGCTTAAGAGCTTTCTTAGATTATTATGAAAATTTAGTTTTCTAATCTTAATTAATTTATAAAAACAAAAGGAGAAGAATTTATTTTTATAAAGAAGTCGGAAGTCTATTTATCGTGTTTCAATTGTAAAACAACATTGGATCTTTGACAATTTTCTCGCCAAATTTGTGCATTTAATATATTAAAATAATTAGAAAGCACGTGTTTTTTTTCATATTTGGCTCAACACTGCAAACTTCATTTTCCATCCCTGACCATAATCCATAGGAATTATATAAAGTTTTTGTTTGTGTATTTTAATTATTTTATTACTCTTATTATTATTATTATTATTATTATTATTATTATTATTATTATTATTATTATTATTATTATTATTATTATTATTATTATTATTATTATTATTCTTATTATTATTATTATTATTATTATTATTATTCTTATTATTATTATTATTATTATTATTATTATTATTATTATTATTATTATTATTATTATTATTATTATTATTCTTATTATTATTATTATTATTATTATTATTATTATTATTATTATTATTATTCTTCTTCTTCTTCTTCTTCTTATTATTATTATTATTATTATTATTATTATTATTATTATTATTATTATTATTATTATTATTATTCTTCTTCTTCTTCTTCTTCTTCTTATTATTATTATTATTATTATTATTATTATTATTATTATTATTATTATTATTATTATTATTATTATTATTTTGCAACAGCTTCCAGATTTTATTTTTATAAATGAAAGGATTTTCCTCATCATATTAAATGAGAATAAGCATTTTTTTCAATTTTTAGGCTGGAATAATCTCCAAGACATATTTTTTATATAAAACCAACTACAACAACAAATTTTGCTTCTTATATTTGAAATCAATAACGAAAATTTTGCTGGGTTTCACGCAAAACTCCCCTTTTACAAGAAAATTTTCCAAATTCTTTGTTGCTGTTCAGTCGTTGTTGTCTTATTTATGATCGTACATATACACATACACACATTCATATGTGTCTACATATACATTTATATGCAAGTATGAATGTATGTAAGTATGTTTGTATGTGTGTGGCTATTTGAAATATTTATTTTAAGCTTAAAATTTTAAATCTGGCATATTTCTTTTAAGTCTTTAATGGTATTTTTAAACCAACTAGTATGTGGTATGAAATGACTGTTGGCTGGTTGGCCATGGCGACGTGAGAACGTGGATGTGGCTGCAGCATGTGACAAACATTCTACGTAAAAATCATAAAATATGAAGTAAATAACCTAAATAAGAAAAATGTTTGACAGATAAAGCCAAAGGGGTTCTAAGTTTGAATCGCCTGATTTTTTTCTTTTAATTTTTGAAAATATTTGCATGAGGAAAATATATGTTACCTAAGGATACAATAGGTTCTTTCGATAGACTGGCATAAAATCAAATTCCATAGTATATAATTCTACAATAACTATTGGAAATGCCAATAGAAGCAACAGGATATGGGAGAATAAAAAAAAGTGAGTAGCAGTCGGACACACACACACACACAATTGTAATCATTATTACAATATTTGCTTTTTAGGTTGGCAACAGTAAAATTTGCTACATAAAATTGTCACTCCCTGCAGTTAATCGTGCAGATTGTTTGGATTTATTTTGTCGCTCAGGCTGTTAGGCAAGGCAGTAAGCAATTGAGGAAAATCTGCGTTTTCGCGCACATTGTGGCATCATTATTAAATGTGACTTTGAAATGCTGACTGTAGACAAAACATTTTTCCAGTTTTCCATAAATTCTTTTTTAGTTTCAAAGTGATTAATTAAAAACTTTATGCCCTGTCGATATAAACAAAATCCCACAAATTCCGTGCAAGTGCTATTGTAGCACAGTGGGGCATTTTGATTAAAAATAAAATGGAAATATTTCAAAACTTTTTAAGCAATCAGTCTTGATTGTGATAAAAATTATACAATCTTTAACAATATGTTGCTGAACTTCAGTATAGAGTTTACATTTTATATTATTAAATGGAGCGGAGCTACGAGACTCTAAATTAGGACAGCTTGAGCTTGCGAAATATTCAAATCTAGGCCAAGCTGGTAGAATTTTTATAGGCGAATAACAGCTTGCTATTGCCATGTCCCTTCCTTGTCAGACAGACTGTCTTCATTTGTATCCCATAATTCCCCAAAAATCCCCCCTTTTCCGTAAGTAAAGGATCTTTTAAGAACTTTAATTTGGCAATACAATTTTTAATAGCTCATTCGTAATGAAGCGGAACCGTAGTATTTGGCGTGAAAAGCAGCCAGAAGCAGTGCCAGAGTTGTCAATGTATCCCTAAACATACACAGTTTGGTATGGACTATGAGCCGGTGGCATCATTTAACTGCTGAGAGCAGAGTAATTTGGGAAATTCAATCGTATAATTTTTCTCATGTTTTATTGTTGAACATTAAGCGATTGTGGCCGACGGAATTATTATTACATGACTAGTGTGGTATCCCCAATACATATTTACTTCTCTGCACACACTCACATATTTGTATGTATGTATGCAGGTATACACGAGAGCATTTGTACATTCAAGTAGTCCTTTGGTTTTCTATTGCACCTTTTTATGGCTGAAGGCAAAACGAAGTTAGATAAAATTCATTAATAAACCCACGCTCACACAAATTTTGCTACACTTTTTCAATATGCAAACGATCAACTCCTTGAGCTCGGCAAATATTTTTTATTACATCTACGACATTTTTGCATGCCATTTTTATGCAAACGCGAATACAACAAAAGCACAACAGAATATATAAAAATATTTATGCAATAATATTGACATTGTTGCTGTCATCATGTGGCATACTAATTGCCGTAATGTGCACAGTTTATTTCGTTAAGCTGTTCTTTTTTTTTTTCTTTCTTTTTTTGCAATCATTTTATCCAATTTAGTTTTTTAGTTTGCGCTTTTTGCTCGCCAATAAGTTACAATGTTTACCCACGCTCATAAACAAGACGGAACGTAACGCTCTTGAAATTTAATATTACAAATATTCTATTTAAAAAAGAAATAAATAAAACTAAAGCTAGCAAATACCAACAACAACAATAGCAACAAATATATTAGCAAGGCAAAGATAAAAAATATAATTTTAAAGACATTCTACTACAAACTCCGCTTTACTTCATACATTCCAAAAAATAATGAAAAAAAAAAAATTAACTAAAATACAAAATATTAAAGGGAATAAAAAATATATATAAATTGAATGTACGAGTACATGTAAGAGAGGCTCTATCAGAGTTTGTGCGAGTACTCGAATGTTTGGCTGCATGGCTGGATAAAATAAACAAGGCAAAAACTATGAAATAAAGTTAAAAAAAAAACAACAGCAACAACAGAAACAGAATATATGGTAAAGTTGAAATACCGCCGCACCCAAGTGAATACCATACGAGGAGTTAAAATAACAAGCGAATAAAAAGTACAAGCGATGAAGCGCGCGCTTGCGCACCTCTTACAATCAAACAAACAAGTAAATACTTAATGCGATTACAATTCAGGCCACTTTTCAACTCTAAAACTGTTAAAACATGCCGGCATTTTGTGCCAACGCAAGCAAACTTAGCATTATGTACTAGTGGCAACGTTTGTCATTTTCGTGCACACACACATTGACATGTGATGTCCCTAATTACCATTCAATGTTTTAAGCTTTAGCCTCTCTAATAGAGCCAGAGATGTCACAAAGTGTAGTTGGCCGCTTAACGTTTCAATTGTATTTTGTCTTATACAGATACCGATATGGCATTATTGATAGCCAACTCATACAAATAAAAACAAAAACAAAAACAAACACACATATTTGTAAGTACAAAACTAAAAAATGTATTTAAAATGTGGAGTGTCCAAACGATTGATCCACCGTCAACATACACACACACACACACACAAACACGTACTTGCTGCTGGAACTTACAGTCATAATTGTGCTCTTGCACAATTTCCCTGTATTTCGCTGTTCCACAGTACGAAATTTTTGCCTGAATACAACTCAAATCGAATAGCACACCGAATAAGTGTTGCATGCAACTGCTGCAGAGCCAATAATTATTGTAGGCTACTTGTTTTTTGACATTTCTTAACGCTGTTTATAAGTTCTTTGAAATTGATTTTTTCACCAATTCGAGGTTTTATTTCTTCAAAGTTTCGATGAAAATGCCAAGAAGTCAAAAGAATGTACTGCATCGGAAGAAATGCTGGGCAGAAGGCTGTCCGAAATAATTCCTGTATTCGAAACTGAATGTTGGTAACAATTAAAGCGAACTGCAAATTCCAACAAAATCATTTCTTTCGTTTTCAATATTTGAAAATGATTTCGTTGACCGCGGCTACGAAATGGTTCATACGCTGGTATCAATGTTGGTATACTCTCTCCAACATACATATTGGCCGGTAGCTCACAAATACTTCTTTAATTTTGGCTTCTAGTGTGTCAACCGGTAGTGTATACCAGTTGACATAGTCCTGCAAAAAATAGTCTCAAGGCCTTAAATAATGATAAAAACTGTTCACTGAACTCGCCTCTCAATTCGGCCAAGTTCAGCTCTTTCATTTTCGGCAAAGAAAAAGTCTTTAGCATCGCACGGTAGCGCTCGTCATTCAGAGAAACCTTTCTGTCTGCCTACTTTTTCAAATATACGATCCGACGATTCTACCAGTCTTCTTCTACAGTAGACTTCCCGGCCGCTACTCACAACAAATACTGCGACTTCACTTGTTGGCGTAACCACCGAACCAAAAGTGAGCTTCGTCGCTAAACCCAACTGCACTTCTTGACCGATCTGGAATTTTGACAATAAATACAAATAATTTCCAAGCACTGTTCGCGTGTAAGACGGTTCATTGTCAAATTATAAACCAAACTGAACATGTTTGACAGTAACTACAACAACAGCTGTGCTGCTAGAAACACTGTTGCTAACTCCGCAGCGCTACTCCTTGTAATATTGAATTAAAAGGATCAGCTTTCATTGATTCAGGAGCGTAGCTTCTAGATATAATAAATTTCAAAGCGACTGCGTACGCAAAAGTCCTTTTGGTGTGGATAAATATTTTAGATAAAAAAATTTTTATTATAAATCTCTTTAGCTTCAGCGAAAAGAACTCACCAAACCAAGCGCCTGATTTGAATGGATAGATTTAATATGAAAAATATACTTTTTTAATTATTTACCTAGAAAATAAAACTCAAATCTTAATTTAATCTCAATTCAATCTTGGAAAACCATCAACAAATATTTTTGCAAAATTATTTGCAGTAAAACACCGAAACCCAAAATTGCAAATGATGGCGATCGCGATCGCGATGACGATGACATTTTTCCAGCTCAAGAGAAATACACAAACACACACACACACAGACACACACACAGAGAAACTCTTCTTTAGGATGTTTGCAGTTTCTTAATAAAAATCAAGCGATTTTGAATATTCTCATGATTTTTAATCTCAAAAATATTTACACAATCATTACAAAAGTACGAAACTAGGAAGTTATTCCCGGTAATCATAAAAATTCTTATTAAATTACTAAAATGAACAAAATGAAAAACAAGCAAGCAGCAACGACGACAGCAGCAAAAAGCCAGACGGAGAAAAGAAATTCCAAAGAACTTACAAAATTTATTTATTGTTTGCTGTCATTATTTTATAGCGGCAGAAGTGGTTGGTCGGTTGGTTGGTTGGTTGGTTACATTCCACACTTGTAATCGTACGAGTAGAATAACGAAAATAGCAACAATAATAATAATAACAACAACAACAGCATCTATATTCAATATAAGAATCAAATATGCAACAATCAAATAACAACAGAATCCAATAAAAATTTTACATTCTTCAGAGGAAGAAAAACAAACAAAATAAGCAGCTGAAGTTTTCAGAAACCTTTTGGCAACTTATTTTTTATATCGTTTGTCTTCTTCTTCTTCCTCTTTTTCTTAAAATATGCAAAAATAACACCATCAATAGCAGTACGAGGGCAGTATTAGAAATATTTTTAGAAGCTTATTAATTTTTATACTCCACGATGGGTATAAAAAAAATCAAACAGATTTCCGCTCTGATTGTGGGACTTATAAAATATCAATTTTTAAGTCATGGATTCCAAAATTATGTTTAAGAGCAGCCCCTAGAACTATAATTCTCAAAAATGGCTACTCCATGAAATTTAGCATCGCCAGAATTGTTTGCTTCCGTCTTTCATCTGTACCGTTATTGACTGACTGACTAACTGATCGTCTTCTTCATCAACGTCCCGCTCACACCACAAGGCTAACCCAGTCCGGTTATGCCTAACAACCTTCTCCTGCTGATGGGTTGCTTGAGCATCAAGTATTAAACACAATAACGACAGCAGGCTACCTTCTCCTGTTGATGGGTTGCTTGAGCATCAAGTATTAAACACAATAACGATAGCAGGCTACACGAACACCGACTACAAAAGCCGTTGGCTACGATCGTCGCCTGATAGTCAGCTACTTAAATATTTTTAAAACGACATCACCAAATCAATAACCATGTGTTGTTGTTTGCTGTAGAATTCTCTTCAAACGCCAGTGTAGCCGCTTTCATATATTTAAGACTCTTAAATAATGTTATTATAATAAAATATATATAAAGTTCACAATATATGGCAAGAAATCATTTCATTGCATGGAAATATAGTTTGTTGTTTCTTTTTGCATAATAAAACAATATATTTTCAAGTCTAGAGTAATTGAATTTATTTATATTACACTAGCAACTTTGCATCTACTCATTGTCGCTCACCAAAGTAGAAATTAGTTTAATTTGACTACAACCACAAAAACAGCATGGGCAACAACCCGTAGCCGTGTTGCCTGTAGTAGTAGAAATAATCATTCTCATATACACACATGTATTCTATTTTTGATAACTTGTAGTCTGTAGTCTGCTGTCGTTATTGTGTTTAATGCCTCATACGAGCAGGCCTGTCTGTCTCCTTGAATTATTTTAATATTTTGGAGGGAAGGGATCAGCTCGATTAAAATTGTTATGTTGGTAAACAATAATTAAATTAAAAAATTACTATTAAAATATATCGTTTGTCTCAAACGGTCATTGCCGTCCCTGCTCTCAAATAGCCAAGACTTTTAAATTTCCCGCATCATACTTGCACACATAATTAAAAATAATTTACAAAAAATTAAAACAATTTTCCAATATTCTTTAGCGTGTTTTTTCTTTGTTTTTTATTGTTGTTAATTATTCACTTCGATCTTAACGAAACTACATTTTTCTGATTTTTATTTTATCAAACATAAAACAACAGCAACAACAACAACAACAACAACAACAACTGCCAGCTAACCGAAAAGTATTGCTCAAATCAAAGCAAAACAAAATGTTAAAAATGTGAATGTAGTGCAGTTCAGGGCAAAAGATTTTTATGCTGTTGCCTGGCAAGTTTGAAGTAGATGTTGCTGCTGTGATTGCAATGGCATCGGAACGTAAGAGAGAGAGACTGTTGTTAGTTGCTGTTGATTGTTTATTTAGTGCGCTAATCTGCGTACCCTACTTTCACTCCATACCAAGCAAATTAAAAACAACAAAATCGAAAGAAAAATATATTGTAATAAAAAAAAACTCTCTTTCAGAGCATACCAGCAACCAACGAAACTTACCCCAAAACTAAAAAGCTACAAAACACACACAACAAACTGCGAGCCACCACAATCAGCATCAAGCTGGAAACAAACAAGGCAGGCAGGCAGGCAGGCAGTCATAGCTGGCACAAGAGAGATGCATAAATACTCGCACAACACAAATTCGTACAGCCAGGCAGGCAGGCACTCGGCCAGCAAGTTGTATGTTGCTTTCGTTGTAAATATCTCTAGATGTTTGTTTGTCTGTAGGTATGAACGCAAGTGCTATGCCATGCCAAATATTGGCAGCATACCATAAGCTTCCTTCCATTCAAAACATATTTTTGTACGAATAGTACGAATATGTTGGGCTGTTTGTTCGTTTGTTTGTTCGTTTGTTGCATGCCATGCAACACAAACCAAAAAGCCACAACTAATCATGCAGTAACCAGTATTTGTTGTTTTCTTGCACTGTTGAATTGAACTCCAGTTTTGGCATCTCTTTTTTGCTGTTGGTTGTGTTTTTTTTTTCTTTAGTTTTTGATACCGATTAGTGACGAAAACCCTCAAAAATACGCAAAAAAAGTCGACAAAACACCAGCCAGCGTCCTCATAGTCAGCAGCGACTACAAACAACTGGAAACCATTTGACGTGCTCACAAGCTTTGTTGCGCTGTTTGAAAAAATAGAAAAACAAGGCACAATGGGGCGCATGCTAAACTTATTTATGAAATCTTTAAGTGAGATGATTTCACGTATCCAACCGACTGTATGATCGGGAACACTATTCTGTCAGTCACAAGTTTTGTTTCCAACATACTTTGGTATTGATCGTTCCACGTCTTATCGCCTGTTGTAAACGAGAAATTGGTCCCTTCTTAAGCTTTGAAAACTGTGAAAGTTCTTCACGTTTTTGTTTATGTTGCAGCAAAGAGAAACGAAAAATGTCCAGTACAGATAGTCGTGTGCTACACACTCTACCTCTCTGCCCACTCTCCCACAAATTTTGTATGTCTGCCACTCAATTCCACGTTTGTAAAAGGAGATTTAATGCCACAGAAAAGTTGCCACTACAGGGCGTTGTAACAACTTGGCTTTATAAGCACTTGTAATAATTTATTTGCTATTTAGATTATTTCATATATCACCCCATTGTGCAGCGATAACTCTAAGAGTTTTATTGCACATAGAAACCAACACTTAAGCACACATACAAACACATTCACATGTCTAAATTTTATTACCATTTTATTTTTGCTGAAAATTACAAACATTATGGAATTTGTTTTTTTTTGTGTGTTTATTTCGCCAATTTAATTCTTCCTTTTTGCTTTCTATCTGCATCTCCTGGTGCTTCAGTTAATACCAAAATGTGCAAGGAAACTTGCAATCATTTATGTGGTTGTTGCTTGCTTATTGTATATTTCTTGTCTCTTTGGTTGCTGGATGCCAAGGAACTTTTCAAGTTTTTAAAGCAAAATTCCTTATTTAGTATTTTCCTTTAAATGCCTCAGAGGGCTACATGATCATCATCAGCAGCAGCACCAGCAGCAGCAGCATTAGCGGCAGCAGCAACTACAGCATTCAACTGTTACAACTACAGCAACATCTACATCCCTCAGAGGTTTTACCTCTTACTCGAACTCGTACTGTTTATTTTTTTTATTTATTTATTATTTAAGCCAAAAAAGACAGTCTTGTTCATCAATTGTTGTTGCAGTCACTGGAACGTTCAATTTAAAGTCGCGGAGGAAAACTTGCTTTGCTCGCAGTAACCGAAACAGTGCAAGACAGACAGAATCACTGACATACAGACAAAACGGACGGACAGTCAAAAATCTGAAAGTATTTAAAGCAGTTGAAATTCTGTTCTAAATAAATTCCTGAGAAATACACGACATACACAAAAATATATATATATTTTCAATATTTATGTGCATGAAGCAGAAAAAGAGATTGGCTGGCATGTGTGAGTTTCTAGATCGTATGCCCGTTTTTCTTTTTTATAATAATTTTATAAGGAACGGGTTTGTTGCAAATTACATGAGGGAGCATTGAGGATTTAGCATTCGCTTGCGCTACGCTGCCTGAAAGGCGGGAATAATCCGCAAGACAAATACATGAAAACGCAGACAATATCACCGATATCTCCAAGTATCGGTAACGTTATCGTATCGGCAAGAAGACATTTCGTTACTTCCCCAGTTGATAACATTCCATTGACTTTTATTCTGTGGGGAATATTCGGCACCTTCCTACTTTCTACCGAACTCCATGCAGGCAAACCTACTCCTTTCAGCCTTCTTATCTACTCTCCCGTTGCTCTGTTATCTCAGAGATCGGGCAAGAGCCAGGGTAGCAAACGTTCGTAGAATTGTAGTTTTCTTTGTTGCCATTTCAGACTCAAAAGAGAGGGATTTTTCTCTTCCCGATAGGGAAATTTAAAATTTTCGAAAACCGGGAAGTTATTGGTTTGATCCCGTTTTAAAAATATCGAGTTCTCATCAGATCTCCACGTTTTGAGGATCTAGGAAGCTTTCCTGGCTAATTCTAAAAACCCGTCACTATTTCTGTATGATTGTGTGTGCTTAGAGCTTTTGAGCGGCTTAATCGAATCCAAACACTCTGGTGTGGAACACCAGCTAAAGTGAAATTTTCTCGATTCGAGCCGGTAGTTTTCAAAAATAAACCCAAGAAGAGATTTTTTTATAACTATTTAGCGGTTCTTCCGATCGATTCCACAAACTATTCAAGATAAGAAACCACGACGACCACTGCAAACCGGGTCACAATCGGTGCATTCGTTCCAGAGACAGTGCGAGCTAAAAACTTTGATACAAGTGATTTGAAAATTTTAATACAAATTTTCGCTGCAAACTCCCTTCAGTTTATACTCCTCTGGATTCACTCCTTTGGCTCAGAATAACTTTCAGATATTCACAACAAAAACAAACAACAGGCTTCTTCACTAGCAAATACGAGTATATCCTATAAATTCTGGTACATGCATACACACATACACACACACACACACATGCATATGCACGTATTAATACATAAATTTGAGTACGTAGTAAAATTGGGAAAATAGCAACAACAACAAAAAAAGAAGCAGCAAGAAAAAAATGAACGTATCGTTGGCATTGCAACGTATGCGCGCGTGCGCATACAACATTTGCCCCATAAGCGGCAATAATTTACATGATGTGTTGTTCTCTGTGTGTTGCAGCAACTTTGTATACATTTTGCCCAGCAATGCTTTCAACTCTGAATGTATGGACGTGTGGTTTTTGGGGAAGAATTTATGTTCTCTCTTACCCGTGTACCTTCAACACAAAAAATAAATAAATAAATAAACACGTACAAACATGCAAATGCATATGTGTGTGTGTATGTGTTTATATGGATTTAGGTAGTGCACAATACGTGTAGATGAGTTTATTTCTACGTCAATCTCCTTCATCTTTTCCATTACATTTTCCATCCATTCAGAATGAAGACAAGGCAAGAAAATAAACGAAACCAGTCAACACAGTTTGTTCTGAATGTACGCGAGCACACACACACACACACACACATTTTGCAATGTTCTCCACGAAGTTGTTTTTCTTTTCTTTGTTACTTTTTGAGACTCACTCCCAAGTTTTTGAAAGAAAACGAACAAGAAAATAAATAAAACTTGAGTCGTATCAGAAAAATCTTGCTGATTTAAAATGCATATTTTCGACACTTAAACTGTGACGGACAAAATGATTCCATTATGGTTGTGCGTGAGCAGGGTTCCTACCTTAAGTGCCGGTCCAACCAAAAACAAATTGGTACAATTCTTTCGGCTAAGAAATCAGATTCTCTGAAGTTGATTTAGCGACTTCAGAGAATCTGGAGTTGCAGAACTTTATATGAGAGGTACCGGTAACTTTTACACGACGTTGTCATTGGAGTGACAAGTTGTAGACCTAAACTTCCGAGTTATGGTTCCATAAAAATTTTTAACAGATTTATTGTAAAGTAGTCTATCAGCAATTATATATCTTTCGTGAGTGAGGGAATTTTCGTTCCAGTTTCTTGACATGTCCTCTCTCTCTCTCTCTCTCTTTTCACCAGTCACGACCCAGGAACTTGTGGTGGCATTCCCACTATCAGCAGTCATAAGGCAGCTGCAACAATTGATATTTACCGCAGGGTACTTTCTCTAGCTTAATTTCTCTATTATGAATAACGATATCGGCGTTGTGTCAAGAAGACACTGGTCTGATAGTTTTCGACAACAGTGGAATGATCGTGTCCCCTTGAACACTCTCGGAAAACACATTCTACTTTTTCTAAGCTTCCGATGAAACTCAATATCTAATCCACTCTCAACCGCGATTTTATTAAAATCGATTGATTGATATCATTGCAACAACAACATGTGTGGGAATAACTAACCTCAAATAATTGCAATGAATTTTTGTAAATTCGACACAACGAATGATCCAAATTTAGTTAAACTCCTTTTGTCAACCGATCAGTGATACAACGTTGTAAAATTTTCGAAAAACTAATTTTCCGAGTTCAACTGTATTTTATACAATTTTTTATTACTATTTATTTATATGAAATATTTTATTTGAAGATTTATTTTGTTCTTTATTGTATTTTTATGAAAGTTTACAACAACACGAATTTCGTTGCATATGTGTGTATGTATCTGAAAAAAAAAACAACAACAACATAAAACAAACCAAAATATAAAACTAAAAACAAAATAAAAAAAACATTTTTGCACAGTAGCAGTTTTTGGTGTTTAATGTGCGCTTGATTTTTACAGTGAAAACAGCAGCAACTATAACAAAACAAATAATAGCAACAACAATAGAGACGACGACAGCAACAAGATCATGATTCAAGCCAACAAACAGTCCAGGCCAGCAAGAAGCATTCAGCCGCTGTCACTCGTAATAATGGTGGTGGTGCAACGATACGAACGAAGTACGAGTTCAACAAGTAGTTGTAACATGCTCCAAAACCATAACAACCGTTGCTAGTGGCAGGCTCATAAACTACCTCAAAAACTGCAACAACATAAACAACGGCAGCAACAACAACTGCAACAATAACAACGGCAAGAGCTAAAACAGCAGCAGCATCAATTATTACTACCAGAAGCATAAACAGCAGCAGCAGCAGCAGCAGCAGGCAACATAAAAACTCTTTCCCAAATGAATGAAGTAAGAAATGAGAAAATTTCGTATAAAAAAGGCTTTTTGTTCAACATGCAGCAGCATTCTTCGTGTCATTGCAGTTGCCTTAAAAAATATCTATATATTTACGACCAAGCAACAACAACAACAACAACAAAACCACATACTCAAGCTGAAAAATACGAACGAGCAAATGGACATCCACAGCAACCGACAGACTGACAGACAGACGGACAGACGAACAGGCATACCGACAAACAGACACCCTGATGAACACACAAGCACATGCACAACAAACAGGCTGGGCCACAAAGAGGGTGTACAAACGAAACGAAACGAACGAGCGTATTGCTGCTGCTGCTGCTGCTGATGGAAAATCAAAAGTAACAAATATATGCAACATTGTTGTTGTTCTTGTTTCTTGAGTTTTTAATTTGTGGCTACTCGTTTTGCGCTGTTAACCAAAAAGCAATAACAGCACCAACAACAATAACAAGAACAGCAATGATAACAACCAAATAATAAATAACAACAACATTTAACAATCTGAGAGACTTGTGCGTGTTCAATTCGAAATCTTTTTTCAAAAAGACATACAACAAACAAACAAACAAACAAACATACATTCACATAAAGAAGAAGAAGAAGAGGAAGAAGCAGAACAGTCACTATTCTGACCGACTATTTATTGCTGCCACTGATGTTGCCAGTCTGACTGACGGCCTGCCTGGCTGGCTGGCCCGATAGATGGCCGCATGAAATATTATATTTATATGAGAATTTTTGATTAATGACCCATAATCAAAGTTAATGGACTTTTTGATTATCATAGTGTTTCTCTCTCTCCCTCTCTCTCTCCCTCTCTCTCTCTTTCTTTTTCAAGAACTTGATGGAATGCCCGCTTCCACTTGAACCAGTTTTCCGTATGCTAACGCACACGTACTAATTTACTCACAATGTATCGTTGCATCTTTTTGGCTTTTAAAATTTTTATTATTTTTTTTTTCTTTTTTTTTTTTTGGCTTAAAGAAAGCTTGAGTTTTTTTAAGAATAGCAAATTTTTTTGAAGGACAAATTCATATTGACTTTTTAATCTAGACATGATCAAATTGTTTGACAAGCAATTTTATGAGCGACATTGACGACGTTTGATGGAAAATCATGTAATTTTTTTTCTCCCGGGAAAAAACTCCCAGCGGAGATCCATAATTCAGGAGGATATCTAATACGAAAGTTTTATTTCATTTAGCAATTGAATTAAATTTTTTATGCCTCTAAATAGAGTAGACGAAATTCGAGAGAGTTCCGTATTCATTTCATTTTGTTTGTGTAAACCATAGACTTCATAAACAGTCCTCACTTGGCTCTGCGTTGTTTAAAAACTCGACCCTGGTAACGTTGAGTTGAAACTACAATTCCAATTATGAACTACAACTTTTTGATGGTCCTACGAACTATTTAATTTAAATAGATATTCTTTAAAACTATTAAGTTTTGACTCCACAATTAATTAATTATTGCCAGAAGTAGTTAATCGTTGTCCCATTTCTTGACGTGACGTTGACAAATAGTTACAGAATACAGGGAATCAATTCTTTTTTTTATATTGTAATAAAGACAGATTTTCGGGGTGAACTAAGAAACAAGTTTGAAGGCGTTTCTAATTAATACAGCGGCAGCATAATTACGCACACCCACCTCATATACAGCAACCCTCGCATTTTATTATATACGACTATTTTAAAGAGCGCTACCACACGTCTCAAGTTGTTTCGCAGCTTTAATATCACCCATCATAGATTTTATTATTCATGATTATTTCAGTCCCAATCATCAAACTATTTATTTAATAATTATAACAGCAACAACAACAACAACAACAACAACAAAAGTAATATAAATAGAAAAACTTGAAATAATATTATGAACTTTTGCTGAAACATATAAATAAAATTTTTCACACACGCCTCTCATGCTAATTCACTCATTCATTCATTCATTCATTCATTCATTCACTCGTTTAGTCATTTAGTCAGCCATTAATTACTGCGCCTCGAAGTCTTTTTGATTTTACTCGCACAAGAAATAGATTTTATTGGACAACCTTCACTAAATTAATGGAGCGGTATTTTAAGTTAATTGAAATGTTGCGCTGGCCTTTAAGGACAAAGTGTGGGCGTGTGTATTTTAATATTCGCTAACATGTTTAGAAAAATATTCAATTTTAAATAGGAATTAATTGACAAATTCAAACCCCAGGGGAACTCAAATGTAAAATGTTTATTTAGCAGTTGACAAAAAGAGACATGCGAAGTTGGCTTTTAAGTCAAGTACAGCTGTCAGTGTGTGTGTGTGTGTGTGTGTGTGTGTGTGTGTGTGTGTAAAATATAATCGATGAAATACATTGATATTGTTTTTTAGAATTATTGGGAAATTATTTTTAAATTCGAAACGATTAAGCATCACTGCGCATCAAATTTGATTTGTCCACAGCCTAGTGACGAGGGATGGCAAACAAGTTCTGAATTCTTTATCTTTTAGTTCTGGAATACAACGTTATAGTGAATTAATTGTTTCATATGGTTTCAAACGTTTTATTGTGGTATATTTTTAAATATTTTAATGTCCACTAATTTTAATGCAACGTATATCCTTTAAAAGGTATTTTTGTGTAGATACGCACATATAGGGTGCTTTTTATAGAGTGATACAACTTTCAGTTGGCATCACTGCTTTATTGGACCACCCATTTAACAGCTAATGGTTGCTTTTTGTTTAGTTTGCTTCGACATTTCATTATGGATCGACTTACACCAGAGCAATGCGTGGAAATTGTGGAAATTTTTATTCAAAATAATGGTTCTGTTCGTCAAACTTATCGTGCACTTCGTCCACTCAAGATTTTATTTTCCGATGAAGCACATTTTTGGTTGAATGGGTTTGAAATAAACAAAATTGTCGCATTTGGAGTGACGAGAATCCACAAGCTTTTGTCGAAACACCATCGTATCCACAGAAAATTACTGTTTGGTGCGCTTTATGGGCTGGCGGAGTCATTGGCCCAGATGTCTTCAAAAACGATGATGGTCAGAATGTTGCTGTCAATGGTGAACGGTGTAGGAATATGATTCGAAGTTTTTTCGTACCTCAATTAGCTGGTATTAATTTCGCTGATATGTGGTTCTAACAGCAAGAAGCCAAATGCCACACAGCGGGCGCTGCAATTGATTTTACGAATTGCAGCGCCCGATTAATTGGCCTCCAAGGTCGTGTGATTTAACCCCCATTGGATTATTTCCTTTGGGGTTATGTAAAGCCACTTGTGCAAGTCGATAAACCACAAACAATTGAACATCTGGAAATCAACATTCGAAGAGTTATCGGCGAGATACGGCCGCAAATGCTGCAAAAAGTTTGTGAAAATTGGTGTTCCAGATTGCGCCTTGTACGCGCCAGCCGTAGCGGCCACATGGCCGAAATCATATTTCAACATTAATGTCATAAAATTTTCTATCCAATAAAGACCGTTTCATTGATATCAAAATTATATTAATATGTCTTATTATGATTTAAACTTGTATCACTCTATAAAAAACACCCGATATAAGTTAAGGCGAAAGTGTTTGTTTAAGTATTTTTGAGATAATGTCGATATTGTCTCTTGTCTTTTTTTTCTGAAACAACATGTTCTTAAATATGTTGTGCAGTTTGTGGGAATTGGTAAACTTTTTAGTTTTATAGAGAAAATGGATTCAGTATTAAAAAATAAGTTTCTTTTCGTTAAAAAAAAAATTCTACTCCATCATTTTCAATATTTTCTTTATTATTCTTGTACTTCGCTGTTTATGCATTTTGAAAATTGCAAATAAATATTCAAAAATTCTAACCCAAATAACGACGTTTGTCATCTGGATTGCAAACTTTTTCAATTTGTTTTTTCTTTTTTTTTTTAATTCAATGATTTCCACAGCACTCCCATTTAATTCATTATTATTGTTTGTCCTCAATTCATTGAAAAACCATTTCCATGTATTTTACACCGAACGCGAGTGCATTGACAGTTTCACATTTTCTCCGATTGCAAAAAAAAAATTTAAAAAAATTTAAAAAATATATGACAAAGTGTCCAATTGTTGCCTGAAATTAATTGAGTAATAGAACACTAGACACAAACTTTGGTACGATTGCAAAAAATCAAACTTTTTTTTTTTCGTAAAGTTATTCGTTTTCATTTATAACACAAGGTTTTGCATTGTTTCGCAATTTTTATTTCGTTTTGGAAAAAAAATTAATAAAATTAGCGGGTTAAAAAAATATAATTTAAAAAAAATTCAAAATAAACAAAAATAATTGAAAGATAAAAAAAATAAAATGGAAGAACCTACACATTCACAATTGGAAATAGTAAATTTTCTAATATTAATAAGCTGTATTATTTTTAATTATATGGGGAGTTCCATAGAAAATTTCACCGAAGCCTTTCAGCTGCTCTTTGCAAATCAAAACTGAAGCTTAATATTCACTTATAAAACGCTTATAAAATAAAATAAAAAACACTGTTATTTTCTGCGGAATAAAAAAAATCCGACAACGCAAAACTTAACTTTTACTTTCTAAGATTTTTAAAATAATTCTTATGACCGTTACGATCCCTGAAAATAAAAACTGGCTTTTAATATATACTTCAGCTCGTTACGCAGCCTAGTTTAAAGCATAAACGAAAACTATTTCCTTCTCTTTCTAACTTCTCATAAGATAATTGTACAGAAATCTTTAATTTTTTATAAAATTTTTAATGGACCAAGTGCACGATAAGTTTGTCGAACAGAACCATTATTTTGATTAAAAATTTCCACAATTTGCATGCGTTGCTCTAGGATAAGTCGATCCATAACGAAATGTCAAAGCAAACTAAAAAAAAAGCAACTATCAGCTGTTAAATGGCTGGTCAAATAAAGCAGTGATGCCAACTCAAAGTTGTATCACTCTATAAAAAACACCCGATACACATACATAAATACGGCACACATTTTTTTGTAGTACAATTTTAAACATTTTATTGTTGATTAAAATTAATGGCGGATATATGGTTTGAAAGATATTTTTATGAAGATATGCATTCTATAAAAATTTATTAAAATTGGCTACAGAACAGCATTTAAAATTACATAGAAAACAATAATAAAATCTAACTTAAAAAAACATACATCTTCATGCACACATACATACATATATAAACGACCAAAAGTTTCCATATATTTTTTAATATATTGTATTGATTATAGAAAGAATAAAAGGTAATAAATAAAATTTCAGTAGCACTACAGAATCGAAAGAAAAGATAATCCTTTACATGTTTATTTGAGCCGTTAAAGTCAAGTGCTCCAATTTTGAACACCGAGCGATCCAAGTCTCTATAAAACCATCAAGTTTTTGTTTTATTTGTAATTGAAATTATAAGGCGTCATAATTTGGCAAAAACTTTTCCCTGCCATGCTACTTTTTTAGCCAGCAGTGTAGAGTTGGTGAATTATTTCTATTTGCATAGAAAACATTTCAGCTTTACAAATTGATTAACTGTGTGATAAACTTTATGGTTTAAATAAAATTTTTGATTTCAAGTTAACTGAAATGAAATTCTAATTAATATATTCAGCTACAAATGCTGGCGCACATGTGCTATAAATTTTTGTCTTTTTCATTTATTCATTCGTATTCGTATTTGTTTATGGATTTTAAAGAATTTCTCATAATTTCGTATTCAAAAACTATGGAATTAAGATGAGAGACATTTGAAAATATTGTCACCTACCACGCACACTCGCTCACTTCTTGCCAGTTATATTTGAAATAAAAATATTTCATTTAATTTCAAAGGAGACTGTGTATTGGAATGCCAATACACAGTGGGGCGTTTTGAACGAAATAGAGATGGCAATAATTCCACTTTTCCAAACAGGCAGTTCCATAAAAGTAGAAAATAGACATAAAAAGATTTTTTAAAAAATGCTACAAAATAATTTTTTCAATCTATTTTTATTTATGATAAATAATGTCATGAAAATATATATGAATAGGATTTAACAATCTGCAAGAGTTGTTCGTGGATTTAGGGTTAAATTATAGACCAAACTGAAGTTGTTAAACGAAAACAGCTGACTGGGCTGCCGCAAACAGTGTTGCCAACAAAAAAATTTTTTTTTTTAAATTATGATGCATTCGTTAGACTAAAATGATCAAAATGTTGCGAAGAAATACCATTTTTATAATCAAATTGGCAACTCTGTGCGCGGTTGTTTGCTTTTTGTATCTTCAAATATTTATGATATGACAAGCGGGGCAAAAGCACAAGCATACGACCGACTACAACAACTATCCAGTGGGCAAACAGATAAAATAATTTCATACCCAACCACTTAGTCAAATATTATTTCTTCTGAGTATGTTTTTGCAATTCAGCTGATAAATATTTATTTGTTTGTTATTTAAATTTTTCTAAAATTTTTATTATTCTGTCTTTCTTTTTTTATTTTTTTATTTTTTTTGCATATTTTCCTGATGAGTTCATTTAGCATAATAATGCCAAAAGCAGCGGCTCAAATCGGCGTGGTAAATCTATAATTTATTAAGGCAAATAGCAGAATGTTAGGCAGGGTGGCAGGAAAGGTGATACTGATATGAAAATAAAAGAAGAGTTATAAAAGCAGAGCGTTTTCGAAGTGAGGCGCCCTCTATTGCACAAAAGGTAATAATTAGGGCAACCTCTTCCATTTCTTTGATTAAGCTAAAGCATTTTTGTGTGATTAAAATAGATTTACAAATTTAATTGAAAATAAATTGGAGAAAGAATCAATGAAAAAAATATATTTAATGGTTGACCCTAAAGGTCATCATCCCTACAACTTCTTGAGCATTTTAACCTCCAGGCTCTCATAGCTCATAGCAAAAGTTTCATGAGAGTTTTATAAAAATCTATTATTTAAATATAAAATTACCTACTATGATTTATACAAAAATCATCCGATTTCCACGTTTTCGATTCCTATAAAAAATCGAGAAAACTAATTGTTATATAATTTCGAAGTTTAATAACATGTTCTTTTCTAAAAAAAATATGCTACATTTTCTACACTTTTTAATAGAAAATTGCCGGATTATGTCTTTTGAAAATAAAGAATTTATCAAAAGTAAATCCAAGATTGCTTACGAAAAATTATCTCCGTTTTAAAGCCCTTCCAAACTCCCACTTTTAAGAGAAGATGTAAAAGAATTTTACCTTTTTTCCAGAAAACAAAATCACTTTTTTCGGTTTTGTTTTAGTACCGGAAAACTCACGAACGAATCAATCGATTTTGCCCCGGTTTACGGCGATTGACGCGGTGTTTCAATATCAAGAGCTGATTAGTTCGTGGAATGGATCAATAAAGTCGTACAAAAGTTATTGAAAAAAACACTTTAAAAAAAAATTCTTTCTTATTTAAAATTGTTTGATATCTAGCGGTCCAAACCGGTTCCAATTCACAGGAAATTGATGTTTTGTTTGGTGGAAAAGCTGCACTATTTTTCGATGCGGTCCAGCCATTCAAAATTTCTCAGCGGTTCACATACTTGCACACGAACATACAAAATATAAATACAAACAAACAATCACAGTGACACCCTCTCAGAAGTAGTCAGGAAAGCTTCCTAAGAACTCAATAATGTCACAAATAGCAAAGACGAAAAGGGGAAGAATGAGATGGGAAATAGAGTAAATTTTTAAGCTCAAGAACTTTAAAGCCTTGCTGGTTTTCATATTGTAATCAAGTATATATTTATGAATAACAAACTTGAGAGCTCAATTTATAACTTAATTGCCTCTATTAACATGCACATCAATGTAAGATGTAGAACAACAAAATTAGTTGACAAATATAAATTTTTTTTTTTTTAACTGAAGTCACAAATGCCGCAAATCACTAAAATAAAATGGATGGAAACGGATGGAAAGGTTGTTTGGCTAGAGACAATAAAATCTAGTGACAATAAAAACACCAACTCAATTTAAAACTTAATTGCCTCAAAGAAGACTACACAAGTCCTCTGTTTTAAATGGAGTTCTCTAACAACTCTGATAATAAATAATTGTCTAATATGTAAATTTGGGACTTTATAATGATACAACTACAACAACTATATAAAAGAGTTCATTGATTACTCGTGCGTAATTTATGTTTCTGTTTTCGTGTTCTATTATTCAAATTATTTCTCTATTTCATCTTGTATTTATAATGAGCAACAAGCAAATATAAAAAAAAATTTTGGTTTTATTTATGAAACTGCTAACAAATTTGTGATTAGTAATGCCATGTCCCGTTTTATAGTTAAAATCGGTCGGTTCCCGTTGTCAGGCTTTCCGTATTGGAGTTCTGAATAAAATATTTCTGCATAATAACTCAAAACTACAAGTGGCAAGTCCACAAGTCAAAATACATACAAAACAACAACACTTTTACAAAATTTATTGTTGTTTTTTGGATATTTTCTTGTAACTTGTAGTCCTAAGAAACGGACTCCCGATAGAGAATTTCCTATTTCCTACAGGAGTTTAATTTCAAATAAATTTCAGTCTTTCTATAACGAATCAAACACAAAAGAACTTTAATAAAGTTTCCAAATTGTCCAACCATCTTTAAATTTTTTTTAAATTCCTCAAGTGTTCTCTTGATATTTATTCAATTATTTTAACCACCTTTTCGGTTTGTTTGCTTTGGTTGGACTTCTATGGCAACCAAAATCTGACAGTTCAGCGAAAAACAAACAAACTTATATCGGCCAACAAAAAAGCAAAACCCTCAACAGTTAAAAGTTAAGACTTGTGAAAAATAACTACAACAAACAGAAGAAAAGGCTTAAATGAAAAACCAATTTCAATACATAAAATTCTCAGAAGCAGAACAAATTAAAAATAGTGTTGAAACTAAAATAAATTAGTTTGAAAAAAATTATACAATAATTACGGCACAAGCAAACAACAAAAACAGCAACAACAACAACATTTTAGCGAAAAAAACAGCACAATCAAAAAGTAAGAAACCCTAAAAGAATTTAAGCCAAATTAAAAAAATATATATTAATGAAACCCAAAAAGAACATTTAGGAAAAAAGAAGGCAACAACAGAATTAAGCAACAACACTAAAAGAAAAAGAACCAGAAATCGCACAAACATCCGGTCTTGAAATTCCACAAGAACCACAATAACAAAACAATAACATTAAAATCAAACGTAGAGCAAGCCAGCAGGCACAACTACAACAACAACAACAAGAATTTATCTTAACTCTTTTAAGAAATATAACAACAACAACAACTGCCATAAAATAAATAAAGGACGTCCAAGCTGGAGAAAAACTTTGGCCAAACATTTCAAATACACCGTTGAAAATTACAGGGGCTGACTAAGTCCGCAAGGTGTTGCCAAGGTATGAGAGATAAAAGGACTGAGAAATGCACGTTCCGCAGCTTCACTTACAGCCACAACTTGACTCACGCCCCCATGAAATATAAATAATGTGGACTTGAAAAGTGATTTGAAACTAATTTTTCATGAAAATTATATTCTGAAATACACTTCAAGTGCCCGTTACTTTTTATGAATATGGGAAGTGGGTCCCAATTCTTATTACTCGACTTATTACATTTTCCTTTTTGTGGAAAATATTATTACAGTTTCATAATTAAATCTTATTGCTTGAGCTGATTTTCCAGAGGCATTTAAAACAAAGCGAACTCGCCCAAATTAGTCCTAAACTGCTCCCGAGCAGGGCTGCCAGATGGGGGCGATTTTTCCACCAAACATGCCGGAGTTTTTTTAATTTCAATTTCGTGCCAATTCTTTTTTCCCAAAAGAAAAAATCAAAGTGATTTCTACTGTGGTTTGCGTACATGGCGATTTTTAGCGATTTAGAAACTATATGGCGAAATTGTTGTCTATATTTCCACAATGTTTTTTTTAACTTTTTCATTCCAATTTTATTTAAAGTTTTTCTATCACACTGAGTGAATGCCATAAGCAAGAGACCCGCAGCTCAAGCTAATAAAAGTGTACTAAAATTAAGTAACCTCAAAAATAATTTTTAACTGTGTAAACATAATGCAAATAGTTGTTGGCAACTTTTTACAAATTTTTACTCTGCTGTAAGATTTAATCTGCTGTAATATAGAACCGATTAGAATAGAATAGAATTTTAAATACTACTGGCGATTTCTTTTCTAGAAAATAGTGCAACATTTTTTACACTTTTCAACAGAAAAATGGCAACATTTTGCCATTTAAAAATCAGGAATTTAACAGAAATGAATCCAACATCCCTTGAGAAAAATAATTTCTGTTTCAAAACTTTTCCAAACCGCCACTTTTTAGAAAATAAATGAAAAATGTTACATGTTTTCTAGAAAAGAAAACGCCATTACACTCACGTATAAAATATGTGTAAAAAATTATTGACAGCACAACAAGTGATTTTATTGCAAATCATACTTCATTTGTTTCCGTTCACAAACAAATTATTCTAGTCGGGTTTCGCTGATTTATTTTCTTTTAAAAATCAAAAATTTTCTGCAACTTTTGGCATTTTTCGATTGCCGGTTTGGGGATGGTGGTGAAATAAAATCTGTCATCCCTGTAGCAGATAACAATTTCTATACAATTTTGAGAGAAAATAAGAGAACAACATTTTTCATTTCCTGTACGAAGCAGAACTAAATTAAATTATCAGCTGTTTTCTGTTTACATTTGAAAATGAAAAAGTATTCAGAAATGTTTCGAATAAAAAAGGTTTTTATTTAAAAATTTATTAAAAAACAAAAAGGGAAGATTTTTTCAAACAAATCTGAAGTTAGAATTAATACTTCTATTTCTATGATCTCAAGCGTTTAAGTATTGAAACCCCTGAAATAGAATTTAATTTGAGAAATTAATAGAATTAATATTTCAAAATGGGTGAATTGGCCTTTTACGTTGCAGCGATTTTGAACAACTTTGGAACATTCAGAGAGTCATTTTCTTTTCACTTGCATTACGGTTTTGTTAAGGAACAGACCTATTAATATATACTTGTTTTTTAGCAATAAAAATTACTAAAGTTGTAAATAAGAAAGAAAAACGAAATTCTTCTTTTCCATTTGCTTTCAGTACCTAAAATTTAATCACCAGATCAGTAAAACTTGCACTGTCTGAACACAGACCAGGTCTACAAAAGCCTTAAGGCCGAACGGAAAGTTCCTCAGGTTAGAGGCCTGTCTAAAGGTAAGACCTTTTAAAAATGTGATAAACGGAGACAAATATTTTTTCATTATTTTTAAAAATCAACTACATTTTTTCTCTAAATGTATTTAAGACAAAAACCTCTTTCTTATCAAACAGAATTGAAGGACGGGCAAAAGGACGCCAGAAACGAAAATAAAAACAAGAGAAAAAAAAAAGAGCAGCAGCAAGCACACAATTATGATGGCTACTGCTACACAACAGCAGCAACAACATTCCAAAGAACTGAAAAGAAATGTTATGAATAATGATGATAATAATATTGTTGGTGCAGTAACAGCAACAGCACCAACAACAGCAACAACAACAACAACAATGGCAACGTCTACAGCTTTAGCCGATATTTCTGGTCTGCTCTCAACCACTTCAGCTTCTATAGAAAAATCTTTGGCGACCATGGAATTGCAATATTTTAAGGCTGTCTCGCTGTATAGACGTCGAAATTATGAAAAATGTGTTGAGGTGTGCAATGCGATGTTACAAACAGGTCACGAAAATAATGTCCAAATGTTTAATACACCACCGGATGATGAAGACGAAGAAGAAGAGGAAAAAGTATCAGAAAATGGTAATGCAGCAACAGTTGGTGGTGGTGGTGCAGGCGGTGGTGTTGGCAGTGGGGAGATGTTTTTCAACAACAACTACGCCAGCAGTGGTGGCAGTGCCGGCATAAGTAACAACAGTAGCAGTCAAAGATACGGTAGCAATTTGCAACGCATGGCCGTCAGGCAGGGTGGACGCCAACGTGGCATTTATGGTGGCAACAATGTATCATCTGCTGCTGTCAATGCTACTGCTGCAACCAGCTCAACAACGAATTTTTCTTCATCTTCTGCTGCATTTAATATCATGCCCACGTGGATGATGGAAGGCGTTTGGCAATTAAAAATGCGCGCACTTACGCAACGCATTTATATTGATGACTTGGAAACCAATGATGCAGATGATGCCGGTAAGTGGTGTTCGTTGTTGAGACTGGTTGTGTGCACAGACATTAAGAACATCTTTTTATTTTTTTATTTTTTTGCGTATGCAAAGTCCCTTCGAGATACTTTTTAAGCAGTTTCGAACAAAGTTTGAGCTCAGCAACTTGCAATTAATCAAAGTAGGAATATTTAATAAGTTTTTTTACAAATTTGCATGCATTAATTTTTTTTCTGTTATTTAATTGACCCTGAGAAAATTATAATAATACCCTGAGTTTTAGGAAAAAACGCAACAGTTGGAAAAATAATAGGGTTCTCAACGAAATCAGCAAAAAACTGAAGTCTGGTAATTTTTTTACCATTTTTAATTAGAATGACTTTTAAAACGCAATTAGAATTGCAGATGTTGCAAATATTTCTAAATCACATAATATTTTGAGAGTGTTAATCGCTGAAGTAGTTAACACTGAGCCTACGTAGCTTAAGATCCCGGTTCCGGGTCCGATTCCGCCCTCAGCTAATTTTCAATAGTGCAGGGTTCCGTTAATAGCTGTCGGTTTGCTTCAATGACGAAGGCATAGTACTTTAACTACAACGACTGACACCATCCACTAAAAAGCGTATTAAGGCACGCTCCTTCATACGCACTGTAGCAGGAATCCGCCCACTAAGCAAGAAGTGGCATGGCTACAACAAATTCTATATATTTTCATCTCTCTTCATCCGTACTCTCAACACTATTCCCGGCTTTTTAATTTCGTCACAATACAGCGCGTGTGCAGAGGTGATCACTAAAAAACTATATCATTGAAAATGTGCACAATCCCTTTTCCCCATCAAAGAAAATAATATTTGAAAATTAAAAAATATTTTTGAAAATATTTCTTGCACCATTCTACTTTGTTGGCCATATTCATAAATAACGAAGCTGCTGTTGGCTAAAGACTGCGTACCATGCCTTAGATTCCGAGTTCGACTCCTCGAGTCTTTTTTCCGCCTTACCTCCATCCGAAAATCCCCATTGTGCGGTATAGTCTGTAGTGACAATAATCCGGCTCGAAGGACCATAAACAACTTTGAATTTTCATATTTGGGGATACAGAATATAATCGCCCATATTATGAATGACGACATCGACGTCACGTCAACACGACAGCAAACAATTTTCACTTGTCATTTATTTGTCGACAATAATTAATTATTATTGACAGCGTTTTGGTATTCTCTAAGGCGCATAATAGAACATGTTCCCACAAGTCAATTTCGCTCGACAAAGACTATACAAGTCGTGCTGATGTGATGTCGACGTCGTCACGCATACTGCCGTCAGTGTTGATCGTTGCTGCAATCGCAACATCATGAATGTTGGTTGCACAGCCAATTCGTTTCGAAGAAGTATAAAAAGTATGAAATCGTTACAATTATTATTTATAATGATATTTATATTTATAATGATATTATAATGATCGTTAAATATTATTTATAATGATCTTCAGTGATTAGCGACGTTAATTTTATTACCACAAAAATGTTCATTGACATTTTCGCGACTTCACTGTATTTTACATTCATTAAATTAAATACCAAATATATTGAAGATTAAAGATTACCAACAAAATACAGTCAACATAATTGAAAATTTTCCTTTTCAAAAACGCAAGAAAAAAGTCTTTCCGTTTATCTAAATCATAAACCAAAAGCAACGATATTAAATTATGACCAACTTCTTTTGCTTGAAACAATAAAATCTCAAACTGATGTGAAATTATTGCCACCAGTAACAGCATATCATCGAACTTAACGCAAGTTAAAACAAACTAAATAATAGAATTTTTATGGCACAACAACGACATCTTTATAACAAAAATAAATAATAAAATATAAAGGAAAAAAATAATAAAATACATCCACATTCTGGAATGGTCAAAGCGCATCAAATAACAAATCTAAGAAGTCATTGAGTAGAACGAAGAGGGGGAAGGGAGGGAGGGGGGGAGGCAGCGACATCAACATATTCAATGCATTTTACTTTGCAAAACAAACCGCAGAGTAGAGTAATAGAATCTCTACTATGTTGTATGCAACAACATCGCTAAATGAAAACAGCAGCACCAACAACAACACACATTTATACAACTGAGCCAAAGACAACCGGCCAGTAACCGAGCCATATGTGTGTATGTAAGTGTTTGTGTGTGTGAGTGCATAGATAAGTAAATATGTTTGTATACCAGAGAATACATTGTATTGGGGAGCAGATTCGGCATTTAACTACTTACGAGGGATGTAGTCGAAGGAGCCCAACTATGCTGGGGCACCAGCAACACACAATTATGTATGCATGTGTGTATGTGTGTGTGTGTATGTATGCATCATGGCGAAACACTTATACTTAATTATGATGATAAATACATAAACCTTAACCTCAAGAAGAATTTAATCCAACAATATGACCGACATTCCATGTTATAACATGCAGCATGGAGGAACTGAAGTGAGCAACATTCGAAGAAAAAAAAATTAATATGAAAAGAATTTGTAAGCAAGAAGCAAAAACAAAAAATAAATATAAGCATGTTCAGCTCTCTTGTAGATTTGTTTGAGTATGTGTCCAAAAGATTGTTTTTCTTTTCTTTTCGCTCCTTCCTTGCATTCAACGTTCGTTCTATCTCGGATTTTTTTCTCTGGCCTGTTGCAGCTTCGGTCGTTTGCTTGCTACGTCTTCTTAACCACATTACAGCGACCGCCGTCCTCACATTGGTGGACGTCGGTGTATAAAACTGAAAATGGACTAGAGGGTTGGTTGTGTGTATGGCCAAGCTGTTGCGGCAACCGCAATGCACTATGGGCTTAATGCTATAAAAATATGTATTTAATTCAATTGTATTTTAGAGATTAAATTTATTTTTGTATTGACTTTAAGTAGGTTTTGTGAAATGCCACATTATTTTTGCTTGTTATTCCTACATTTAAAAAATGTTCTTTAAACAACAAAAACAGCTGTAGTACAATTTGTGAAGTTATTAAAAAAAATATTTAATATATATATATATATATATATATATATATATATATATATATATATATTATTCTCAAAATTTTTTTAAATTTTTTGAAATCTCCTGGTTCGACCCGGTTGAAATTTAAAGACAATTCGAGTTTGGAAGAACCATTTGGAACGCCACCTGTTCGATCCGTTCAAAAGTTACCCAAACACATAGAGACGGGCTCTCAGAATTATCCAGAGAAGTTTCCTAGGACCTCGAAACGAGGAGATCTGATGAGAATTTGATTTTTTTTAAAGAGGCTAAAGGCAATAAATTTAAAAAAATTCAGTACTGAAATAATTTTTTATAGCATACACCTTATAAAAGTCGAATATAGAAAAATTATTTGAAAAGTTTGTTGTTGTTGAATGTTTTGATATCACAAAACTGAGTAAACAGAATACCAGAACACATTAGGCATTAAACACAATAACGACAGCATACTACACGAACACCGACAACAAAATTCGTTGGCTATAATCGTCGCCTCGTAGTCAGCTACTTAATTATTTTTAAAACGACACCACCAAATCAATGTTTGTAGTAGAATTCTCTTAATACGCCAGTGTAGCCGCTTTCATGTATGTAACACTCTTAAATAGTATTATTCCAATAATATATATTTAAAGTCCACAATATATGTCAAGAAATCATTTCATTAGCTTGGAAATTTAGTTTGTCGTTTCTTTTTGTATAATAAAACAATATATTTTCAAGTCTAGAATAATTGAATTTATTTATATTATACTGGCAACATTGCATCTACTCATTGTCGCTCAACAAAATAGAAATTAGTTTAATTTGGATACAACCACAAAAACAGCATGGACAACAACCCGTAGTCGTGGTGCTTGTAGTAGTAAATATAATAATTCTCATATATGCAGATGTATTCTATTTTTGACAACTTGTAGTCTGTAGTCTGCTGTCGTTATTGAATTCATATAATAAAAAAAAACAAAAGAGATGTAGAGAAGCAGTTAAACAAAAATTAGTAAAATATTGAAAAATAAAAGCTCCTTTTATAAAGACCTAAATCTCAAAAAATAGTTTCATTATACCTGCTAACTAATCGTTCAGGCTCTATTCATTGCGGCTAAAAATGTTACCAACTTTAGCAAAAAAAAAAAAAAAACTATGGATGATATAAACAATTGCTCTTTATTTCGATATCAAACTAATCCCATAGTGCATGTTGTAAAGCACTCATGGCATGCTGATCATCGTGCTGTAAAAAAGATGAAAAATATATTGAAAGAAAAAACAAAAGAAAAACAACAGCGTATATAAAAAATAAAGGTTTAAGACACGCATCCAAAACTATGCACATATTTAAGCTCATAGTATCTTGTTCAGCACTGCCCACATTCCATTGTGTTCAATCACCTTGAATGCTTGGGCATCTTAAAGGTTTTAACAAACAGAAGACAACAACAACAATAACAAAAAGTTTGGATTTTTTTATAAATGTAAGACTATGTAAAAGTAAATGATTTGTTTTTTGTTTTTTTTTCTTTTTTGCAAGCAGGAGTTGGAAATAAAATATTTAAAGATGTGCTGTATGGTCAGCTACTCCACTTCTTCATCTTCTAATTTTCCTTTTTCTTTGAATTCTAGTAAACGAGGAAGTGGAATTCGAGCGTATTGCTACAACAGCCAGGCCAGGAACTTCAATAAATACCGCCTTTGTACCCAGACCCAGCACGAGTAACTTAAGAGGCTCTACAGCCTCCAGCTTGCACTTGCGCAAAGCAACCGGTGCAGGGGAGAATATCCAGCAGAGAATTCAAACAGCGGGCATGTCGCGCCCAACATCGGCCATGGTAAATTAGGGCAGATATCAAATGACAACTCCACTTTCCATTATTTAACTTTTTATAGGCTCGTCCTGGCACTAGTGGTTTGAGTCGTCCCGGCTCCTCTTTAGGCAGTCGCCCAGCTTCACGTTGTGGTACAGCTTCCCGTGTTAGAGCTACCTCGGCAGCTGCTTATAACATTGGCGATGTCACAGCGCCTTTGTATCAGGCATCACGTTTAAATCCCACCATTTATGCGGAGCGTAAAATCCTAGTAAAAGCTCTCTTTCATTTTCTCTATTACCATGAAGCCGATGTGTTGAAAGCTTTTTCCCTGTGCGAAGCTGTCATGGAAGTTAATAAGCAAAAACGGGGCTCTGCGGCCACGCTACGTTCACTGACAAATTTTGATGAATGGTGGTGGCAACAGCAAATGGGACGTTGTCTTTTAGCCTTAAAATATCCACGAAAAGCTGAAGTCCATTTACATCTTTCCTTAAATGCTTTTCCTCATCCCGACACTTATATTTTACTTTCGCGTTTATATCAGCGTTTAGAACAGCCCGAAAAGTCCATGGAACTGATACAAACAGCCGCTGACAAGCATCCATTCGATATAACATTTCGTACCGAACAGGCTCGCCTATTGGATGGAATGTCCAAAATGGCGGATTCGATGCAGATGTATCGTTTAATAGCGAAATTAAATCCGATAAATATTGAGGCATTGGCCTGCATATCGCTGAACTATTTTTATGACAACAATCCGGAAATGGCTTTAATGTATTACAGGTAAGTTGTCCTTCACTTACAAATTGGTTTGGGAGTTTCAACTGGACACGCCGATTCCGAAGGTCAAACTTTTCGAGTTCTAAGAAACTAATATACGGACAATCTCAAATACCCGATTCCTGGTTGCAATTGCATATTTAAATCCCGCATTCCGGCCCCTCTCTTGGGTTTCCTAATAAGTTTTGTATTCATAAAAAATATAAAAGAACTTTCAAAACTGTTTTTCTATTTTTAACCAAAACTTTAGACGTATTCTCTCCCTTGGCGTTCATTCGGCTGAGCTTTACTGCAACATCGCCTTGTGTTGTCTTTATGGTGGTCAAATCGATCTGGTCTTGCCATGCTTTCAAAGAGCTTTGGCAGCAGCCAAGTCCTCAGAACAGAAAGCAGACATCTGGTATAATCTCAGCTTCGTGGGTATTGTAAGTTAATTTCGAAAATATTGACTTATTAAAATATTTAATAAATTTTTTCCTTTAACACAGACAACGGGAGATTTCAATCTGGCCAAACGCTGCCTACAACTCTGCCTCACCGCTGATGCCCGAAATGGTGCCGCTCTTAATAATTTGGCAGTTTTAGCCGCCTGTACCGGTGATATATTAAAAGCTAAATCGTACCTGAACGCTGCCAAAGATGTTTTAGATGATGCAATCGAAATCGATAGCAATTTAAATTATATGAATGAGCACTACAAACTTTAAGCTTGAGTTTTAGTGGAATAAAAATTTGCAAGGATTATCTTTTTGAGAAAAATATTGTCTCAAATTATTAATTTTATTTTAGATGAAAAAGTCCCAACGGAAAAGTTTTTTATTCAAGTTTTATTGTGGCTGATCTCTACAGCCGAAGAACTGGCTACACAATCCCCGAAGACAACACAAGGTCCGCCATCATATGTCTACTCCCCTTTTGGAGTAACTTACTTTAGCCATCTTATTTTTAAGACTTACTTGACCGCCTGAATTCCCAGGGTGCATGGTTTTTTTGCCACACCAGAAAACATGTCAACTGTCAGCAACCTGTAGGCTGATGGGCACCCTCTTCTGAATAGCAAGATGCCCAATATATGCATGGAACTTGATGATATATAATTTCTGCAATCTTTTCAATATATAATTGAAATTAATTAACCAACAATTTAAGTCTGTCTAGTTATCGTATATGCAAATACGTCAATCTTGGTTTTTGTGGTGCACTTCTAGATATCTCAAGATCTAGGAATATTAATGAAACATATATGACTTGAAAGATACTTTTGCGCAGATATGCCAGAATCAGATACACCTGACTACTAACCAAAATTGAAACAAAAACCTCAATTATATTAAATAGACAATTAAAAACGGGATTTATTTACGGTATTTTCAACCAGTTATAAATTTCATTCAAGCCCATTTTGCTAACAGGGCTAACTTCTACAATGGTAACACGCTGCCTTATTTCTTTTTCTAGTTTCGACATTTGCAACATTAGCAACGCCTCATTGCGCATTTGCCGATAAGCGTAATCCATTTTGGAAAGTACCAATAAAATACGCACCTTCTGTATACGCGGCTCAGACAAAATAGAATAAAATAGAACACCTACAATTTGAATTTGTTAAAAGAAAAAACCTGTTCACAAGCATACCTCATTGCTGAGCTGTCCAATAAATTACCTGCTGCTGATATTTGACACAAATTGGCGGTATCAACGACATACATTAATTTCTCAACATCGCTGAAATATTGCCGCCATATGGGCGCCATACTTCCACTAATTTCCAAAACCCGTATAGACTTTAAAGGTGGCAAGTCCTTTTTCCGTTTTCTACCTTTGAAATCATCCATTTTCTTTTCGTTGTCGGCAGCAGGAGGGGTCTTAAGCTCAGTATTAACATGGCTGGGAAAGACGATATTGTAAATGCTGGTGCCATTCGTAGGAGTTGAATATGTATTCTCATCAATTGAATCGTTATCTTGCAGAGCTCTTAGTAAATGGGTTTTTCCAGATCTTTTAGGGCCCAAACAAATGCACGACATCATTTTAATGTTGCGTATATAAGATATTAATCCTCAATCATGCTACTGATTACGGAATGTAAATAATTTCGCTGTTGCTAAGTTACCATTGCTGGTGGTTAGTGTACTGGGTCCGAAGTAACGGAACTTGCATTCCTCTGGCGACATCGTTGTCTGGCGCTACATTAAATAGCGTGAAAAATCACGTTGTGTTGTCCGACCCCTGGTAGAATTTGTCATTATGCAAAGCCTTGCCATCAATAAATCCTTATTCCAGGCGAATTTGCTTATAAGAATTCGCACTTAAGATAACTTTCATCTGGCAAGGCTCTCCACCAACAAAATAGCGCTCAGGAATAATATAAACAATTTTATACCTAATATTGATTAAAATGAGTGATGAAATAAGCGAAAACAGTGAAGTTTATAATCATTATCTTGAACTGAGTGTAAGTTCCCGTTGTGCTTAACATTTACTCCATAACATGACTCTTCCCCGATTTTAGAAACCAACAGAAGATGATTTTAAACGAGTTTTCACCCAAGATGAACTCAAAGAGTTGTGCATAAAACATAAATGTAAGGTCAATATGTGGAAATGGAATGTGGTCAATGAGTATCGAACGGTATTCACAGAACGCGGACGTTACCAAAAATGGTCGCCGCGTGATCGCCTTCGTATGTTGGCCAAAGCGGTAAACAGAATGAAGCCAGCCGTACTGTATGATGATGAAGAAATTGCGAAATTTAGACGAAAGGAATGGGAAGAGCAATTAAAAGAGAACATTTTATCTTTAAACTTTTGGAAACGACAACGGCTTTCCATTAACAGATTGCAGTTATCGGAATCGGATGATATTGACAAAGAAGTTCAGTCACAGTGTGAAGTCAATACGGAATCTATGAATGTGGATGAAATGTTGACAGAAACTGAATTGACAAAATCTCAGTCAGAAAGTACAGAGCAATCGGATGAATTAGATATTGAAGTCAGTACACAATCTATGAATGCTGCCGAGTTATTGATGCAATTTCAGAAACAATCAACTTGCGATAAAAATATGGAAATCCGTAAAGATTTGGGAAAAGAACAAAATTCAGCAACAGCACAAGTTACAGCAACAAAAACCAATGAACCTATGGAGAGAAATGTTCTTGTAGACTTCTTTGATGACGGAGAATTGATGTTAGATGGGGATTCTGAAGATTCGATAGAAACGGTGCTGCATACTGAAAACCAGAAGAAAGTAATAGCAGCAGAGACATTAAATTCAGAAGAAGTTGCACCGGATATTCAAAATATGTATGATGTAAACACCGTATCTATGACTATAGATTCACAAATGTCAACACAATCGGAAGCCTCGCCAGTGCTACAATCTCAGGATGTGATACCTGCAAATTATGAACATTTTAAAGATATCATTCCTTTGACATCAACCCAATCACAAAGTCACGAATCAGAGAACCTATTACTAGGATCTTAAAGATTGCTATTTTAGCGGATGTAAGAAACAGTTTAATATTTTTTGGAAAAAAATAATGTTTACGTTATATTAGTCATAAGGTCCAGTTAATTATGTTTGTGATAAGAATAATTTTATTTAATTATTGTTAGTTTTTAATGAAATTAAGGTTTGAGTGTTCTTGTATAAAAAGTTTGATTAAAAACATTAAATGAAAAATTTATAAAAATTGAATAAATATCACTGACGAGAATACATAAATGATAATACCAAAACAGATCACTTATGCACTCTTTTTCTGCTATTTAAAATTTTATAATTGATGTTATTTGTGGCGTTTATTGTAGTTTATATAACATGTAACTGTGAAGGTTGCAAAAGATCAACTTTTAAGGTTTGCGTAAAACAATATTCCTATCAATGCTTTTTTTCACACCCTATATTACGACTTCGCCGTATAATCAATCCATTTCGTATTGATGCTTGAGGGGCCACAGTTACATAGATTTGTATGTAAGTATATATATTGTATGTAAAAGGTAGACATACAACGATCGCCTCATAATATTAGAATCTTGTAAATAGCTTTGTTACAACATACAATTAATATATGTTTTTGAAAAATGTTACTGAAGTGGACACTAAAAAACATTTTATGCAGCACAAAATTCAAGAACTGTTGCAGCATTTAAATGTACATAAGTATGTGTCTAGACAGGCAATCATTGAAATGTATATAATTATATAACCACTTACCAATAAATACCAATTTTCTGCCACTTCTGATAATGGACTCAATCACTATTACAAAATCTATTTCCACATATAAAATTTTATGCACATATCAAAAATAAATTTGTAAAACACACTCCCGTGTGTACATGTATCACTTTCATTACTTTTGCTAATTTTATATAAATTTCATTTCTTTTAATGCACTTAAATTTAATATACACATTTTAGCTATGCAAATCCTTTAAAAACGACGAACGTATTTTATAAAATATTGTTTAATTCGCCGCGTTTTCAAAAAAAATTTACTTCTATACGTGTTGCCACAACGTATTCTAAAAATAATTCAACTAAAGAGGAAAAATTCCGATTTGCAGGGAAATTTAATATGCCATTTTAGGGCAACCACATAACCCTATTTTAGCGGGGTAAATTCAAGACGTGTGATATAGCATCTACGCAATGGTTGTATATGAATCCAATACCATCATATGAATTGCTACAGCCAGTTAGTTGTTCAATAACATGTAAATATTTTCGTGCCGCAATTTTCTTTATAAATCAAAGGAAATAGCATCCTGGAAAAACACATTAAAAATATAGTGGGTGGATGTAACCACCACATCTCCTTTTCTTACAAGGAGTGAAGGCGAGTTCCAAACATCCATATCAATTGAAGTGATGTAGTTGCATCAATATAAAGTACCTTAGTATTTTCAAGTTCTTTTAAAGATTTATTTTTATTACGCATATAATTAGTTGACTAATTTAGGTGGTAAAGTAGCGTTCTTTTCCTAGTCTTCAATTTCACCTAAATACAAATTCTTATCACTAGATCCTGATAGTATCAATGGTTCTTTGCCACTAAAATCTACATCGTTTACACTGCCATTATGACCAGGCAGCTTATATAATATTTTGCGACTTGTAGTATCCCATATATAAACATATCGATCAGCAGATCCAGCAGATATTTTACTGCCATCCGGTGACCAAGCACAGCGTAATAAATTTTTCTCAAAGTTGTGTTGATGTCCTTGAAATATTTTTACACATCGTTCACCCGGCACATAAGGACGTATATCCCAAATACGCAATGTATTATCCATAGAATTTGATAATATATAGGAGCCATCGGGTGATAGAGATATGCCCGTAATTGTATCCGTATGGCCTTTTAAACTATGGATAACTTGCTGTTTACGTATATCCCATACTTTCAGTTCATTGTCAATTCCTCCAGATATCACTTGCTCCGCCGTATCATTGAATGTCACTGCAGTTATTTGATAGGGAGCTTCTAAAGAGTGCACAGCATGCTTTTTACGAGCATCCCATATACGTATAGTGCGGTCATCCGAACCAGAACATAGCATTTGTAAGCCTCGCCTTGAACCCTGTACAGAGTTCACAAAATTTGTATGTCCCCTTAAACGTCTAATACGATTTCCTGTTACTATATCCCATATAGCCAATGTCTTGTCCGTGGAACAAGTGAAAATTTGTGAACCGTCGGTATTAAAATGAGCCTCTAGTACAGCACCCGTATGGCCGGACATTTCCAAGATATTTTCACATTCACCATACACATTCCAGATATCTAAATATAAATTTAAAACCTCTTAATTAAAATTGTTTTCTTCAAGCTACATTTACACACATATTTGCCGATCAAAGCCTGATGACAGCAGCATTTCTCCCTCTGGATGAAATTCTGTACAAAAAATTTCACCTTGATGTCCCTCTAACAACATAATAGGAGCCAATAAGTTAGAAGTTCGTCTTACACCCTGAAATTAATTATTTGCAATACTATCTTTGTGTTTATGTCCATAACATTCTTACCGTTTCTATCAGGGCTTTGTCGCGATTTGTATAAGCCACCAAATCAGTTTTGGACTTTTTGTATTCATGTGCCAGAACCAAACTTGTACTAGGTCTTTTAGACATTTTTATTCTTTTAGTATCTAATATTAAATAAATATTCAGTATTATTACAGAACGCGTTGTCACACACAATTCCCAAATTCTAAACAAATAACAGACTTGACTTCATAACGCAATAAATAAATGTCATTTTAACAGCGTGGTACAAAAGCTATTTTAAATGAAATCAAGATACAGGGTGGCTAAAAGTTTGTATTATGACACAAGCTGTCATATCGGAGATTAGTACTGAATTAAAGTTGGATATTTATTCAACTTTTAAACCTAATGAACGTACACATGGCAGCTTGATCTCATCTGAACGTACAAATATAATAAATAATATACTCCTAATCCCATATGGAAGGAATGGGCAACATATATTCGGGGCGACCACCTTAGACAACAGCCAATGCTTCATGGTATAAATAGTACCTCTTTGTTTAAACAACGGTTTTCTACTGTACGGTATTTGCAGTAAAAGACTATGGTTACCTGAGCCGAAAGTACACTTTCCTTATAAAACAGTTCAATTTGTTAGAAAAAAATATATTTAAAATATTTTCAAAGCTACAAGTACTCCTTAACGCACACTATTTACAATCTATAAGGTAAATATTAATGATATATATGTATTTATGTTGATTTGTTAGCACTGCCGCTTTATACCGGCAAAGCACTTGAGCCCGATGAGCTTACGCTACTTTTAAACAAGGAACCAAACAGTTTTATACCCGACGAACCGCCTGGTATTGTGCTAATGACCATAAAAGCGAGAGCAATCATTTGTGCCAAGGCAAACAAAACAGTTAAGGCAGTACTTTGAGCCCACAAAGCACAATACAATGTAGCAAATAAGCAACTGAAATACGCTGCTGACACCAACGCGCGTTCCTTGGTGAAAAGAGTTCTAAAGAAAGCCATAAAGCCAGATAGAAAACAAAAGCTCAATATGAAAAATAAGCTGCCCATGGTGTAGAGCAATGAAAATTTTCGAGTCTTTAGCAGCAATACTGGTATGTAAAACATAGAGATGGTCATGCAAAAAGTACCCATGCCTAAGCAAGCCACAAAGCCAACAATACGTTGAAGTCGAGACTGCAAGTTTAAAATAAATTTAATTATCAATAAAGTCGTTAGTTGTATTCACATATTTACTAATTTAGGGCAGCAGGAATCTTGTGTTTCTTTTAACCAACTGTTTGCTTCGGGTTCAGTATTTCTGCTGAATATGTTTCCAAATTCTGGTACTCTTAGTTGAGGCACCTTTACGTTGAACTTCTTCTTTTGATCGCTTTGTAGCAGCAGATATTGATCTAAGTCGTCTTTTAAATTTGCCATTTTATTTATTTTTCTATTTTATTATTATTGTTATTTTTTATTTTCTACAACATTTGCCACGAATTTATTTGTTTTTTGTGTGCATCATAGACTACTAATTAGACATGACAACTGTGTATGTAGTGGTAATGTTTTCGACCGATGTTGCGAGAGGGATAGCAAATTTCTTTGCTTGCTGTCTCTTTTCTTTTTCTTGTCGATAGAAAATGACATATTTTTGTTTACAAAAAGTTAAAATTTCTTGGCAGGATTATTGGTGAAAAATTTAAAATAATTAAATTATCGTAAGATTTAGTGCTTGAAATTGGTAATTTATGGGTGAAACATTATCTACTCTATCGTCCACGAATTACCAATTGTGTGAAATGTCAAAAAAGCACACAAAAGCAAAAAAATCGGTGGTGGTAGCAGCAAAAATATGTAAGTAAATTTTTCTTATACATATATAAATTTAATAATATCTAAAACACTTTTATTTTTTAGGAGCCAACGATATGTAAATGGTATAGAGAATTAGGAATGTGTTTCCGAATTATACGACGTATATTTTGTGTGATGTGTATAATATAAAATAGTGATATTAGTGCGGTGAAATTAATCCTCCTTTCCACCAGTGATCAAGTGAATATAAAAATGGTAGGAAGAATATGTAAATGTGTTTTTAAATTAATTAAAGTGAGAGAAAAATAATTTATATGAATGTTTGTATCGGAACATAGGGTAAAACTCTAAGTTCGTGTGCTTTTATGTAGGATATATGGCTTTGCTTTTTGTCCCGGAACATGTTGAGAAAAAAATGGTTTAGGCCTATTGGGGAAGCCAGCCATTTAAAAAAATTGGCAACGCACTGAGTGTAGTACCTCTATGGTAGTGTGGAAACCTACACAATATCAATAAGATTTGTTAATAAATAAATAAAATTTAGTAGTGCATTTTAAAGAACTTGAATTTTTATTGAGAGTAAAATAAATTTAAGAACATTACTGCAATGGTGTTCATCAATATTTTTGTATACGTATAAATTTTGAATCTTAAAACCATCACAATTGCATTTACTTTAACAATTTTCGACTCTAATGTTTTCCAGCTACTTTCAGATTTGTTTCCAATAACCTTTTTCTTTAGCGAATTCTTTGTAGACAGTGTGACCCTAAAAGAAATATAGAAATTTCGATTAATACTTTTAAATTAGGTTTAACAAACCATTAATCTGATAAAGATTACATTTATAAGTTTAAAATTTTTTATAACAGAATAATACTTACATTATATACACTCTTGCTTATTCCTATACAATCCTTTCGTTTCTCTGATATGCAGTTCACCAATTGCTTTTAGATCTTTATGCAAGTTATGAAACAGTCTAACATTCATTCAGCAGGTTTTCCATGACTTGTGCTATAACCAAAAATTTATTTTCATAATGTTGGTTTCCAATTTTCTTATTTGCCACTAAAATTGACAAAGGCGCTCAGGTTGGAAAAACACTATTTCATAAACGATAAAAGAAAATTGTTCTTATTTGTTTTAAATAAATAAATATGTTGACAAACATAAATACCTTTACATCTATACAGCAAATTATCAGTTAAAAAATAATATATTTAGAAGGACTGGGAAACATGGAGGATTCGAAGCTACAGTAACATCGGGGTGTAGAATAGGCACACGGATCTGTTGGAAATTACCAGTAGTTTTGTGCAAATGCTCATTGAAGTCAACGCAAGCCTAGTACGGAAACATATGGAATAGTAAATTGTATATAAGTAAATTTTATAAAGGATATATTGTAAGCATAACTTTTGCTAAAAATAAATAATACGTACCTACCGCCTTCTTCTAAGTCTGTGGAATTTCCAACTTTGTTGCAGCAGTTCAACTTAAGTCGTACCTTTGATTAGACATTGATTTTTTTGATGCGATCTTCTGTGACTTCAATGAAACTCTCATTCCCGGCTTAATTTGTAGTTTAAGGTTCTCATTACGCCTGTGAGCATGCCTTTTTAGCGGCTTAGCCATCTATTAGCATGCATTAAGCACTTGTTTCGCCTCCCATAGTCCCATTTAATATATGTATCCAGGTTGATTACGTGATGATCAGTGCGACGATTTATATTTTAAAAACATTTAACAGTTCTTAAACCATTAACAATTACTTTTCTGAGCACTAAAATTAATAAAAATTAAAAACAAAACTGATTTACAAGAATTTCAATCCTTTGGGAATCTTGGATCATTTTTATGTTGATTTCTTACGGTATTGACCGCCAGCCACAAATTAGGACTTTTGATATATTCTTTTAATGTTTATAAACAGTTTAATATTGTCTCTTAATCACTCAAAACTTACTTTTATTATTTATTTCACAATTTTTTAACTAAACGAAATTTTTGTTGAATTTTCAACCCCCATTATTTGCGTAAATTGTAAAACATATGTTTAGAGATGACCATATATAGCCATTTCTTCTAACATACTATTTCAGCTTTGCGTATACATATTTTGTACTCGTTTGCACTATCGTTAGGCAAAAGCTGATACGGGCCAAAATGAACTGTCACTTTTGAGTTTTCTGGTTTTCTGTGGTGTGCATCAACTAAATTTACTATTTCTAGTAATGTTTAGTGTTGCCAGATCAATGGATTTTACACCAATGTAGGCACCCTGACACATCTATACAATGTATGCCACAGCGTTCTGTTTTATATGAGAAACAAAACGTCTCAGCACAGAATAGATTGTTTGCTTCTTCGAGTTTTGATAAAGCTTTTAATACGGCAAGCAAGACACTTGTAAGAAAAGATTTAATTGTATATCCCAAGACGAAATAATATGATATGACTTGGTACATCCCTCAAGTTAATTCTAGCATCAGAATTTCAAGACAGCTGGCAGCGTTGGCTATATCGTGAAAGCGTGAAGATGACAATTGAGTGAACTTATTTTAATTTCATTTGTATACATCACAAATCAGTTCCGAACCAGTGATATTTTTAACCTTCATGAAAAACCACTGATTAAGATTGTGTAGTAACTGCTACTTGCAATTATAATATATCTCTGTTTCTTTTACATTATATATCATATAATAAACATTCAAGACACATAGCAAGTACAAGTGATCATATATCTTCTATTTTCTCTTTAAAACTTCATAAAAAAGGACACAAGCAATATGCTTGTGTATGATTGAGGGTATGAAAACCGCAAGATTTTGATTTCCAAGTTGCCACTTAACAGAGATAGAACCATGCGGAATGTTTTAGTATATATTAGCTTATAACACATCAGAAATAAAATGTAACAGACAGATAAACTGGAAAGACGGAAAAGGATTATACCAGTTATAGTCTCCTGTACTGATAATATATGATGTATGTGGTTTAATGCATTTTGGCCCCCGGTATTAGTTTAACACGTAACTATACATATAAGTTTGTGGATATGCACTGAATCTTTTTGGTATATTCTTAGCAGTTTCCTTGAAATAAGATATAGCGCTTTTGCAACTTAAATGGCTTGTCGTATATTATGTTCCACATCACATTCAACATGTGTTGTGCACAAGTAACATGATGTTAGCATTAGCTAGTAGATTTATTCATCATCAGTCGGTATAATCTTAATTATAGAAGTAGTGGCAGCACTCTAACCTTATTTTTGTTGTCTCTCCATCTCTCCAGTACTCACCAAAATAGCGGCTAATTTTTAAACAAACGCGCTCTTTGCTCTCTTGAATTCTTCAGATACAATTTTAGATTTTCAATTTAGTCACTGAGTAAATCGCGATGAATATGCATCGTAAAGGACGGTTATATACGCGTTTTCCTTATTAAAGCAGAAAACCAACAACAACTTTACAATTAAAGGTTTGTGTATGTAGTTATGTATCTATAGCTCTACACACACACAGAGAGATGCAGCAACAAAATCATTATCATCAACAACTAAAAGAAGAATATTCAAAATATATAAATAAAACAATTTCAACAATATAACAACAACAAAAAGCAAAACGAAAAATAGAAACAAATTACATCTGTATAATAAATGAAAGAAATATTTACAAAAAAGCTAAAAAAATTTCTAAATATTAATGGAAGAAATAAAGAAACAACAGAAAATTTCAATAGTAAATTTAATGCAAAGTTCAATAAAAGTAAAGAAGAGAAGTAAAATAAATATTTGAAAAGCAAGCTAAAATTAAAATTTATATTTTAGTGCAAATGAGAAATAAATTTAAAAAAATAAACAAAAAATTTTAATTATAAAAATAGGTGTAAAAAATATAAGTGCAAAGCTGAGGCAAAGTTATTGAAAGAAATAAGAAAAAATAGTATCAACCATAAAGAGTATGTCTGTAAAATTAAAAGAAAAGTAATTGAAGAAAATATTTCATTTCGGAGAAGTGAAAATATAAATAAAAATTAAAAGAGCTAACAAATAATTGTATAAAAATCTTTTTGATTTAGTTATATCTTTTGTTTGTTACTCAATATGTTTTGTGTTTGAAAATGTATATTTTAATTTCTTATACATATTTTGGTGATTAATATTTTTAATCTAGTAAAAAAAAATTACTAAAAGAAATTATAATATTCGGAAAAATGTTAAATAGCGTAAATATGTAATTTGGAATACAAATTATCGCTTTCCACAAAAATAAAGTATAAAAAAATAAATAAAACTAACGTGTCCGAATATAGCGACATTTTTAGCATTCTGGTCTGTTGGAGGTTTTTGTTAAACAGAGGATTATATAAAACAGTTCAAAACCAGAAAACTAAAATTAACACATTTGCTTTGCTATTTCCAAACTGAGGATTACGAAAAAGGTAAAAATATATAAGATAATATAATTAATAAGCACACAACTAGCAGTACTCATTGTATAGATACATATATGACTACATACATACACACATACATATTTTGGCTTAAAACAAATCTGCTAAAGCTTCAGCCAAGCAACTGATACTTTTCACAATATTTTTAAAGATCGGAGGTGGGTATCTGCTTGTGGCAAATCTAAACAGGATGTGACCATCCATGATAGCTGCGGCGTAATTACAAAACATTAAAAACATGTTGTAACGTTTGCTGTTGTTGGAAGTAACACTAAAAATGTTTATACTGGGAAACCCTATAACATAATTAAAGTAATTGCGATTGGCATCTATTCTCCAAATAAGGCTTAAAATCTCCACAAATTGTTGAAATAAATGATTCAAAACACTAATATCTTGTATACGAAAATTTCAATTCCTTTTCCCTTCACCTCTCTGCGTCCCATACACGTACATATCTGTAATACGAACGAATTGCATCAGAACCGTTAATAACATGTGCATAAAAAGTCACTTCATAACTGGTTAAAGTCGTGCCATTTTAGGTAGGTAATCGGTAAAGGGATAATTCCTTAAAATGTCAACATATGCCACCTTCAAAAACATTTGCTCTATTCGCCAGCCTTGATGTATTTATTATCCTTGCATTTGAAAAGAATATTTTAAACGAAATTTCTCGAATTATTATACAATATTTCCGTTTAGAGACTATGCGAAGTTATCTTTTGAAATAAAATAAAAATGATATCCGAAATCCGGTAATACGATTCCCAAAATTTATAGTTATTCCAAGAGATACTAAAAGTTATTAAATTCGACAGACGCATTTAGTTAATACATAAATACTTGGTCGAAAATGTATAGCCACATTCATGCATTTGATACAAAGATGTGTACATAAATATGTACATAAATATCTACCAATATTCCCATGTAGTACATACGAATCGGTAGGTTACTAAATTTCTTATACCCAAATTGTTGTATGTATGTATGTATGTTTTCAATATGCATGTGGTTTTAACCGAACTACGGCATCCATTTTTTCTTTGTAAAACTACTTTTATGTATAGAATTTAGTTTTATCCTGAAGCTAAAATTATATATCTTTTATTTCAGCTTTTTAAACTACCAAAAAATAACCCTCATCAAAACCTCAACAGAATACGTATACAAAAATGAAAACGGTCGTATAAAAGAAGTTTTGAATAAGGCAATCAATCGGTCGGTTCGAAAAAAAAAAGTAATTTTTATAAATGTCGTAAAAGTATCTGTTTGAGAAAATTAAACGATTAAAGGTTTATCCATACCTTTCAAATAAAGTGATAAAGTGTAAGTATATAAAAGTAGTAAATACCAACATATGCCTTATTTATTAAGAAAAAATCAATAGTTACCTACTATACGTATGAAAAAAGAAAATAATCAAATTTAATAGTGTAACAGTGGAAAAAAACCGAAGACCTAGAAAAAAAAATCTATCCGTTTCGAGTGTTAAACAACAGTTAAATAATAGGTTAGTTAGTTATCTACATGGTATGTGTGTATGTACATAGATTAAAAAAATTAAAACAAATTAAATTCACATGCTCTTTTATTTGTGGAAACACGTCAGCTAACGACAAACAACAGCGAACGAATAAAGAATCGACAAAAATGGCACAATCAAGAAAATAAAAATTTCATATTAAACACACGCAGATACTAAAAGAAACTCAACACACACAGATGCAACGTTAAGCTACAAAAATTACCACTTTTGCTGTGGCAGAGCTATTCTAGGCTACAAAGAAAGCAACATACATTTTATTAACTAAGTTTGTGTGTGTGTGTGTTGGTTGGTGTAGAGAATTGAATGTTTGAATGCATGCTTAGTATGTGGTATGTTAAATGTGTTTAAAATAATAAACACAAAGTTAAAAATGAACCCTGTAAACTCCTACATACCTCTATATATAAGTATGTACATACATCTGTATATATGACGTGTCCCTTAAAAGTACAAATAAAACACAACACCAACAAGAAGGGAATTTTTCACGATTTCCATATTAAAAATTAAAAATAAATACACTAAAAATCCATACAAGTTGTATAGGTGTATGTATGTATGTATATACTTCTATCCACTAAGAGAAATATATCAACTGCATCGAAAATATAAACTTAAAACATTCATATACATATACTTATATGCATACATACATACACTCACTAATACTTGCTCACATATATAGAGTGATGGGAGGTAAAGTTGAAAAACTACTTTGGCGTAAGTTTTTCTCAGTGTTTTTATGCACGAAAACGAAAGAGACAGACTTATGTGATTGTTGAATGAAGAAACGAGAAATAAAAACAATAGAGAATAATATTTAGTACATCACAAACTTAATAATAAAGTTGTAGATGAGTGTGTTTAGTATCTGTGTGGTGTTGTAGTTTATATGACAAAAAGGCAAAAATATAATAAACTCAGCAGTAATCATCAAATAATATCAGAACGAAAAAAAAAAACTTGCCAAAGTAGCCGTTGTTGGTGTAGTTCGTCTTGTTATTATATTTTATTTCATGTCAGGCTTCATAACTACAAAACACAAAGTTTAAACGTAAATATTTTCTGAAATAAAACAGTAGTGCTCCTATTTTCAATGGTATAAATATTTACTATATATATGCTTTTAAAGTTCCAGGTAGATATGCAATCAAGATGTACGTAAATCCATATTTATGAAAAATGCAGGTCTACAAAATTCAATCAATTCCCGGAATAATCTCTATTTGCTCAAAGATATTCCATTTTTCCTTCTCCCACTATTATTTAAATGTAATAAAAGGCAGGCAGATAAATCTTTCCTAAACTACGAATGTTTTCTTCATGGATTTTGAAAATTTTTCATGCAAAATAGGTATAATAACATTTTATATTCTTCGGAGTGATGTTCTTTTTAACTGTTTCCTATTGATAGTAATTCACAGAAATACTACGCATTACGCCCATTATCTCATTGTAGTCTTCGCCTAGTAAGCAGGTATATTTTTTATGTATAACAAATACATAGTTAGTAAACTGTTTTGACTATTGCCAAGAAAATTTAAAATGGTTAATCCTTGTCTCATTATCTTTCTTTGAAACGTATTAAAATATTTTTAAAGAAACTAAAACTTATAATAAAGTTTGGCTGATTAGAGTTAACCATTTTAAAAACCTCTTAATAATTTTTAACATATAAAAGATGGTCTTACCGTGTTCGTATTTTTCTGAATTCTGGGTATCATAGTAAGAAGCATGAAGTGATGGATGACGTAAGCGAATATATTGAGGTGTTAAATGGGAATTCGTTCAGTTTAATGGCATAAATAAAACCTTTTTTATTTCCTTTTATATAAACATGCTTTTCTGCTGTAGTTCTTATTCTGATGAAATAGTACGCAATTTATTAAAAAAAAGTTAATTAGAGTAAACGGCCAAATGAACTACGCAAACGGTTTGGCAAACATAAGTAAGGGGTTTTCATTGGGGCTTGTGGCAAATTTAATATGGCGCCAAAAATATATAAGTGATTTGAGATTTCTCCAAGCTGTTTTTCAAACACAATATCTCTGCTAGGATTATGCAAACATATGATTTTGTCTTAAGTGCCTAGCAGACGTACAAAATAAACCATCAATCACATAGTTGTGTGCTTGCAGTCGTTTTTTTTTTTCAGCTACACGTACATGTTGTCGGCTCTGGTTGATGAGAATAAAAACATTTTTATATATTTATTTCGCCTGATTTTTTGAACGTCTTTCTAATATGATTGACAAAAAAAAACGTCATTTGCTTTTTTTTATTTGTTGTGTAACGACATGGAGAAGTTCGCGGATGAGAAAAGGTTTATTTTGCAGGATACGAAGTCAAAACACAAATGCTGATTGACGATTATTATTTGTACGTCTCCGAAAAAATAATTATTTAAACGACACTAACAAATTCTTACCGATTGATGGTTTATTTTGTACGTCTCCTGGGCACTTCACTTGTGCAATTTATGCGTCCCTTAAATTAGGAGTTTTTCGTATTAGTCAACGAGTTGTTTATATAGTTTATTATATTAGAAAGGGCTATGAAGATATAAGAAGTTAAGGTAGTTACATTAAAAGAACTACCATATATTTTACGTATATATCTACTAATTGGTCCGACGTAATAATCATTGTGGCAGCTCTGTTCGTCTTAACTAAAGAGTGTCTTCAAATGGGATATGCTTGATGATGATATCCAACAGCAAACCTTTTCGTGTATACATACATACATATGTATGTATATACCTCTGTATATAATAACGTTTATCAGTCGGTCACGTAGGTACATATCGCTTATAGTTATAAAGAGGAAAAAATTATTAAAAAAATTATGTAGTTTTGCAGCAGATTAAAATCTACTAATTTTGTTTATCTATTGGCTTTGCAGTACACAGTTTTATTTTACTGCTGCTTATTATTTTCTCTTCCATACAAAAATAACTTTGGCCGGCCCATACTCCCTTCAGTTTTAACATACATGCGCTTGTGTATGTATGTATATATGTGTTCAGCTAGTCCGCCAGTCAGTCAATCTTCCGACCAACTATGTATATCTACATTTTTGTACAAACATAAATGCATACGTACATACTTATATGCATCCATAAAATATACACATGCATATGGCTACGTGCATGCATACATACATACATGTGTTCCTAAAGATATATGGTACACATACATACATGTGTGCAATTTCATTTGTTTGTTACATAGTAACGTTTGTAATTGAAGTAATTGCTGCTTAGCTCTCGTGCAAATACTGGTACACCAACATCGATACTGAAAAGAATTTAAAGAAGAACTGCAAAAGGAAACTATTGTTCACAATGCCATTATGGAAAAAGTAGAATTTTAAGAAAAAGACGTGATAAAACAAACATGTACATACATATTCAAATTTTCAATACATATGTATGTACATACATACATAAGTAGGTATATATCTAAATATGTACATTCAGGTCGCAAGTGATAATGTACTTCAATAAATACTGAACATATCTTATTAGTTCATCTCATACCTTATTACATACCATGGTCTTAAGAACATACATATGTATTTACATATGTAAATGTAAATATATTTCTTATCTGGTATGTACCTAGCAGAGAATACCCACAATAATAAAGTTATTCTCATACGAGAGTGCGACATCAGCTCCGAACTTTTAAGGTCTTAAAATTTATAATAATAGAAAAATTTGTTTGGAAATACAGAAATAGCTCAGCTGTAAAGGAAAATTGTAAAGCAATATATTCTTTCTTTGGCAATATAAAAACCTTAAATGGGACTGGCGGACTCCCCATCCCATCGAAACGTCTGTCATATCTTTGTGCGTATGCATGTTAAATAATTAGCTTCATATGTACATACATATATACATGTGTTGGTATGCATGCATCTATAGGAATAAGAATTCCAGGGATTTATAACGAAAGCAGACAAAAAATTAAATAAATAAATCTTTTAAAGTACCTAACTTAGTATGTATATAAACACAGTAAGTATATAAACAGAGTCATACATAAAAATGTAAGTGCACAAGGATGAGTGCAATACATAGTATGTACACATATGTATATGAGTGTAAATACATATGTACAAGCATACTAAGATTCAAAAGGGTACCCAGGAGATGTATATTTCTATTTAAATATGGAGAACTTAAAACGTACTTATGTATGTATGTATTCATAGATGTATCTTCTGCAAACCTAGACTGCTGAAGAGGGAACATAAGTAGAAACATAGACATGTTTGCCTTAAACAAAAATTGTTTTTCTACCTGGATGACTCTAATAATAACGCACTATTTATGTATAAGTCCGATAAAGTCCTACTCTAACTATCATGATGTACATTTAATCTTCCTTCAAAGATGTACATATATAATTTTTTTTAAACACCTTAAAAATAATGAAAATCGGAAAAATCGTAAAAGTGAACAAAGTGGGTACAACAAGAATTCATTATGGAATTTACTTATTAAGTACTATTTTCATGCTTTAAAAAATTATATTGGAAATAAAACTCGTAAAATTTGTGTGCAATAAATGTTTCTCTTTCCCACATATCCTCAATAATATCATTTTAATTTTTTTATGTATTCGTCATTTCCAAGAAAACACACTATTTTCGTTATGGTTTTAGATTCAACTTTTAAAAAAAGACACTGAAATTTCTGAATGGACTCTGTCGATTGCAATTATTTATTATATTGGGCGCATATAAATTATACATCTACGTATGTTACAAAAGTTTAGTGCTACAGGTAGTTGGTATAAAAATTAAAATTTTGCGGAGAATTTTTAATATTGTGATCAATACTGTTTATATTGTTTTTAACTTCAAGTGTAAATTTGCCATTATCTGAGTTAGGACCTTTTTGCTCCAGACCAACGATATGTATCACAACCGCCTTCTCAGTAAAATTTTTTCTATTAAATCCTTATAAATTTGTCTAAGGAGCTTACGTTTTCCGTGGTGGCATGTAATTGCATACTCACATAAAATGTAGGTATTTATGTACATATATTACTTTGTATCTTTTTGAGCCAGTGGATTATATACATAAACAACTACCTATATACGAATGCTTACTTCCATACATACATACAAATGTATATATGAACATAACTTGAAAAAATTGAATTAAAAACTTGAAAACACCCTCAATAATAATTAAAATGAGTGGTGATCAAAGTGCAAAAATACAAAATAATCAATAACAGGTACAACAAAAGCAAAGTCGTTGTTAGCTTGTTAACAGCTCTCGTATGACTAAAATCTAAATTTTGCTTGATACGCAAAGAAACCTTTCAATCTGTGTTGTAAAACTAACAGCAGACAAGCAAAAAATCAATTTACAAAAACAGACTCCCTCTGATGACGACGATGAATAAAATAGAAAATACAGAACAAAATAAATTAACAAAAAAAAAACAGCTTACAAAGACGCACCTAGCTATTAAACCACATACACATTCAGATACGAAACATACGTACCTACTACAAGATACAAAATTGTAGCTTTTGTAATAAGAACTACAAGGCATAGATATTCATCCATATAGATGTATACATGTCCATATGTATGCATACACATACACATGTATGATGCCCATAGAAATTCGAAGACAAACACCTTTATGCATTAACAAACTATACAAATCCACTCTCTACCATACACACTCATTGTTTGTAATACACATGGTTACACAGATCCGTATGTATGTATATGTATTCATATACTACCTATACATGGCTATTCACATATATTCATAGATACTTTAGATATGTGTTTGTAAATATGTTGTAAACAGCATAGGAAAAAAATATATTTTATTCAAGAGAGTCATTGAAAGAGAGAAAAATCTGATGCATTTGCGAAGTGTTTGAGTGGATTTATTTTGTTGCTGAGAGAATGCGCGCAGCAAAAACTACAAAAACATTTATGTTTACCTTTAAAAGATACAACTTGTGTGTCTGTATTGTTCTGTTTTATTATCGACTTTCAGCAAAGTAAAGCTACAGTTTCCCTTACACTGGTTGTAATGTTTGTACTCAAATGCACACTTTTGCACATGTGTATGTATGTCTGTATATAGTTGCCTCCATGCATATTGATGGCCGTATGTATCTGTTTTTATATCTCTACCTTGTTCATGTTTGGGTCTAGATTTATTTGGGTAATACAATTTTTATATAACCGTAACGTCATTTGGTTTTATTCATTTTAATCACTATTTTTAACTGGCAGCGTAAACGTGTTAACTGCATTTCGAAAACACACAGACATACATATATAGATATCTTTTTGTTTGTTTGTTAATTTAGTCACCCCACACACTTAATTTATTCGGAATACCTATTTTAAGATGGTTTTGGACCCATGAGATTGCAGCGCTCTCATTTACATACATACATATGTACATATTTGTGGAAACACCAGTCTATTTTTTTATATAAAATTTTTTTTGGTTGTTTTTTTGTTAAGTGAAGTTCTGGTTCACTATATGTATTTTGTGAAATCGAATGAAATTTCAATGCAATCAAAACGGATAGATAAATATTTCGATCCTACCTATGGGTCAATGTAGTTAAAAGAAAAAAGGAGGTTGGATGCATATTAGAAATCACCAAATTATGTATGTACTTTAGTACATATGTATGTATATCCGAAATTTATTGTTAGCCCCCGTTTTTAAAGTATTAAATTTAATGGAAAATTAAAAACTAATTTTACTTTCAGAACTAAAGTATATGAATAACATATATCAATATTTTGACACAATAAAAAGAACGATATGTATGTATGTATATTAAATCTGCATAAATTTTTAGTGGCGTTGCAGAAGTAAATGAGCGATATGTAAAAATTAATGGGTATCTAGGTATATGTACTTAAATTCGTTATCTCCCTACCAACATACATACATATACTCTAGAAATTATAAGTATATATGTATGTAGGTAGGTACTGAGGAAATTTTTTTATGAGGTAGGTAAGAAAAAGTTCGGATAGCATTTGGATATACCCAATACTGTGTGAGTAGATATACATACATACATAGATAAATGGATGTAAATATGTTTATTTGATTCCAAGGCGCAATATGTATAACAAAAATTTTGAATAAAAAAGTACAAAAAAGAATTATAAAAGAAACTACTACAATACCCTCTTAACATAATATCGTTGTAGCCTTTGTAGTCGTCATCGTCTTTTATCACTATCGACATCGTGGTCTCCGCAGTCATCAACAGTGTGTCTATGCATGCATATTGTACAAACTCTACTACATGTGGATGGCTCAACTTGCTATTTTCTTCTCTCTTTCTCCACTGTTTGTAAATATTTTAAATAAATTCCTTCTCTTTTTCTCTTGCACTAACTAAAATAATAAACATCAACAAACACACACACCCTCGAACAGATATGCCAGTCATACTGTGAAAGAAGAAGCAGAGTTAAAAAACACCAATTATTATAAAAACAGCAAATTAGCAACGTTGTCGAACTTCGCAACTAAAATACAAACAAAGCAGGCAAAGAAAGAAAAAAGAAAAAACAAATGAATAATGACAACAAAAACATTCCTCTCCGCTATGAGAGGTTTGTGTGAGGGAAAATAAATAATGCGGCGTTGTCAAATTTCATTTTACGTTTTTAAGAAGAATTTTTATTTACACATTCATCTGCACGTATGAGGAGTACACACATACATCTATATATATGGATGGTTGCATACATGTGTGTACAAATATATTCAGGGATGTACTTACATACATATGTATGTATGGTTGTATGTATAAGAAGCTAAATAGGTGTAGACATGCATATGTCGTATTGTTAGTTATTACATTTTAAGTTGGGTGGAGGGATGTTTAGTTAAGCAGTATGTTTGCATGTGTGTATCTACATACTTACATACATATTTATGTAAATATGTCGATATATACATACATATGTATGTAAATATGTCGATATGTATCCATACACATGTATGTATGTTTAGATGTGTGATTAAATGTTTATAAATATATGCGTACAAACTTATGTATGCACGTATGTAGATACAAATGAATATCTATGTATGTACTCAGCTAGATTGGAGATGGGTGTACACATACATACACACATATATATATATAAATACATATGTATGTATACCAATGTGGTATGAAGCTGCCATAGCAGCAGTTTTGTTTTCCAAGCTCACTATTTTATATATGGATGTATGTATGTATGTACATACCTAAAAAGATTCGCATGTACCATGTGCATGGTAAATACACATGGAATGTAGGGAAATCTGTCGGGATTTTGGAAATGCTTTCTGGCATCACCGCTACTATTGAATATTTTATGTCGTTGGTATGCGTTGGCTGACTAAACGTTTGCACATTTGTATGAAAGTGTATGTTGTATATCTCTACATGGGTATGAATGCACACATCCATACACAAACACTTACGTGGTACGAATGTGCATTTTTGGCGTTGTTGAGAAAGAAACATGTCGTTTCTGTTTTCTTGGTCTACAGTGTTTTTTTTTCATGTATGGTGCCTATTGTATTATATGTACATATTTATTGCTACTTACATATGTGCATACATACGTACAATATATTAAACCATAAATGTGTAGTTTGAACTCAAATACATATGAAGTTATGATAGTGCAAGCTGACTTGCTGCCACTGCTGTTGATGGCACAATATAGTATTATTGTTGTTATAGGTAGCTGCAATTGTTGTTTGCTCTTTGGATAGTTACCTAAACACATACACACGTATTACTCTTGGCTTGTATCACCATTCCTAAAGAATTACAAAAGCAACAGTAGAAGAAGAAAGGTTCCTTTAACATACTTCTATATGTACATGCGTACATACATACATACATATGTACATGCATACATATACTTAAATATTCGCTATTTCTTTTAATTTGGTAACTACCGAAATAGGTTCATACATACATATGGATGTGTGTATGTACATATGTATGTACATGTGTAGATTCAGGCATGTGTATTTCAGTACTTGCAGATTATAGATACATATACATACATACATATGTTTAGGAGATACATGTTGGATTGCATATTACGCCTATTACCTCGTTAAAAATCAGAATAAACTAGCTATCACATTTTCAGGCAATTATTCGGTAAAAACATGGAACGAGCCCGCTTCTTTTATAAGGCTACAAAAGAGAAAATAAGACAATTTTACTTGTCGGTACGAAATAGTTAGACAAAATGTGGCATCCGGTAGCTGTTTAATAAAATTCTAAAGACAGATTTCACAACATGTAGGTATGTACATATGTATGTATGTATCTAATAAGAATAAAAAGAGCATAAACCTATCGGGCCATAACCGGCGAAAAAGCTTGAGGGACATAGTCTTTAAAAATAATAGGTAGTATATTGACGAAAACATATTAAAAGCTAAACAAACTTCAGAATTTATTTGGCAAACAAGACTAAAATTTAGGTTTGTACAATCCTAAGTGTTGAATTGTATGTATGTATATGGATGCGTAGTTCTATTTGTTAAGTGGTTTGTGCAAAAATTATACATACATACATATGTATGTATGTATGTATGTAATTTTAGGTAGATCTTTCCAAGTTTATTATACCCCACTTAGTTAAAGAAATTTAATTGCTTTTTTTCAATTCTTCTCTTTGCAGATAACCACGGGTATTTACAAAGTTGTATGGCTTTGTTCTATACAAAAAAGTTTGTTTAATAAAAATGCATAAATATGGATACCATGTGTATGGGTATCCATGTATGAATAAATAGTGTTTTATATAAATAATCGAATCGATGAAATTATTTCATGAAAATAATATTGAGAATGTGAGAAAACAAAATATCGCATATTGACGATTATTGTTTTCAAACAAACAAAATTTTGAATGGGTTTTTGGAGTGCGCCCATTTCAAAAAAAAATAATTCGCCTCCATGAAGTTTTATAAACGAAAATGGTACGAGAGACCAACAATGTCTGTTTTGGACAAATAGCCCAAGAAACACAAGTTGTTGTACGTGAAGATAATAAAAGAGATCATTTAAAACGGTAAGTCTTTTTTTATATTTCCTGAATTTAGGTCTTATTGTTCCCAGGAAAGTTAGATTGCCGTCGAAGAGAAAAACGCTAGCGTGAATATCCTATAAAAAATTTTTTTCTATTGCCAGTTCGTAGTCAGAGTAGAAAGAAGGCTAAAAACGTTTTATAAAAGAAATTTTTGTTCAAAGATAGTATTTCAAAGAAGGGTTAGGAAATCATCTATAAGAGATTTTTATCTACCTGTTTTTCGGAAAACGTAAAATATCGTTTGAAACATTAAGAACTGGTATTTAAAATGTACATATTTCTAAATAGATAAATAATTAATAAATACGCCCGGTTTGAATAAGTTAAACTAATCATTTAATGGAAAGTTTATTTCACACAAAAGCATGTAAGCATGTACTACCTACTTATGTATGGCTTCAATTAATTTGTAATTTTTACCAAATATCTACGGGTATATTTGTGGTAATGCTGTTGGTGCATACATATTTTAAGCTTTAAGGTGCCTCTACCTATTTGGTTTTGTGGTATTCAAAAATGACCCTTCTGATCAGTACTAACAAGACTTATTGAAATCGCTTAATATCTACCCATGTACATATGTATTTACGTATATATGTACATATATATATATATATATATATATATATATATATATATATATATATACATGTATAGACTAGCTTATGTGTACGTAGATATACATACATATATCTACCTATATAATAAGTTGAAACGTGTCTACTAACACATGGAAATAAACTAGAAAAGATAATATTTGTTTTTAAGTTTTTTTTTATTACCAAAAATCTGTTTCAATGTTGTTCATTTTATTTAGCTAGTTTTGTTAAAAAAAAAACTAACAAAAACACCATACATACATACTTAAACTACAATAACAAAAGTTAAACTACAACAATAACTCAAGTGAAGTTAATATTTCCATAAAGGTTGGCTGTTATTCCGGATTTTTAATTTCTAAAACTCATGCATATACTTACCTTCCTTCATACATTTCTATCTATGTACATAAGTATATGTATGGATATGTATGCATGTATATTATAAACTAAATAAATAAGCAGTGGTATTTTTAAACCTATAATGATTGTTAAATTTTGTTTTAAGGTTACTTAGAAGGCGTACACACATACACATATATAATACACATACATCCGTACATGAGTGGGTTATACTATACGCTTGTTTTATCTTGAAAAAACAAAATTCCTAGTATTATTGCGTTAGAAAAGTAACTATGTAATTGGTATAACCAGTATAAGGAATTTTATTTGTCGTGATTGTTGTCTATTGATTTAATTTCCTATGATGATTGCTAATATGATGAGAGCAGATGGCTTTTGAAGAGTTGATTCTGCAAGTTTTGCTGTTCTTCTAACAAACAGGTCTTAATATAGTATTTGAAGCTTCTGTTGCTGCAGTAAATTATGGTAAATATACTGTTTCCAAGACGTACCTATAATTTTTAAAAATGAAATATCCAATAGCCATACAAGATATTCCATGGCAATGGAATCGAGGTGGAATAACTACATAATGTATGTAGATACATATGTATATATGTATGTAAGTGTGTATAGTTTTACCAGAAAAATGTTGGCTATTACTTGTTAGATGTAGGCACTTTCAAGTGGTGCCAGACGTTTTTAATATATCAGGGTCCACTTTGAAGCAAGAACATTTTTTTAAGATAATACGTTGCTTAAGAAAAAAAAACCTATAGTTATTCTAAGCCCAAAGTAATACAAAAATATTATATTATTACCCTAAAACTTAATAACGCAATTGTTGCAAATCAAAAAATTATGCATATACATACATATATTTCGAAAACCAAAACCTTTTTATCGTTACCAAATTTATGTTTCAAATAAAATGATTAATTTGCCAAATGTGCCATAAATTGTTGTACGTAATTAGTTTTGTTAATTTCTTTTAAGTTATTTATTTTAATTTTTTCATTCAAAAAGCGCCGCTAAATATTTATACGTAATTAGAAAAAAAAAATACCTTCACGTTTCTAATTCTTTTTTGAACATGTTCTGTTTCAAATGTGATTATGAAAATTGTTTCGAATCCAACGCATGAACTATTATGTTTGTTTATTTTTATGCATGTAGTCGTATATGATTTTTTGACTAAATACATAATGTACTTGCATACATAGATACATATGTACATACATACATACGCAACGTAAAAACAAACATTTATTTCAAAATCATACACAAATAAATGTTCAGCTTATAAATGATGACCTTCGATTATCAGAACTAGAACAAAAATAAATTTATTTTATTTCTGTTTTTGAAAACACACTTATTGGAAATACTATATTTCGAAAGACAATCATTTGAAATAAGAAAATAAAAATTTCATGCAAGAAAATAATTTAATTACATTAAGTTTTGAGGAAAACGTGCCAGAATATTTACTGTTTGAATATAAACACGCAAGACTAACAAATTTTTTATATAATATATATTTTTTTATTAATAGTTCTAATGAAGGTTTAGTTAAACATCATTTTGGATATTTACAATCTATAAAAAGTTTGGATATACATATTTCTCAGTTTATTTTATAGCTGAAAAAAATAATGATAGCATATGACTTATTTGTTATAATACTTTGGTTTGGTATTAATCAACCTGAATTTGTCAAAAACGAAATGTGTTTTTAAGCCGGTTTACTTCCTAACCTTAAATTTGCTATTCCTTTACATAGTACGTACACATGCGCATACATATGTATATGTATGTATGTATGTGTGTATCTTGATGGAAATAGGTAGGTTCTCATTCTACATAAATACTTGTGTATATGCGTACCTTTTTCGCTTCTAAATGGGCTATAAATGGTTTATGTCTTGCAAACTTTGTTGCTTCTTATAAGCGTTAGAAGAGCAAGAAATTCTCAAAATTAATTAAAAAATGTTTTGTTATCTTTCTTTAAATTTTTTGATGGTACGTAAAACGTGCTGATTTGTGGTTTTGAAATGAGTCATATCTACATTTTGTAGAATTACGCACATATTTACACATACTAACGCATGTAAACAAATATGTACATACATTCTATGTATGTATGGAATTACGTACACGGATACATGTTTACTAATAGAGAGAGGGTAAGTTCCATCGATTCCAGCTTATAGCACCCGCATTAACTCTAATGCTTGATAAAAAGGGACGACTTGCATAACAACACGTGCTTTGCATTCGAGCAATATACAATAATACGCATTTATTCTATTTCACAATGCTGCAGTACAAATCATTGAAAACGCATGCCTACAAGTGTTATTCAGAGTTGCTGCAATGTTTCGCAACTTTGTTTATACACAGGACTTAAATGAAGATACGCGAAAAGAACTATTGGCTATAAGAACGCGCATATTGTATAGTAGTTCAATATAAAAACCCAAGGATATATCAAGATATATACTCTTATTATAACAAATTATTGCGTAACAGATTTTTAATATATGTAAGTTCTAAAACGTTTATTAATGCCATTTAAAAACAATTTTTTTAATTCAGTGTAAAATTAGCAAAAAGAAAAAAAAAAAGCATAACCGCTGGAGTTTTTAGGTAGATAAGTGCAACACATTACCAAGTTTCCGCCAGTACTAAATGTAAATATACTAATTTTTACGAATTTTTTTAGCACTTTTTAAATTCATCTAGTGTGACAGCATCCAAGTGAAATTGTGTACAAAATACCGGACCTTGCTGTTATGCAGCTTAGCTACGTTACGATACGTTGCTTTTATATAGTATACATTTTTTTGTAAAAAACTGATTTTGATGTTAACATAAAATGACTTGAGTACTGCATGTAATTTTTGTTGCACAGTGTTGTCACTTGACAATTATATCAAATATCGTTTTAGTAATCAAATATTATTTCATTGTATGCATCTTTCTAACAATTAGAAATCACATTGAAAATTTCCATTCTGACATGGCAATATGTTTCTCTGGAATATTTTACTAAAAATTATTGTTTGTTTTTATGAAATTAATGAAACGAAAATGAGCGTTTTAATATTTACGTATCAAAGTAATTGTAATATAATGGTTTTTCTTGCTTTCTTAAAAGCAATAAAAACACATGCTGTAACCGAAGTCTCATAGAGTACGTAAAAATTTTAAATATTGAGTAACAAGTGGCTTTTGTTTATAATAAATGTTTTTTAATCAATGCGAGTCTGGCTGGCTGGCTCTGTTGTTTTAGCCATGAGTCATATTTTGGTATGTACATATAATTATTTGTATTACAATAAAAATATTTTTATATGGGTACCAGAATGTATTCAAACAATCGGAGTGTTCCTTATTATAATATGGATATTTATAAGAATATTAAAATTTACCAACGGTTAAAATAACCTTAAAGAAATAAAGTAATACCAAAGACTCTATAATATTGTAGAGTGAGTCTTTGGTAATACAGTATTTGTTTTTTTTACCTTCAAAATCGGTTTTCTGTTTTATTATTTATATTATTTATTGCTGTTATTTTATTATTGTTCCAATATTTTATGTGATAAAGTTTTAAGGAAGTAATATTTCAGACTGTTTCAATAACTTTTTATTTGCATTCAAGCGAAATGAACTTATGTACCCACTACGCGTGTGGTATACGTACGTGTGTATGTGCACACGAAATCGTATTTGCATGCAGAAAACGTGCCTAATAAATTACAAAGAAAGCAACAAATTTCATTGCGATAAAATATTCTACGCTTTAGATGTATCCATCACTTCCGCAAAATGAAAATTTTAGAATATTAAAATTTATGTTTATTTATTTCGCAATCTTTATTTGAAGAAACTAAGACATTTTACACAACATTTGAGCCTGTAACAGTACGGTAATTTAACATCCTTCTAAAATATCCCAAGTGTTCCCAATGCCAAACATAGTTTATTATGCTGAAGGAGTATGTAACACTCATGTTTAATATAAGATGCATCATATTTTATTGATGTACATACATACATCGTATAAAAAAATAAAAATATGTGTATATATTCCGCCCAGTCACAAATATTCCCCAGTAAAAAAAAAAGGAAAACAATATTCTCCAGATAAAGCTATTGAAAACAGTTAGTTGCTTTGCTTACCGTCACATAATTTTCTATTGATCTTTTAAGTGCAAAAATAAATAAATATGAATTAATTTTGCATATGGAATTAGTATAAAAAGCTTATGTATCTTTATTAAGTATTCAGAATTGTGATAAAACATCAATCAGTAGTTATATTATTCATTCCCGAAGTATTCCTTGTGATTTTATCAACTATAGACTTTTTTGTTTCTTAATTTTTGGACTTAATAAAAAATATGTTACTTTTAATTTCAATTTTTAAATTCCTTATTGTATATCTAAATTGTCATAATATCAACTAGGATATTATATGAGTTTTGATTACAAACTATACAAATATAAATCTAGTTTTGCCTAACTACCAACAACTACAAATGTAGTTAGTACATGTGTGTGTGTGTGTCTATTGGAATAAACAAATTATTCATCCATAAAAAATTTTACCTGTGTACCTTCATATTTGTACTAAAAACTATGGAAATTATTGTGTTGTTTATTTAGTTTTATTCAATATTAATGTAATTGCCCCGCAATAACAATGAAAATGAAACTTTTCAATCTTAATACACATGTAAAATAGAAAATACTCGTATATCAAATAATGGCAAGTTTGAGTCATATTTTTACCGTATTTATTTTGTAGTTATTTTAATAGGTATATTTCAATTAAAATGTTTATTAAACTATTATTTCTGAATACATATTCTGACAATTAAATAGAAATCTGCTGCAATGGTTGGCTGGCAACTGTAGCAATATAATTAAAAATAAATAGCCTCGGATGTTGAGATAATGGCAATACCCTAAACTAACTTGTTTAGGTTTCTGCATATCATACGATTTGTAAAGTGAAAGAAGCAGCACTCATGTTATTTTTTTAACAGATTTTTATTAGTATTAAAATACTTTTCAATATCAAATTTACTATTTTACAAGTTCCATGAAATCAAATTGTTTTTTACAAATTGTACACATTCTCTTTTAAATACTTAATTATTTCTTTCATTTTTTATATATTCTGGCATTTTATTATATAATTTAAACCCCTTGTAGAATAATGATCGTTGCATAGCTCTTGATGTTGTTCTCTGCAGCCTGAAGTTTTCAGAGTTTCGTAGTCCATATGGTTGTACTTCCCCCACGTATTTAACGTTTTCAGATAGGTATTCTGGTGCATTTCCTGTTTTTATATTTTTTACAAAGTTCAAAGTATTTGTCTCCAATGGTTGTTTAATATTTAGCCATCTAAGAGACTCCAGCATATTATAAATAGGTGTATACCGGCTACATTTTAAAATACGTCGCATCGCTTTGTTTTGCAATTTCTGCATTCGCTCTATATGTGACTCCAAACAGCATGTATATAATATCGTTGATCCGTATTCAAAGTTCGGCTTAATTATTGTGTTATATATATTTAATGCAGTTGTTATTGAAAGTTTTTTTCTTATCCTTTTGAAAAAACCAATTTTTTTGCCAATTTTTTTGCAGATGTATTCAATGTGATCTCTAAACTTTAGTTCGTTATCTATTATAAAACCAAGGTACTTTATCTTTTTCACCTTTTCTATTGGCTCATTATTAATTCCAAAGTTTATATTACTATTCATATTTATTTCCATAAGTTTCGTTACATTCATTTTCAGTTTCCCCTTCCGCGTATATTAATGTATCGTCTGTATATAAGACTATTTTACATTTTTCTACAATATTTGACATATCATTTATATATATTATGAAAAGCAACGCTCCTAAAATAGATCCCTGTGGGACGCCATAATCATTCCTAATGCTAGAAGATGTTACACCATTTACTTTCGTTTTTTGATTTGAACCATTGCAATTCTACTCCTCTAATACCGTACATGTAAAGTTTCTGTATTATTATTTCGCGATCAATTGTTTCAAATGCTCTTCTAAAGTCTAGAAAAAGTGCAATAATTTTTTCATTTTTATCTATATACTTCCATTGATTTATTATATAATTTAGTGCAGTTTCACATGAATATTTTTTTCGGAATCCTGATTGATACTTTTTTATCAGTGCCATATAACATTTAAAAGTGTTGTTTTAATACTTATTATCATTAAAAAACCACTGGAATTTCAAATTTGAAATTATTAGAAGTTGATTCTCAAATAAAATTAAAAAACAACAAATACCTATTACAAACACGTATTAAACTTCCAAAACTATTAACAATTTCTGTAAGAAAAGAGAATAGCGAAAAAATTGTTTTTCATTTGTAAACGTCGATGAGCTTATTGTAGAATAAATTAAAAATTTGCCAGATGTCTTTTTTTAAATATCAATTCTATGTACATATTAATTTCGTATTTGCAAACCCCAATAACAGCAAGGCCAATAAATTGACCTAATGATATTTTTGTTTTTAAATTAAATTAAATTACAAAAACCAGACGAACTAATATTTTTAATTCTAGTGTTGTGGTTTTTTTTTGAAATAAATTGTTTTCTGTAGGCATCGAAAACCATATTTTATTTTTGATAGTCGCAAAACGTGTGTGTATTTACATATGTATGTATGCATGTATGTGTGCATATGTCTATATATATTTTCATTACTCTCTTAAAATTACATATTGCCTTATTTCCTAATTAAGTGCCTGCCCTTATATAAACTTAATTGTTTATTGTATTATTCAACAATGCTGAGTCCAAAGGCCTAGCAAAAGTTGATTCAACTTTATAATTGCTTAATAGATTAATATCAATGTCAATTAGTTGTTGGATAAGTGCTTATACATAATATTTTTATATTCGAATGCATCCAAATAATTTTTAAATTAGTTTATTATAAACACATTAAACTAAAAAATGAATAAAGTTTAAAGAAACTAAAAACCCCGTTTTTAAAGATAATCGAAATAAAAAGTTTGAGCTAAACTACAACTATTATTGAAGAAAAAAAGCGTCCGGAGCACGATATTCAAAAAACAGGGCGCAAAGCCCTTGTTGATTATTGTTTTAAGCTTATTTTTAGAGTTCTTTTCAACTTTTTAGCTTTATTTTCTCAAAAAAGTTTTTATTTTTTATATTTTTCCAAGCTGCATTTATTATATGAATAATAATGGAAACTCACAAAACATTTCTATTGAAAATAATTCTCAATGAATGGAATTTCTTTTTCAATACTGTTTGAGCCTGTAAGCTTTTTTACAAGCTGTTGCGATATAGAGAGTTGAAACAAATTCCAAACATTCAAAATAAAATTGAACTTTATTGTTTCACTTCTTCAAAACGAATGGCAAAATTTATAAATGCTTATTATTAAGTAGATCGGTTTAATAAAGAAAGAAAAGGCATAAATACTGCATAATAACATCATTATTATCTTAATAAAATCAACTATTAAGTATGAACCGCTAGGTAATAAAAATTCTTGCAATTAAAGCATGGTTGTTGTTGTTACTTGTTTCTTAAAAATTATTTTAATGTAGACTTAAATGTAACAAGCATACATATGTAAATACCTTTATTGATAATTTATGCAAGCAAATAATATAATAAAGTTCTGCAGCAGAGATTGCACAGTAGTTACTTCGAACAAATACAGAACATCCATCAGGAATTTTTCTAACTTATATAACATCTACCTACATACATACGTATATGTATATGTTATGTACACATGTGGATACCTTCTCACATTCTTAATAATATCCAATTTATTAAAGAGTATTTGAAAATAAATAAAGAAAAAATAAATATCAGAATCTTTTATTTTATAATGGTCTGAAACTTTGTATATAATTCAATACCGTTATGTGTTTAAGCGTAAAACTACAGATTACGTTAGAGATACTTTTTAAATTCGTATACAAATTGTAAAAAAACTATAATTGTAAACTTAATTATTTTTAAATAGAAAATTTTCCCAAAAAAATAATTAATAATGACGAAAAAAACAACAGCTGATCGGAATATACTTAAATGATTGCTTGAATCCAGATGTAATTCATTTTGCTAAGAATGAACACTTTTAATTATATGCGTCACACCCAATGCGCATATAGCCAACAGTACACTAAATTATTGACGTCTTTGCTAAATTTTTATCTATTTCACAAGATCTCTTTGAAATATTTTTTTATGTTGTTACTTACCCTAAATATTTTCATTTATTTAGCTGAAATGTTTTTTCTTTTCATTGTTCGTATTATAGTTTTTTAGTTGTATCCTTTAGCAAGTATAATGTGCTTTCGTATTAGGAGATGACGAGGGATTTCATTTGTTGAAGTACATAGTTCATAATTTTGAATATTCAGATCCTATTTTTCAATAGGTAAAAATGGCCTGTTATAGAAAGTAAACTACATTTCACATATTAATTGCTGTAGCGTTCGTCACGGTTTGAATTCTCTCAAAAATCGCAGAAAAGGGAATGCAAGAAAAAAAGAAATTATAGATCTAGCAAAACTAAATTTCATTGCAACCGATCAAGATAAGTGAAATTATCGGACTGTCTTAAAACGAAGTCTTAAGAGGAAGTTAGTAATACGAAAAAAGTAATAAATGATAAGATTGGACAAAATTTAACCTGCGTTAGGTAACGTGCGTCACAGAGGGCCTGCTTGACAACAAAGAACTAAAAACGATTTGTTTTTCATTTCCCTTATTATGATAAATTCAACTTTAAAAGTAAAATATTTTTATTTTTGTGGTGTGCGTCACAGAACTTTGTCATCGACCGTTTCGTAAAAAACGCTGTCGAAAAAAGTTGTATGCTATATGAAAGTGCTTTTCAGTTCTACTACGCACTGTGTATAAGGTGAAGATATCTCTTTGGAATACCAAACATTTTGTATATATTTAATTAGCCCATATGTAAGTATAAAAATGTAGATGTCTTAAAATTTACTAAAAAATCTTGGTATTTTAATCCCGAAGTGTTAACGAATCGGAGTACTCTGCATCTCCAGATTCACAGTAAACTGCATTTATCATGCACACATAGATACATATTGTGTGTGTATTTCTATCTTCTTGTAGATACTCAGGTGTATATCTATGTATGTAATATATGCAATATAACTGCATTTGCTCGTTACGTTATTTTTTCTATAATAATAAAATAAACAATAAATTAAACTGCTACAAGTAATAAAATATTTGTCTGACGATGCATACTTTTAAATTTTTTAATTGTTTTGCATAAATCTAGATACAAAAAACAGCAGTTTCTTATTTTGAATGACGCATACCTACGAACACATGTATAATATATCAATGCATACAGTAAATACATACAGACTATACACACATACTTAGATAGTAAATATAATAAAACATTCCTACGCCAAAATAATGTCTGCTGATTTTGAAAAACAAAGTCTGTTTTGCTTTGCCACATTTTTTTTTGCTGGTTAAAGTATGAAATAAAAATTATTTGCATAATTTAACATTTATTGTATGCAATGTTCGTTCGTTGGTTGGTTTGTTGTAATAAATGAGCGTAAAAAGAACAATAACAACAACAAACAACTTTTAAAGTTTTCTATTACATTCATAGGCACTTAACTTTTAAAGTGATTGTTCGCAAAATTTTTTGTTTAAAAAAAAAAAATAGGTTAATTGCAATATACCTGAACATATTAACATGTACATATATATTTTTACTTTAAAGATTGTCTCAAAGTACGTGTAAAAGCAATTTTCGTAGAGGCATTCATTCATGGGTTTAATTTATTGTTATTGATTTATAAAGTTGCCGCAGAGGAAAACAGTAGGCATGCGCCGCGGCGCTTCACTGATATAATAATTATATTCTTACAGACAATTTAACAGTGAAAATACTGATATAATTAAAGCCTTTTAAAAAAATCGTTTCTCGCCGACTGGCTCGTGGGCGGCCTAACCCTTCTAAATCGAAAATATTTCAAATTCGAAAATTTATAAAAAAAAACATTTGTGAAGTAAAATATTTTTCCAGGTGGCAACTACGCACGAAAATATATTATATTTAAAATTTTATAAATTAAACACAACAAAGTCTGCGTAAATATCTTCATAGATAGAAATCTATACAACCTAAGAATATCTAGTAATCATTCCCTTACACAAAACACCTAAACCAAATAAAAATATGTATGCATGTGCTAAAATGAAGTAAAAACATCTGATTCCTTTGCATCCAGCTACTTTGAAAACAGCTCCTCTATTTTCATATTCTACTATGTATTCAGAAAGAGTTCATTTTTTTTTATTTATACGTGGGTATATTGTGTCTAACACATCCCATACCTATTTATAATACAGCTGTAATAACAAAAGAAAATACTTGACATTCATGTTTTTTTTTTTTATTTTGCCTTGATTCCTTTTATCCCTTTTATGAATAATAATGGGTTGATGTTTTTAGTCTTGTTTTAATGGGAATTTGTAAACATCGTCATTTTCTTTCTCTCTGTATCTTTTGCTCATGTACAATAACAGAAAATAATAAATAATTTTATAAGTACGCAAAAAAGAAAACACAGGAAAAAGAGAAATGTGAAATATAAAGCATAAGAAAACAAAAAAAAACTAATGAAAAGCCAACAATGAAAAATAAACGCACATCCATTCACATGTAAAACGGAAATCCGCAACAGCGTTGATGTTTTAAGCATGAAATACATATATGTATTCCTCGCGTGTGTTAGGTTCGTTGATTGCTAAGATTTCAATTAAAGAATTCAAATGCAAAAAAAGAAGAACAATAATAATAAAAAGATGAAAGAACTGAGCAACTAACTGACTTGCATATACACACATACACATAAAATTATTAGTCCACCTTGATATTGTCATCTAATACATGCTATCCCGCAAATAAATGCCTGGACTTGTAATAATTATAGTAGAGGCACAAAATTATAGCACATGTTTGTATGTATGAATATAAAGACGACCAAAGAATAGTTCAAATATTTTGAAAATGATGCAACACCGATTGTGTTGTTGGTATACTCATGAATAAGACACCGGTTAGTATCTACAAGGAATAATATACGGCTAAAAATTGTTTTTTTTAATATACGGAGGTGGATATATTATTGACAAATTGACATCGAAAATATATCTTTTATATAAATTCGACTTTAAAGCTTTCTTCAAGTTCATTCAATTCTCTATGATTTTATTCCCTGAGAGGACCTAATTTTTAGTTTCAATAATCAAATATCTTAAATGCCTGTTTGTCGATATCGAAAGTAATATTTAAAATAAAAATAATTTTTAAAATATGTTTTTGTTTTAGATATTATATACTCGACCGAACGATAGCTTTCGATATCGGCGGACAGCCAGTATGTTTTTAGAATTTGGAAAAAAAAAATGTTTAGCGAATTTTGAATCTTATCGTAATGAACAGCATCTAATCTTTTTCGTTATTGTAAGACATGCGCTTTAACCCAAACACAAATTTGCTGCTAACGAAAGTCTGCAAATAAATTGCAACAAAGAGCACGTCCTTTACGTTTTGGCACCCTTAAGAGTTTATGGGAAAGAGACATATGAATCATGTATAAATGGATGTTTGTTATCAAATAAAATTCCTTAAGATTTTACATAATTTTATGTAATTTTTTACAGTGTATGGAATTTACAGCCGTAATTGAGTGTTCGATTTTGTTAAGCATCACAGATTTAAAGAAAAGAAATAATAATAATAAAAAAGAAAGCCTAAATTTTTACTTCAATGCTCTAGAAGATATCACGCAACCGGTAACTTAAAAGAAAAAAGTTTTATTAAATTATTTCTCTCAATGGTGAAATGTATGTATAAAACAGAACAGTTTTGAATTCTTGTAGTTTTTTCTACCTCTTTTTGATCAATAATGTGGTCTAATATTTATTAAGCTTAAGGTCTCTTTATTTTTATTGTATTATAAAATTGTTTTTCAATATTTCGTCACTCCTTTGTGTGACTTCTTCAGGAAATTTATTTTTTAATTTGAAAGAACGTATAAAATAGTCATCACTTAGAGAACAATGCTGCCAAATTTTCAAACCCAAAAGAAGGGGTGTACTTAAAAATATTCAAAGTAAATCCGAAAAGAGTTGGAAATGTTTGAATTCAAACTTTATTATAAGGAAGACAGACTAACGATTTTTCATATTTTGCTATTTGAAAACCGCCTAAATCTAGATGCAATAAACATTGAGTTGGCAGCACTTGTTTAAAGCAATATTTCTATGCTTTTTTTACATTTCAATGAAACGCCCACTGTAATGGACCTTGTTTGTAACTTTCTGCGTCTCCATTTAACGATAATAAAGATTGATTTATTTTACAGTGTTTAATATGGTGCTGGTTTGGTTATTCGACTTGTTGGTGTTCGTATCTTTTTACATTATTTTTCTAAGAAATACTTAAGTTATGCATTTGAACAAACGTATATGTTTGGTTATGCATCTACTTGTATTGCTAAATATGGCGCGCAAGCGCAAAAAGACACTTATATACTATTATTTTCTAGTTTATTTTGTTTGAGTAGGCATATATATTTGTAAAAGTTTTTGTTTTTATTTAATTTTTATATCATAAAATCTCAATGCGACTTAAGAAATCAATTGAGGAGGTGGCTCATTTATAAGGTCTCTGCTGGACCAAAAAAAGATGTACTAGAGACCTTATGATTTATTAAAATTGCTGACTCTCCTGGATGTTAATAGACATACAGAAGATATCGATGGTCTTTTGTATTTAAATATAAATATTTTTTTTTGTACAATTCATATGTTTTGTCCATCGGTAGCTGAAAACTAGGGCCAAGTTTTAAACTTCATGTTAAAAGTTATATAATTTATTTAATATCTTTTTGGGATTTATATATTTCCGCAAACAAAATTTTGAGTCTACCAAGCTTTTCTACAAGTTTTTTTTTTGTTTTGAAATATTGAAAATCTACTTTTATTTAGAAAATTTTCTTGCAATAAGGGGCACATTTTATTTGCTCTTTAAAAAACTTTTATTAAATTGTTCATAAATTAAATGCGGATTTAAATACAAATTTTAATAATGCCTATAATTATTTGCAATTTTTCAAATAGTTTACATATATATATATATATATATATATATATATATATATATATATATCTCATATATATATATATATATATATATATATATATCTCAAATATTATTATATAAATATTGTTTGAAATAATTAATTCCAAGTAAAAACGAAACTGGCAGTTCAAAAGCCAGCCAGCCAGTCGATCAAATCATTCAACTTAGTGCGCCAGTCAGTGAGTCATTCAGTAGTAAGACATTAAAATCTGTTAAGGAATATATAAAACAGCTGTTCTTCTTTATATATCGTTTATTCTATTAAATGGCTTCTGCGGTTAATTATCGCTAATGTTAAACAATTATTTTCATTATTATTTCTTATTGCAAATTTATAAACGTACGTTTGTACAATTTTATGTATGAATATATTGTTTGCGTTGAGGTTAACAAAACTTAACATATGTGCTCAATACTTGCATATGAACGAATAGAAAATATGTATTTTTTTATAGCATAAACAATCATAAATATTAAAAACTGAAAATTTCAACAATAAATACACCAAACAAGGTCAATGCTATAAAAATAGTTGTTTTTTTTTGCAAGTTAGATACAGGTTTTAAAGTCACTACTTGGCTTTTTTGGAACGTGCAGTGCAGTTGGAGAATTAAATTAAAGGTGAAACTAATAATATTGCCAAGGTGCAATTCAAATTTGAGAAGATCAATAAAAATTTTCAAATCCTTATTCTTACGATAACTCGTTTCCACGATTTTTAAGTTTGGATAAACTTGTTTTAACGGCTTTTATAAATAGAAATATAAAAAATTAAAAATGAATACGGAGTATTATAAAAGTTTGTCATTTTTGTATCTGTTGCTCTATAACATTTATTAAATTAAAAAAAAAATAGCGTTTTGAGTGCTCGTCCAACAATTAATAAAAGGATGTAAAATAATTTTTTATAACTCTACTGTTTTCAGCAAAAAAAAATTAAAATTTCTTTAAACGGCAAATGATATGATCAGTATATCAATACAGCAAACAACTTTGATATAAATAATTTCTTAAAGATGTTTTACTTATTTTATTTAAAAGAGAAAGACGCGATCCCTTGAATATGAGTAACCGACTTTTGATTTCTTTATAACTGCGCTCTACTATTTATATCACAAATATAAAGTGGGAATTAAAACATTAAAGATGGCACATTCCCAATACCGGTATATTCAAAAACTAAACTTGGCTTATGATGGCTGAGAACTAATCTCAATATATGAAAACAATATTTAGTTAAATGGACTGTATACGTGTATTGTGTGTAATAATGTTTTTGGAGCCCAATTGTATCCACTTTGGGGCTACATTTTAGTAAATTGCGGGCATTTTTACTTAAATCTGGCAATATAAACTAAGACATTTGCTGTGTTGGCATCTTATACGCCTATACATAAAAGAAGAAATTTTTGTATTTGTAAAGTTAAAAAAAATTTCACATCCACATAAGTGAATTCTCATTAAAAACGTTGAACAAAATTCTTTTTAGTTCCTGGTATTAAACTTTTAATGATTTTTATGGTTTTACAATCATATAACGTAAACATATTCGCACATGTTTATATTTTATTGGAAAGGGAGAAAGACAGCAAGTTATGGCGAATTTCATTTGTTCTGCTTCAACAGGTAGGTAGCCTTACAAAAGTAATCAGATATTCTCTCGAATATATAAAGGAAAATGGAATAAAGAATATAAAATATATCTGAGTGCTCTACTCATATAAAAGTACCGCACAAAGAAGTACCAACAACAACAACAGTTGTAGCACAACCATAACTGTTCGAAATAAACTTAGTGGCAACGCTGTATTCGATTATGATAATCATTAAAATGGGGATTTTATTTAAATTTTTTTTATATCGTTGGGATCATTGTAAAAAGCTCCAACTCGAGTTGTTTTTGAAATAACTGGTTTAATACGGCTAAAACGCAAAATGCAAATAAATAACTGTTTCACATAAGCACATACACATGTTTTTGGTTAAGAATTGTACGAATTTTTACCAAATGTCTGTTTTTAGCAATTAAGTTGCCTATTCATTTTATATACAAAAGTACATACAATCAGTATGTACATACATACATACATACATGTATCAAATTTTTCTTGCCCATTTGATACTAAATATTTCAAGTTAATTTTTGTTTTATATGTACGATATGTTGCACAGTCTAACATATTTGTTTCTTTCATTTTGACCCTTTTCATACGAAATTTACATTAAAAGGTAGTGATAATGAAATTTAATACATTGTTCACGTGAATAACACTGGCAAAGGCAATTAAATAATGAAAATAATATGAAATTAATTAGTAGAAAGAATTATATGTATATACATATACATATATGTACATATTGCATATACATAAATACTAAAATAAGTGTCAAAGAGTTTGCTTGGAGTTGCAATGGCTTCTAAAACTTCTCAAAATTTAAATTTATTTGTATATTTGACATCGTTGCCAAAAGCATTTGTTAATACATTTGCAAATATGCATGGAATTAATATCGCAACAAATTATTTACAAATAAATAAAAACCTTCAGGAAACTACATCGTTATTACGGCAACTTTAGACGGTTATTTACAGTAAAAAATCTGGCAACATTGATATATACAACTCTTGCGTCAATTTTGCTAAAATTCCATAAATTTCCAGAAAAAAAATATAGACCAGGATGATAATGCTAGAGATAAGGTAGGCTGCACATTTTCGCAATAAATTATACTGAATTACTTCTCTACATATGTACATACATACTTATATACATCTATGTATAGGTGCGCAGGGTAACAACATGATCATTAACTTCTTAGATACCACGTTTAATTATAAATAATAAGTTTTAATATCTTTCCTACAAAATTATGAATATATAATAGCAAAATTGAAAGTAATTTTGAGGTACTTTAATAATATTTTTTTCTTTTCGTTTAATTGCAGGTAATTAATATTTTTAATCAACACAAACTGCCAAAGCTATTAAAATAGAAAAGCGTCAAATTGGTAATTATTTTTATAAGCTTAAAATCAAATATTGTTATTACAACAAAACTTTTTATAAACTTTATCCCAAATAAAATATTTAATTTCATCTCATCATAATGCAAATAATACATAATAATATATATATATATATATATATATATATATATATATATATAATTATAATAGTTAGTAAACGGAAGAAATAATAAAATCATATATATTTTTTGACCTTTAAATGTATTCCGCCATTTATGCAAGAATTTTTAAAAATTTCAAGAAAACGAAAGCAACTTATGTACACACATGTTGCAAAATAATATATAATATATTTTGAATTTGAAATTTCTATAATAATAATAATAATAATAATAATAATAATAATGATAATAATATGAAATTTATTTGTTGGGTGGTTAAGCCATGTCTATATGTATTTCATTGGCGCTTTTTACCAAATCGTCAGTAGACTTCAACCACAGTTTTGAATAGTTTCAAACCTCTCAATTTATTAATATTAATAATAATAATAATAATAATAATAATAATAATAATAATAATAAAAATAATAATAATATATTTTTCGACAATTTTGTTTGTTACGGCTTCAACGAAAAATGCACTTGCTTTTCACCTCTTAATGACCTTGCATTATTGCAAATTGTACAGTTTACGACTTTTACAAAAAAATTAAAAATCGCTTGAGAAAGTACGGTGTAGGACGGAAACTTTATACTTTATAGTTAATTGTGTTGTAGCGATTATTGCATTTTTTAATGTAAAATATCTTACACAATTAGAAATACATATGTTTTTTACAAGCAAATAAAACACATGTTAGTGTTTTCACATATTCAGTTTTCATTTGAGAATCATTTTATTTTTATTATTTTTTTTTTTTTTTAAATAGAAAAGCTTGAATAGGATGAGCTAAAACTAACATCGTTATATGTATCTATTATAAAGAATGTATCCATACAAAAACATGTATAGATGTGTGTACGTACATTCGTATAGTTACTGTCGCCATGTTAGAAATATTAATTATATATAATTAAATAATTTTTGCGCATGTAGATAACCAAAAATGAGATAAATGCGAATTGTACATATTAAAATGTATTTTTGTTTTAATAATATATTAAAACTTTATCTATTACCTACATGTTTTTTAAAAATATATTATATTAAAGCAATTAAAATATTAAATATATGTATGTACATATATATATATATATATATATATATATATATTAAAAATTTGTTGCAATTGGGGGAAAGTATAAAAACAGAATACTAGAAAACAACGAAACTGAAAAATAAGTATATATGCTAAATAATTTGGGTGAATATTTATTTAAACTTTCATTAACTACAATTGAACTAGTGTCAACGTTTGCCATATTCATATATTTCTTGTTTTGATATAGTCTTCCAAACTGTAGATGTCAGTACAAAAGCGTTGTCACAAAATGCCATGATGTGTTTTCATATTAAGGGAGTATTTTTTGTTGTTGTAAAATTGAGCAAAAGGCTTTGCTTTTGCGGTATCCAATATGTAGATATAGAGAATATTTATTAAACATTTTCAAAGAAGCTTTCATTTGAGATACTATTCATTAAATTCAGATGGAGTTGCTCAAGTTAAGCATTACACGCCATATTTTCACATCACAAGCAAACAAATTTGGCAAATTTGAAAATGAATTCCCAGAAAATAACATGAAAAGAAATATGATTTGGATATCATAGCCATTTTTTAAGCTATCATTAAAAAAAAATTATTTCGCTCCCCTTGAAAGTACCAGAATGGAAAACTAATTTTGACAAAATGAAACTCTTCGTAATACAGCATGCCAGAACTAAGTGAGATATATTTATAAAAGTACAAGGATACAATTCCGACTTCGAAAAACTTACACAAGATTTTTTTTTGTGATACCTGTAAATCTCACGAGATTATCTATCTAATATGGCAGAAACTAACTAAATATGTATATCTTCTTAACACAATCCAACAGCGAAGTGATAACTTCTCAGACTTCAAATCATCACTACTTCGATAGAGTTATTGCCATATCTACAACCCTATTTGTTTGTGTTGAACATTTTTCCAGTGTAAACTTCTAAAGTCGAAGTAAAAATTTAAACAAAACTTGAACGACTTATTTATTCAAAAGAATTTTAAATTCCTTCCACTAAATTAAACAAAAATGTGGACGATATTGCGAATTTGTTTTAAAGTAAAAGTCCAATTATATAGCCCAATCTAAATAAGTGAATTAATTTTTAATTTGCAATAACCAAAAAAAAAAAAAAAGAAATTATAAAAAAACAAAATGAGTACACGGCTTAAGTTTAATTGTACTTTCAACGAAAATACAAGAATTCTTTTAAATTATTATTTATGCAGTATGAAAAGTCAAAATTGCTTTGATTTTGAAATTAATTCATACTACCGATGAAGAACCACGTTGATTACTACATTCATGCTTTTCCATAATTTTAAAATAATTTAGTAATGCTGATTAGAAAAACAATACGCAAATAAAAATAAAGTGTGTCGTAGTGATAACAACACCAGCCACCTTAGAATTTTGCACAATTTTATATACGTTCGCTTTAAAATATTTTTTCTCAAACCCAGCCATATCCAACACTTAACAAGTAACAATATTGCTTTTATCATGCACATAGTATGTATGTATGTACATGATTTGAAGCAGAATGTTCATTAATATTTGCGAATTGTACCTCTGTGATGGCACAATTTAATTTAATATGCCCCCAAACCATGCCGCGACACCCCCAAACAACAAAATTTAATGCCTGTATCATGATGTTAGTTGATATACATATTTTCTGTCGAATAATTATATCTATAAGGAACAAAAACAATATATTAGAATTTGTTTATGTTTCAGAGTGTCATAAATACAACATTATAAATATAACAGAAATATATACTCTACGATGGACGTTAAAAATTCCATATTAAATATAAGGCTGAGTATCAAAACATTAAAATGCTTTTCTAAACAATGTAACGTTGTAGCACTGAAAAGTTAATTAATGTTTTGGAACTCTCCCTAAAGAAACATGTAAATAAAATCATGAAACATGTTTTGTACTCGATGATCAATATTTATTTGTATTATATCCCAACGAAAGTATTTCTCCAATTATAAATATCATGGGAAGCCCTATAAAGGTTGAGGGGAAAATCAAATCAGCTGTTTCGGATAGCCACATGAAACTGTTCTGCTGTAGGAATGGTGGCGAAATAATTTGGTGGTTGAATACATTTTTATTTTGATGCTGAGGAAACTGGAATAGTTTTCCTCAAAAGAGAATAAAAGTATTTGAATAAACTGCAATTGGCAATACAAAGTGACCTCCCAAAACGGTAAAGCAGGATCCCAGCCGCATCCGATGAGATTCCAGTTGTTTTGATAATGAAAAATAAATCGTTAATTGAATCCGTTCTGAGGGCGTATGTGTTTTAAGTAGAGAGACAAGTCTTTACTTCACTTAAGGAAATTGGAATTGTCTTTATAAATTTGGAGCATAAAAATAACTTCATATTAACGCGGGGACCAAATACATAATATGGTATTTTTTCAAGAGAGCTGGAGATTAAAATTAAATATTTTCAACTGTATTATATATTCATTAAATCTCTATCAAAAATTTCAATGATAAAGTATGCCTTTATAATCGTACAAGGTCCCGTTGAGTACACCGTAAAAATAATTATACATAATACGCATGTATATAATTACTAGTGACGTGTCAATATCTATTTTCGAATTTCCGAATATCTTTTGAAAGAAACCTTAAGTAAAGCAGATAAATGGTTGGCTTTTATGCTATCGATGTATCATTTCATAGAACTATCGCAGTGAAATTTATATTAATAAATAAATCGAACAATTCAATTCATATCAAAATAAAATAAAATTTTTTTATTTTTTAAACAATCCAGGAACGTTATAATCGATTAATATGTTAATCGAAAAACCAAAAGTAGAATAATCAGATATATTCTTACATACAGATCCAGATATTAATATCCTTGTAATAACACAGCTGTTTTAATATTTGTATATATACTCATACATACATGCGCACCTCTGTGTAAGCATATGGTTTTTTGTACGTGGCCAACATTAGCCACAGTCTCAAAATTTATGCGCAAAAAATCAGTAGACGTATTTTTTGTGTTCACTGCTGTTATTGTGTGATAACAATATTTATAGTGTTAGGTAAGAAACGAAAATTAAACACACACATACATATACTTAGAATTCCTAGTAGATAACATATGGTTGAATAAAATACGCATTTGTGATTTATTTGATGATTTGTCAAAAAGAGTGCTGCATAAAAAATTTTTTTAAAAGCGTCACAATTTCATTTCCGCGATACTGAAACACATACGTAAGCGTTTACCTACACACAGGTGTACGAGTTCAAGAAGATACATATTAAGAAAACCTAATTATACATAAGTACATATATACATACATATATATGCATCTGTATATGAAAATGTCCACGTAGTTAAACATACGAAGGTTTTTTTATGGACGGCCTTCTTAATAAAAATATATTTTATGTGTATTAAAGCCTATTAAGAAACAGAATATTTGCATAGACTATTTTTTATGAATAAGCCCGCAATATACATATATCACTAGATATTTTTGCTGTATTTTTCAACAACGTCTGATATTCAATCGAAATTTTTTCTTGAATATTGAAAATATGGTAAATTCCATAGCCACTTGTGATAATTATAAATTAATAGCAATGCTTTGAAATAATATCGCTACTTTCGGGAAATACCTAAAAATTTTAAATTATTGTCTATTATATATATATATATATATATATATATATATATTTATGTTTATTTTCATTTCCTGCACAACAAGACTGAGTCTTATACATATTTAGAGTTCAGGAACGCATAAGGTTACAGCAGTATTTTGTTTAAGAAGAAATAATAATAATAACAATAATAATGTTTAAAATGTGATATATATATATATATATATATATATATATATATATATATATATATATATATATATATATTACTGGCTAATAAAAGTATTTCATATACTTTTATTAGCCAGTAATAAAAGAGATATTCTACACATATAATACTGTTAGATTTTTTTTCTCTTTTTATATGCATGTTTGTATATCAGCAAATGAGTCTGAAACTCTTCGCTCACTATCCTTGGCATTATCGTACTGTGCTTGTGTATATCTATCTATTTTAGATTAAAAATTTTTGTAAATACTTTGCTTTATTTTTCTATTGTCGCCGATTATGTGGATAAACCCTTTGCTTTTTGGCTTTGACTTGAATTTTTAACATAAAGCGCTATAAGCGTTTACTTTATTTGTCAACGATTTCAGCTACAATCGTTTGTATCTTCCCCTGTTAACAGTTCTGTCTTATATGAAGATTTGTTTCATTATTAAAGTTTATTGTATTGTTTATTGTAAAATACTAAAGGATTTATTTCTTAGTTTAGGTTTTTAATCCATCGCAAAGTTTATTTAAAATATAAAAAAAATACATTATATATAACAAATTAGTTGGCTTTCAAATAGAAATATAGTTTTTATATGTTTAATATATCATACTTTTAGTTTAGTTGAACAAAATAGTAATTTAAATAAAAAGTTTGCAAATCAGTCGGAAAACTACTGACTAATCTACGATGTGAAATCGGCAACACTTATTTTTTCTGGGGCCTAAACTTTGATATTCAATTTATTTATAAGTTTTCTTTTTGTAATAAATTCTTTTAAATACCAATTCCACTTTCAAAATTTGAAGTATATAATTGGGTTCGGAGTCATATTCTATGAAATTGCTGGTAACTCTGTCGACAGTGGTGACAACTAAGATAAAAAACGTCGCTTGTGGACATGTATTTTCGTCTGTATTTATAGATGTGTTAACTAACTAGTTCAAGTACTGATACTGTCAACCAAAAACAACTCTTGGAAATTTGTTTACGTATGTATACACAGTGTGTGTGTATGTAGTACTCGTTTGTCAGTGTATGATATGTGGTGAAATAGTGTTAATTGTTATCTCTGCGAGAATGATTAGGAAAAATGTCTAGTTATTGATGTTGGTTAGGTAACCACAAGAATAGGTAACCAATAATAGAATGAGTTCATAGAATAAATAAGAATGGATGTAGGTGTGTATGTGGGTGTATGTATGCATGTAAACATACTTACTAATAAACTAAAGATAAGATTTAAATATATAGCAGTGATAGCCGCTCGCTGTAAAAGAATATTACGACTTTCATAAAAATTGCAATATGTGAATGTACCCATAGAGGAGGTCTTCACAAAATGTCTAGCTGAAAATAAAAATAAAAACAAATAAAGAAAACAAAAAGGCGTGAAAATGTGGCTTATACAAATATAAAACTCAGAAGATAAGTCCCAACTTTGTATAATAAATGAAAAAGCCATGCGTTTTCTACAGTACTCGTACTTCTAACAGATACATACAAGCATTGTTGCAAGTACTATCAGATATGATGGATACTACATGAATGAGGGCTTTGAAAAATATTTAATATTTGCTTCGTTTGACGACTAATATAATATCATGAATTTTATTTAATGTACTTATTAAATGAAATAAATCAATTTATATTTTCCAGCTATTTGTGATGAAACGTTTAGGGGGGAATATGATTCTTTGGGTTTTGTATTCGCTGCATATGAAACAAAAAAAAAGAAGTTACAAATAAACAAAGTTATAGAAAATACAAATAAACTGGCGTCAATTGTTATATGAGTATGTAATGAGAAGAATTAAAAAAAATCAAATTAATATTAATTATAAATTCTATATTTTTATGAAGTTAAATGTATATAAATATTTAATACAATATAAACAGCAGCTCTTAATTACTCCTTGATATTAACGCCATTACTGGAAAAAAACACAATGATGAAAATATTGTATATTTTTATAAAAAATAACAAGAATTAAATGTTGACAAGCTTTAGGGAATGTTATCTCGTTGTATAAACCCTACAAAGTTATATATCATATATCGTAAGATTTTTAAGTACTAATAATAAATGAGCCTGGTGTTAATTTCTAAATATAAGAAAATATCTTGGAGAATGCACAACACTGAAAAATCCTCATAGTGGAGTTGGTAAAATATTTTCGAGTATTGAAGGGATCTCATAAACTATTCTGTCCTTCGCATTAATTTTCCACTTAAGGGCGAACATGCAGTCGAACATATTTGTAAAAGAAAATTTTGTAGTTTTTTAAAGCAGTACCCAGTATGGTAGCCGATAACACCCGAACTTCTGTAACAAAACGACTGGCAACTCATAAAAAAAAAATCTATTGTGTAGTTTACAGTGGATGAATCATAAATGCGTAGGCACAGGCCGTAGTCAGGTATAATATAATTACCCTTTAAACATGATTTTAATATTAATTTAAGGTTGTTATAAAAAATATTTATAAGAATAATTTTTTTCCTTTTGAGGCAAATGCAGAACAGAGGCACATTATTTATTTAAAATGGGGTATTAAAAACTTTTTTTAACCATAGTTTATGTCTAAGAAACATGTTCTTGTTAAAAAGAGAAAAAAAATTAATAAGCACGTTATAAGACACCTCATTTCAGACAAAAGTGTACCTGCTGTTAAATTAACAACAACAGCAATATTAATTTTAAGATAGATTTCTTTTTCATAAATAAACAAACACACATTTAAACCAAAGTTAAGACTCAAATCAAAATAAAAAACCGGTTGCTTGTTATATACATACTTACGTATGTATGTATATATAAACCAACAACGTTTCGAATAAAATATCTGTTGGATATGGCTGTATGTATCTCAAATAGCAACAACAACAAATATATTGTAGCTGTCGCCTTAAATATCAAGTTACCAACATTTAGGTAAAGGAGTTGTTCGTTGTCTTTGCTGCTAAGACTTAGTTAGCATCAGCATGAAGAGCGAGCAGCAACAAATCTGGTTTTCTTAATTTGTTTCAGACTTTGTGGTTGTAGCTTATGGAACAAAAAAATCTGCTGCTTCAGTTTTTCGAACAACATCAACCATGTCTACAGAAACGAAACCTTTTGCAAGAACACGAATAAACATGAATGTTTGTGTGTATTTACCCCAGTGTTGTCGAAACGTAGATACTATTAAAAATAATTAAAAATACTAAAATATTCTTTAAAACTTAACAACTTTACATTTTTATTTCTAAAACAAGAGATTGAAAAAACATTTGAGCAGATCCAATTGTAAATAGGGTAAAAGCGAAATCGCACCAATTAGGCGGCCAATTGATCATCCCCAAACGTGAAAAAACTCGTCTCTACAGTGCAATGTGGGATATGGCACCGTCTTGTTAAAACCAGATATTCCATTTTTAGGGGGAAAATTTTGTAATCATCGTACGATAGCACTTGCCATTCAATGTAGCATTCCCGCTTTTTTCGTTTTTGAAAAAGTGCAGTCAAATCATGCTACCCCAGCCCTTAAACCACACATCTATAAACAAAATGTGAATAAAATACTACTCTAAGGAAGTTAATCGACAAAAATAGTTTAATATAATTATACAGCGATTAACATTTATTTTCTTCATAAATTTTACGAAATATTTGTTATTAAAAATCAATGTTTTTCAAGATGAAATATCGCAAATTTTGGATATAGAATAATAACAAACAGGAAACGCGGTTGAGAGCCAAAAGTCTCTTGTTTTTTCTTGCCTTTTCTGTTAAAACCCTGCCAAGAATTTTTCTTGGAAGCATAACGAAATACTCTCACATATACATTCACAATGAACACAAAATATCTTCAAAACAAAAGATACAAAAAACAGCCACGAAAAAGATGCAAAAGAAGAAGAAGAATAACAGCAATAAGGAACGAGTTTTTAAAATAATTTTTTTTTTGGTTGTGCGTTTGCATTTATTACAAACTGGTATTTATATACTTAAAATGTTAATACAAATAAATAAATGAGAAAAACAAATAAGAATAATAAAGTAAAAAATTCAATATTTCCTGTTTTTGATCTGCTTTTTGTGTCTTTTCCATTGTTTTTACAAAACTCAAATTAAAACAGTGCAACGAAATACAATTTGTATGGATCAAGTGGCATGAATGTACAAAATTATCATTAACTGCTATATTTTTGTCTTGTTTGTTATTGTTATCATTATTATTGTATGCATCAACCTATTTCTGTGTGTTTTCCTCGGAAGATTGAGAAAACAAATCTAATGAAATCAATATACCTATGCGCTGGTTAATTTCATACTTCGTGTTATGTACGTATCTACATATGTGTGTGTGTGTGTGTATATGTATGCTGTCGCATCAAGTGCATGTGCATGTCAATGCAGTGTTGGAATAAGGGAAACTATGTATGTATGTATGTGATTCAATTTAGGAACATGCATGTGTGTAATCGAATGCCGGTGTCCGGACGAATGCACTTTTTCGGACTGAACCCAAGCCTGAATATCTGTAAACCCGAATATGTATATAAATAACATAACATTTTCCGAAATTAAATTGAACAGTCTTTTATTGTTGTATTTTGCAACGACTTCTGAAATTGCTGCAAAATTAGTTCATTAGTTTATTTAAGCAAAAGGTCTACTATATTTAATTTTTTTTATTTTTTTATTATGTCTATTCCAATATTTCGCGGCTGCTTTGTGTAGTTTCTTCAGGGATATGTAATTTAAAATTAAATGTTTTGTTGTTGTTTCTTTTTTTTAATTTTAAATTACATATCTCTGAAGAAGCTACACAAAGAATTGGCGAAATATAGGATTAAAGACATAATTTTCATATAAAAAATAATAGATCTTTTGCTACACAAAGAAGTGGCGAAATATAGGATTAAAGACATAATTTTCATATAAAAAGTAATAGATCTTTTGCTTAAATAAACCTAATAAATTAATAAAAAAAAAGTAAGGTCGAATAAGTTTATAAAAAAAACTATATTATGTATTTAGTAATCTTTTTATATATGTATGTATGTATGTACATATGTCTTCATACTGATGTTGAGCTCCTATTATTTTCATGTCCACACTAGATAAAAATATGTATGTTTGTCGTGTCAGTATTTTTTTTACCAAACAGCAGTTAACCTCAACATCTTCAAATTCCTTAATTAATAACAATTTGCTGTCGGCAAGTGTAGGCAATTGTTTTCCATATTTCTACTTATTTCCCTACATTTGAGTGGAGTATATACGAAGAATTGAAAGTGTGTTTGCATGTATATGCAAATGTATCATGATTGTTCATGCAAAATTACACTTTAAGAAACAATCCGTACGTACCACTCTCGTTTAACGTATTTCCGTTTGTTCTTTTTTTTTAACATTTAAAGTGGTGAAAATAGTTTGAGTATTCTGTAGTTGAATCTAAAATGAATGTTCCATTTAAAGATTCTCATGTACGTATTTTAGTTTTACTTTAATAATGAATTTAATGTTTGTCTGATTGTATGTATGTATATATGGTCCGATTGTATGTATGTATGTATTTAAGTATGTATGCGTTCTTGCATTCCCCTTTTGGCTTTTTTGAAGTAATTTTTGTTTATAATTTTGTCGGTATTTTTTTAAGATTTCCTTTTATATTTTCTCTTCGGTTTATTTTTTAAGTCATAAAACTCCATTAAATTTAATTTAAATGTCTAAAGAACCCTTTTTAAGAAATTTATTTCATTTCTTAAACATCCATGGCCGTGTGCCATTATGTGCAATTATTTGCTTATTATGTGTTATTTTCAGTATATAATGCTCGAAATACAACTATGTATTGCGATTCTCATATTTACAAAAATTCCATAAAGAATTTCTTTGTGAAAAAAAAAAAAAAAATTTTTTTTAATGATGTAAATTTTCCCTTGATTTTGGGAATGCTGATGATGTCTAATATCTTCTGAAAGCTGTTCATTTGTTTGGAAACTGTGCTTGGATTTGAAAATTGTTTAAAAAAAACTAGAAACAATTTGAAATTAAATTTTGAAACCTACTGTGCTTTATATCTTATGAATTATTATTATTATTATTATTATTATTATTATTATTATTATTATTATTATTATTATTATTATTATTATTATTATTGTTATTTTTAATTTGTTATAACAAATAATACAATTATAAATAATTTGTTATCTCAAATATATTTCGATTTCTATTATTGGGAGGGGAATATAGTACATATAGAATATTTTATTAATTTTATGTATCAAGATGAAAATTATTTTGGGCATTTCAAAGTAAAATTTGATCACGGTAGTGGTAAAGACACAATATTGGCAACGATCACTCTTTCAAAAAGTAGTCAACAAGCGTTTAAACGGAATCAATTCCGTATTTTATTTCTTCATAAAATGAAATAATTTTTGGGAATGAGTTAATTTTTATTAGCACAAATAGAATTAACTAATGAAATTGATTAATACTTCCTTTTCTGATTCAATATACGGATGTAGTTGCATTTCCAAACGGAATCTGATTCTGTGACATGGCTAATGGTTTGCAACTTTCTATGTAAAGTCAAAAGAAGTTCTTAAAAATTTTATTTAACTTCTTTCATATATGCATATGTATGTACATACATATATACATGCTAATGTTTATATTCTTTAAAGTTATTTAAAGGAAACTTCGTTTTTATATAAATACTCCCAGTCAAGTAACATGCATTTTAATTAATTGTATGTATATATGTACTTCAAGCAATTTACTTAAAATAAACTGATTTGGAGCACCGGAAATGGTTTCTTAACGTTTTAATAAGCTAACTCCCATAAAAAGTGACACTTTTGTGACATATGTAAGTGTGTATGTGTATGGGTTGTGTTAATGTTTATAGTTATTGTTTGTTTATATCTACCCTCTGTACGTCAATTAAAAACTGTTGCTAATATAAATTGTTAATGCTTAAAAACTAACATTTAGACAATAAAACGAAAAATATACTTTTCAAGCCCACAAAATAAAAAAACGTGTCGACTGTCCGATTAATGTTGAAAATAATTAAATATAATATTTGATTTAACGGTAGTCGTGAGTGTTTTAAAGAATAGTACATTAATTTTCTATTGTTCATTTAAATTATATTAATAAAATGCTTTTTAACTGGCTGTTTTTTTTTTAAATAATGAAAAAACTTCATAAAAATATGAAGAAACTTTAGTTTAACCTTTTCGAATAAATTGATGCAAAGACCAAAATCTTAATAATTCAGTTCAAGTTTTTTAAACTGCTTTTTTAAATATCATGCGAAATTGTTTTTAATGAACCAAATATAAATACATACTTACAAGTAATTTTTAATAAAATTACAAACAGTCTCAACGTACATGAGTAGCAACAAACATAAATTATTTTTATTTGTGTTTTTATTAGTGTTGCAGCAGGTGGTACATGCAGCATGATTTCATTTCAGATAAACTACCCACTACTTGCAGCCAGTAATAAAAAGTCATTCTTAACAAGTTATTTGTTTTTTAATTTTTTCCTTTGTTATTAAAAAACAAATGAAATAAAAAGAAACAACAAATTATGTAAAAAAGCTGGTCTGAACTAGATTTTTATGTCTAAATGTATGTGTGAGAAGATTTCTAAAGTTTCTTTTCAAAAATTCTGGTTTTTTATCGCCCAAGTGGAGGTAGAAACCAAGTAAAAAAAAAAAATAAATCAAAACACTTTAGACAACCTGTTTTCTTTTGGCCGCTGGTGAACGTTCTTCATCACCAACCACTTCCATACAATTTAAGTTTGTCTAAAATCTAAGAAGTCTTAATAAAAAAAAAAACTAGTCACACAACTTGTTTAGAAAAACAAGAACTAAATATGCACACATACTCATAATTTTTTCTATTCTCATTATTCTGAATATGCTTTACGGCCAATAAAGTCGGCATACAAAGTTAATCCTGAAGTTGGTAACAAGTTAAATAAGTCCACTTCAGTTGTCCAGTACAATCGTATGGTGTTTTCTTTTCTGCACAAAAAATGTCACATTGTTAAAAGGTGCATGCATAAAATGTCTTGCCAATTGCCTGTAATAATGCAATTTATTATTTCATTAGAAAAAAACACAATTTGTGGAGAAATGTCAATAAATTTAAAATTTCGTCCTCATCAGAAGAGGAGGATGAATCTAGCAATTGACTAATTGCCATTTCTGCAAATATAATTGATGCGACAATATTAATATTTTTAACTTTTATTAAACGGTTTAGAATTGTTAAAAATTTTCTTTTGTTAGAGTAAAAATTGGTTGCCAGACTGCCAGTTTATCGACCTGAAGCTTTAACGATTTTTTTATATAAAGACTTTTTTGAGCGCAATTTCAAAACTCCAAATTCTGTAAGATTTAATATCACTTAATGTAATGTTTTCTCATAGTTGTTATATAAAACAATAAAGATATTAACTTTAAATTGTAACTTTTTACTTAGTAATTCTAGGCGATTTCTTTCCAAATACCTTCTGGTAACACTATTAATAAACAAAAGTCAATTACTTTTCAGGGCACTATCAACACTGCCGATTTGTATGGGGCATAAAGTGCAATGCCTTTCACCATTATTGAGGGAGATATTTTTTGAATCAAACACACTACCCTTTTATAGAGCAAAACATTTTTAAGAAACGAACACGAAATTACTCTTTTTACATGGAAATGTAGCATATTTTTGTAGAAAAGAAAACACCATTAAATAAAAATGCCATCTTAATAAGAAATGGCTGCGAAATTCTTTTAGACTTATGAAAAAAAATTCCATATCAATTCCAAATGTCTTTTAATTCATTATATTTCTCTGCTTACATGAGGCTTTATTTTCATATATTAAATTGTTATCTTGGAAAGAAAATACAATAAGCCAATAATGAATTAACAATGAAAACAAAGAACGAAAAACGAAATACCAATACATGATACTAGAATTATCGTTTAATGGCATTGTCTCTCAGACACTGTCCACGCATTATAAGACAGACAACAGAATGAATGAAAAATAATAAATATGATGTTGTAATCTCGCTTGACATGAGATATTTTTTTGTTTTTTGTATTTAAAATTGCGTTGGTTGTTCTATCAGTCGACTTGTTAACAAATAGACCTGGTAGCAAATCAAGCAGCCTATCAAATATTTAGTGCTTGAAAGTGCTTCACACACACAATACCAATTTATTACATCCAGTAAGTGGTCAAAACTTTTGAAATTATGTACATAAGTATTGTGAAATTACGTGGAAGTCCCAAATTCAATTTGACCACCGAAAAGAAACTCTCATTAATGTATATATATATATATATACATATATATATATATATATATCATTTTATAAATTTTATCAGCCTATGCACGAATAAATAATTCAGAGGGAAGTTTTTTCTGTTCTCCTCTCCCGGCGTTTTATATTCTTCACGAGACTTATCACTTTTTACCTAGTGATGGAAAGTATAGACATTCTCAAAGGATTTGACATGAGGTGTATTCCCTAAAAATGATTTATTTATAAAAATTTCTAGAAAAATTAAAATGGGAAAAATTTAACTATTTTTTATATAAAAATCACTACCCAGATTTTGAAAATACATATATCTATTTTAAATTCTGAAAGTAGGTATAGACATCGCTATAAGCTAGAAATGTTACAGATAATAAATGTACCATTAGATAATAGAATTAATTTTAACGCTGATACTGTGAGTGTAGCACAGAATTGTAGTCATTTGATTTACAAGAATAGATTATTAAAAAGATCATAGTGCAATCAAGAATGTGTTCAAATTTCATTAATTATTATACTCATTTCCTAATTTTTCCAAAAAAATTTTTGTAATGTTGGCATGAAAGGAAAAAAATGTTTTCAATATTTTGAAATGCTTTTTAATATGTATAGAAAATGAAAATTTTGTCATTCATTTCAATATGTATGTACATACATATATAAAAAACAAAACAACAAAAATATTAAAATTTATATAATGAATTTTAGATCTTGTTTGTTATCCTGAAGAAGATATCCGGAGAATATCGAAATATTGAAAAAACTAAATATATAATTACTTTTTATAAAAACAAGCCTCAAATTCGATATTATTATTTTAAATATAAGGGGTATTAAGTTTTTTGTTTAAATTAATACATGAACTGGCCTATTTTCTTATCTGAATTACATATTGCCATTTTATTTTAAAACTTAAAAAATATTTTTTTTTTATTAATTTTTACTTAATTTTCGAACTTATAGAATAATTAAAATAAGATGATATACATTATATATGTATAATATAGCTTTCAGATTAGATTTAAAAAATAGTATAAAATTTAGAGAAATATATGATATATTTATTTGAGTCGGTAGAACGATTTATATAATTCAATTATTAAAGATTATTGCTTTTATGTAAATAATGTTAATCCCGTCTACGCCTGAAACAGTTCTGGCTGAAAAATGTATGTATGGAAAAAGTGGACGATGTACTTCCTTAACGCAGCATTAATTTTGATAATAAAATTCAATAACCTGCAAGGATTATTCGTTTGTAATTCGATTCCATGGTTAAATTACAGACCAAACTGAACATAAAAGCTGAGTTGCCCAAAAAACAGTGTTCCCAAGAAAATGGTGCGGTTCTTTCCATCATATCTATTATACGCTGTTTGTGTCTTTCTTTTGGGCTGGACTGCCCAAAAAACGGTGTTCCCCAGAAAATTATAAGGTTCTTTCTATCATCTATCATACGCTGTTCGTTTCTTTCGGTCATGTTTAATTTAAAATATAGTTTAATTAAAATATTTTCGTTAATATTTTTTTTTTTTTTTTTTTACAAATTTGTTGTTTATTAAAATTTTTTTATGTTTGTTCGCACAAGAATTGGGTAACATAATGTCACTAAAGCTATGTACACACGATTGGTAGATCTTACAATATTGTCAGATCTGGCAATGTCCTAACAAAATGCTGACAACGAAAAATTTTTAGCAAAAGGTAAATTGTCTGCTCAGACGATTGTATGAAAACCTTACAATTTCGTTGGCAGACAATAGTAAGACCATAAATTTTTCTGCCAACAAAAATTGTGTGTTCAAACGATTGTCAGAGTGTTGTATGGAAAGAATTGCCAGATGCGTTGTTAGACATTACACAACCTTTATTTGCTTATATATATGAATAGCATTGCCAGTATAAATATTTTTCTGACAATGGTGCCATTGGCAGATATATAATTTTAGCACATCTGACAATAAAATATGAGCTTCCAATGGCTGGCAATTAGCTGACAATGGCAAAAAAGAGTGTTCACACTGTTGTCAGATGTCTAACAATATTTTTGTCTTCCAATGTACCAACAATGTTTTTTCTGACAACGCTGCAAGACAAAAATTGTAAGTTCAGACGGTAAGATCTACCAATCGTGAGTACATAGCTTAAGCAAAATAAAATTTGAGGAATTTTTCCACCCGAAAAGTATTTTCTGAGGAAAACAATTTCCTACGAATATTCGTTATAAATCATGTAAATTTGAAAAAATAAAATTACAGTGATAAATATAATAACAAGTAGCCAAATTTTAAAATAGATGATATTCTTTTTAAAATAAAAACTTAATATTTCAAATAACATGTTTTTCATAGTTATATTATTTTGCTACCATTATAACACCAAAAGTTGCAATGGATGTCTCAACAAAGTTGTATATATAATTGATCTTATGTAACAATTACATCCACGGTATATGCATTTTTATATATAAGCGAATCCGAAGAAAAGAGAAAGAGGAATAATGTGTATTTGCAAATAGAATATTTCCGGATTTTATTCACTTGCTAAAAGTTCTTTTGGGAAACATCAATTGGAACTCCGCCTATAGGAATTTTTTTTGAAGTTTTAACAACGTGTATTTTTACGTAAATATGCTTTTTCCACAGCCACATTTTTTTTTCAACTTTGAAGGGTTCCCATAACAGAATGCTTATAGTTTAATATAGATCAACAGCATACAAATTGTATTTATTATGCCTGCCTGGGAAACCATAAAAATGCCAAAACAGAAAGAAAAAAGTGTAAAAAAAGGAGAATCATTCAGAAAAATAAATAAACAACAAGTTCAATTCATTTAAAATGAACTTGATTGTTTATTTTCGTATTCATTAAAATGTTTCAAGGAAAAGGATGCACAAGAACTGAAAGAACTTTATTTAAACTCGAAGGCAACTTTAATATTCGCAGCAGTGAAACAACATGAACAATAATACCATGGCCACCATTCATCATGGAATGCATATGCAATGCATATGTTCTTAATAAGTATAGATGTGTGTGTGTGGTGTGTGTGTTGTGTGCATGTGTGGAATTGTATGCGTAATTAATGCCAATGTGATGAAGTTTCTTGCCATTGTTTCATACATCTCTCAGCTTGTTATCCATTTCAATTCAATTTGATATCTGCAATATGGATGGTAACAGCCAATTCCGCAGCATGCAGAAAAAATATTTAACCAAAGAAACTTTGTGAATAAGTTTATGATCAATGTATTTTGTATTAAGAATTAACTGCGGTTTTTAAATGGAGCACGTCTTTTATTCTCAATATGATTTACACAAAAATGTTTATGCTTAAACTGAACAAAAATAAGCTTAAACATTTTTCAATTATCTATTTATTAATTAAAGGTTTTTTGCTAGTAAGTTTGCAATTCAATCTCAGTATTTATTGTAGATGATTTGTATTGCTTTTTAAGCAATAATACGAGTACAGAAATTATATTTATAAAAATTTTCAAATTAGGAAATTAAATATGTACTCGATATTGTTTTAAGATTCATAATAAATTTTTTTAATATTAATTAATTTATTGTAAATAAAATTATATATAAGAAATCTTGATTAACTCTAAAATTTCCATATAATTGCGCTGTTTTTCCCAAGTTAGTAATTTTAAAAATCATTATAACTTGAATGTATTTGTATATAAATACATACATAGTAAATATATGTATATAATGAAAAATTATTTTAAAAATTGTAAAAGTTAAAAATCAAATTAATATTTACATGCGAGTAGAATTATCTGTTATGGAAATCAATTAAAAAATATATAATTAGTAAATAGTTATTAAGTAACTCACGCCCAGATAGGCAAATACATATATTATATGTATGTAAGTGTTTTGTATAGATATATTTATTGCTTAATTAAATATAATTTTAAAAAAGTAATAGTTAAAAAAATTTTTTATTTCATAAATGCATGATAGATATTGCAAATAACAGTTTTAAATACATATTTAATTTACGCTCACCAAGGCAGAACAGCTGGTTTCGTATCCTTTTTCTAATAATGTAATAAATAATAATGCACAAGAAATAAATAAAATAAACAAAAATGCACAAGAGTATGTGTGATGAAATTGTAGCGGCTTTCGAAAACAGCTGTTCTGACCTGCTGTATAAGTTAAAAAATTAAATTGCAGTGGAATATGTATTATTTCTTTCTCAATCAAAAACAATTTACGAACAATTAATCAATGTAATTTTACTAAAACTATTAGTGATTCAGCTGTCATATCTAAATAAATGTCATGTAAATAATTAAATGTATTGTAATGTAAATATTACGTTTTCAGTGGCTGCATTTATCTTTAGTGAAAGTGTCTTTTAGAGCGTGAGGAGTTTTTGGTTAATTATACAAACGTAAATATTTTTCTTTAATGATGGTTATTAATTGTGCTGGTGCGAATGTAACATTAAAACATTAAAGAAATATTGTTAGCAGGTTAGTGAAGAAGAAAAGCACTTCATTCGCTTGAAAGCATCCTGTAAACAAGCTTGACTTTTATACGCAGAATTTCAATTTACAAAAACATAATATGCATAATATGTATATATTTTATAGATCTTATGCCGAGTGTAATCTATTCAAGAATTCGTGCGAAATGCTGTCAATCTATATATACATGTTATTTGTATAAAATACTTGGGAAATAATGTTGCACCATAATATAACAACAAGTTCTTTAGGAAAAATGTTTCTAGCAACATTTATTTTCAACTGTGAAAGAAAATAAGCAGTACGAAAACACCCGAGTTCTGTTAAACACATAAAACAATGTTGCATACAAGTAAATTAAAAAAATGAAAGATATGAAATATAGAAGGAAGTCTTAAAAGAAATTAAAATACTGTACAAATACAGTCTTAAAATTTAATCAACTACGAACATTTTATAAACCTGTCATTTCGAATATGTAAATTATAGAAATATGTATTTCAAAATATAATGCTAAAAGCAACATTAATTCTTTAAAGGTGCTCTATTGATTTTTCAAATAAAGAGTCTTGAATGTATTCCATATATGCAAATTAATAACAAAAAACTTATTTGAGACCGTTTACAAATGCAATAATGTGAATGACAGATTTGGCATAAAAGTGCAACATCCTTAAGTCATGCACTTGTTTAAAATTTTTATACCACCACCTACTCCTACTAACCATATTACAAAACAAATCCCAAATTATATATATATTTCTGCATACGAATTTAAGTAAGCACTAAGTAAATGGTTTAAAATAACAAACATCTTAACGTTGTTAAATACAGTACGAACAAAATTGAAACCAACACGTAGAAAAAGTTTTAAAGTAATTTTTATTTTATGTGGAGCTATTTACAAAACTTAAAACTAGGAAAAAAAGTATTGAGGTGAACAACATGTGTACACACTTGCCGTGATTGTGGCTGCAGCATGAGCCAGAAAAAAAGGTTAAAGTACTTTAAATAGAACGTGGGCGCCAAACTATAAATGAATAATGCAAATTGCACTCGAAAGACAAAAATACAAAAAAGCGATATTATATGACCAGGGAAGGGGAGGAGAATACGAAAGTTTCTTTCTTGGACCAACACTCAGGGCATCTAGAAAGGCAGGGGTAGAGGACAGATGAACACAATTTGGAAGATACAGTTTGTTTTTTAACTTTTTACGATGAAAATTAACACAACCGTGCTGTAATGCAGATGAGAAAAATTCGATACCATATTCATGACATAGTCGAACTCGGGCTCTAAAGCGGCGTAGTCTTGTGTTAACGACTTCAGCCAGCAGCACCGAGATTCCGATGCACTGTGTCATATTGTTAATTAAAAATATTTATTACAAAATTTATATTCATGCAGAAATAGCGCTGATTGCATAATAAACGTGCCATACATGTTCCATGTTAAAATGTCAGCAGTAGATCAGTTTATCTTATCTCTAAAATTTTAACTGATAATATATGTGCAATATATACATATATATTGAAAATTTGGTGTTTAAATTGAATCTTATCACACAAAGTTCTCTTTATTGGTAATAGAATCAAATAAAAGAGATATATAATCAAATAACACTGTATTGACGCAGTTAGTCATCGGCTTTGATAAAAATTTAATTTCATACCTTTGACTTTATCACATACATATGTATATAATTTATACCACCAAATATAATTGCACGTGTTTTTTTTTGCCAAAAAAATTTTTAAGTACATATATGACTTTAAATGTATTCTAGCGATAAAAATGAAATGGAATTTTTAGTTTCGCTAATCAATCAATTGATCTTTGCCGAAGAGTTGAGATATGAACTGAAAATCCACAAAAGTAATGCATTTTTTTAAATTAGTTTTTTAAAGGAAGTTCAGTTAATTTATTTAAGTATAATTATTTCATAAAAGCACATGCAAATTTATAGTCTTGATAGCCCTTGAGGTGAAAAACTGAAAATGTACAAAATTACAAAACTCATTTAGACATCTGGTGACAATTGCGCGGCTATTTCAAATCGAATGCGTTTAAAGTTTTGCAATACTACATTTTTCATTATATTAGAATGAAAAACAGCAAAGGCCTATGAAAGAATAAAGCATCAGCTTATAGTTATCAACAAGAACCAAACTACGACCGAAACCGATTCTCTGGCAACACCTTTTCATATTGAGTAAAAACAGCTGCTACAAAAATGCCTTCCAAATCAGAGAACTTATCCGAAGAACTGGTTTGTTATATCGAAAAACCTCTAGTCGTTGCTTCTTTTCAAGGAAACTTCAATATCTTGGGGCAAAAGAAAGAAATTATAAAAATATTTAACATAATTTGCAATTTCTTTTACTCTGGCATATACGGAAAAGCCAAGAAAAATCGAATTCATATCGCAAAAGAAAAGAAATGAAACCTTAAACGAAGCGTGTCTTCTTCTACATTTCGACGACACCATTCACAATTATACACAAAACACTTTCAACACAACACAACTTCGACTACTCAACTCAATAAGATACAAAAGAAAAGATGTTGAAAAAAAAAACACTAAAAGAGATAGAAAATCCGACAGAAAGATATATACTTATATAAATACATGAGCATACATACACACTGCATACTGACTAACAAATATCATGAAAAATATAGAATTGATGCAAAAGTTCAATGAACTTTAATGTATAAAATTGTTTTTTATATGTATAAATTTTTTCTCTTCATACATATATTTTTTAAATTCATTTTAAAAATGAAAGAAGATGCAGAAAAAAAACAACAACAGTTAAAAATAAATTAAACAAAAGGAAATATTAAAAAATAAACTTTATGTTGGAAAAACTCTAGTGAAATACACTTAAGTAAAAAATAGATGAACATGCATTTGTATCTGCATATACATATATGGTACACATTCACACACACACGCACACATTTACAAATAAAATACAATTTAAAAAATTCACACCATAATGGAAATTGACAGACAGTAAGTAGTATTAACAACAACAGCGGAAATAAGTTCATATTTGGGCTTTTTCACGAGATGGCAACATTTATGTTTTCAGTAACAACAACAAAAGTATTGGATTAAAAAACATTATTGTGAATTGCATGAAATTCTAGTGATTTATTTTTAATTAATAGCTGTTTACTTGTTATATATTCATAGAAAATAACAGAGAAATATTTCTTTTTATAGCATGATTTAGCCGTTTTGTATATTTAACATGTAGATCTTTTGTGAATTTTGTGGATTCCTTTCAAAGTTTCTTTGTATAAAGATACTTACATATATGTACATGTACATATCTAGGTATATATATATATATATATATATATATATATATATATATATATATAATAAACTAATTTTTTGACATATTGTCATTGTACTATTATAATATGAAATTTATTTGTTGGGTGGTTAAGCAATGTCTAATGAAATGCATATAGACATTGCTTAACCACCCAACAAATAAATTTCATATATATATATATATATATATATATATATATATCTATATATATATATATATATATATATATATATATATATATATATAGTTTAGCCATATTATTTTTGTTCAATTTTAAATTTGGGGCCCTCTTTACGGTAAAAAAAAATGGCGGGATTTATTATATATTTACACTTGCTGCATTGGAATAGTTACCTACTAGATAATGACCAAAATATAAAAAAAACTCCTAAGGATGCGTAACATATATACATCTACATGTACATACAAATGTACATATGTATTCATTTAAGTGTCCAATGCATTCGAAACCTTGTGGTTAATTTTGAAACAATTTTTTTATTGCATAATAAATAACTTGTACAAAAAGAACTTTGAATGAGTTGCTTCCTTTTCAAATACATATCTCTTATTTTCCTCAAATTATATTAATATGCAGCTAAATTTTTGTTTTATTTTGCATATTCGTTTAATTTAAAGTAAATAAAGTTGGGAAAAACCGAATTTAAAACTATTGTTTATTTCATTTAAGTAAACACGTGCCTTTTTTCTTGTGCATATACATACATATATATGCATATGTATGTATGTATGTGTTATATTAGAAAAAAGTGCATTAAAAATTGTTTCAAAATATAATTAAAAGCAGTGGACACTTGTGTACATGTGCACATACTAGAGTATGTCCGTAAACCTGTTATATCCGCTAACATTTCAGCAAATGATGGCAGACAAAACAATAGAGGAATAAATAATATTAGCATTGCAGAAATGGTACATGTTTATTTAAGTGTACTAATTATTTTGTAATATATAATGTACATACATACGTATGTACATAATTTAAAAAATATATATTTGTTATATTAATTATCAAGAAAATGTTTTACAAAAAAAGTTTTAACAAAAACGGCACGCTGAAAATGCATTGCGAATAGTGTGCTTTTTATTGCTTAAATTTTATGAAAATAAATAACTAAGTATATGTATGAATGCGAAAATCCACACGCATGCTTGTGTACATACATATGTATGTGTTATGCCTTTTTAAACATCGTTAACAAACTCAAAAAATTTAATAGATTTATTTTTTCCACTGTAAATTTCCATCAAGACCCCATTATTTCAATAAATATTAATTCATCTTCTATATTTTGCTAAATTAAACAAAAGATAAACTTTCTAATCAATTGTCTGTCCCCTTAATAGGAAGTGTGGTGCTCTTTTTTTTTATATCTGTGGCCGATTTCTTTGTGCTTTTGTATGATAATTTTATTTTGTTGCATCTCTTTACGACTTTTTTTTATATGTCATTGACACTCACTCTATAAATTTTCATGTAAATTATAATATTTATACAGCTTTTGTTGTATTTAATTTTCTTCGTCTCTTCTTTTGCTTGATAGTTTTAACTTTAAACACTAACTTTACTGCTGACTAATGCCCTCTTTAGTCTTGATAAATAAAAACAATTTCTTTTATTTTATATCTTTTATATGTTTACTTCTTTTATTCATTTTTCTTGTCTTTAAGTTTCTCTTTTGGTTCATTTTATTTATTTTTTCATCATGTATACTTGTAATGAACAGAAATTTGCATTTACTTTTTTATATCTCGACTTTGTTAATTTGTATGTTAAAGCCGCCAATAATGTTTAAGCACGTAATTTGCGATTTGAAGTTGTGGTGTTGCTTGGCTTTTGTTTATTGATAAAAAAAATAAAATAAAAAGTTGCTTAAAACAAACTCAGTAACATTCACACAAAAATAGTTAACTTTTTGGCGCGTTTTTATTTTAATAGTTTGTTTTGGTTTTGTAGTGGAGTTTATTTATAAATGGCAAAATCATTCTTATATTCTTTGTGCTAAAAATAAAAATAAACTCGCATATACTTTCACATTTGCGTATGTGTGTATGCAAGTGCACACGAACAGTTTTTTAAAATCGCACTCAAATTTAAGGAAAATACATTTTATGTATATACGAGTATAAGAGAACATAAAATAGTGCATGAAATCTAGTAGATGTCTATTAAAATCTCAGCGTTATAATGGTTGCCGTAGTTGGGAGAAAATCGATAAAATATGGCAACGCTTGCATTAAGTTTAACATTGGGGTCGTCTAACTTTGACTTCGCTTAAAGGCCGGGGCACATAGAATCCGTCATACGTTGTGCGTCAACTTTTTCAACTGACAGCTAAGTTGAAATACACGTTCTCTTATGAGCTTGATCACATACAATACTTCTCCGTCAACGCAAAGGGCAACTTTTAACTTTTCACGTACGTTGAGTACTTTGACAACCTCTCTCTCACTCTCTCTATTTTTTCAATACACGTTCGAGCTTTGTGTGTGCTCTTAGAAAAACATATATGTATAAAAACAACTGATTTTCAATCCGCTAACATAGTAGTCATTGTGCCAATCAAATCCGCCAATCCTTTGCTGTCAGTTGAAAAAGTTGACGCACAACGTATGACGGATTCTATGTGCCCCGGCCTTAACACAACCTTAATAAGGGCTATTAATATAATGACAGTTTTTGTCGATTATTTTGAAAAGAGTGTTACCGCACCCAACAGCTGCAAGATTAAGCAGGTCCAAAAACAAAGACTGAAAATGCAGGGAAATCGATTGTCCGAGGACACAAAACCCTTTTAAATATTGATTTTGTTACCACTTCAAAATATTCAAAATTATTCTAGATTTTAAACTCAATAAGCAGTATTGTTTTCTCTAAGAAATGCGTCATAGTAAAAAATATTATTCCCGAAACAATTCGCAATAAAACTTTTACTCTCAAAATATCTACGATACAGATTTTTTGAGAATTAGTTTTGAAACACACATACATGTAAAATATTTATAAAAATATACGCCCAAGGAAGTATAAAAAAAACCGTTCGAAATATAGATTTGATCCCAAATAATTCACGATATGGGGGTAATTACCTTGCCCACTTTTTTCCATTATCATTTTTCTTTCCTATTGTATAAAGTTTGTACAGTTTGCACAGTCAGTTATGCTGAATAGTTTAACTGCATAAGTCTGCCTTGCTTCAGTTTCATATGAATCATGCAGCTCAGTGTAACTGTCATGTACAATCGTCATTGCAAAATCCTAAAACTAAAATCCTTATTCTAATACATACATACACACACACTCGTACATATTTTATTCAAATGAAATCAATAAATATGGCAGGATAAGCCTACATTTAATGCAATTAGAAATTTAAATTTTAATTGAAAATAATTTATTAAACTAAAAATGGATTTCCAGCTGTTCATGTCTCTTTTCTATCATCTTCTCATACATGACAACAAAGTAAAGCTTAATTTAATTCTTTGTATTGTAAATGTCATCTATTCTTTTACATATTTAATATTTTTTACTTGCATGTAGTGGTGTCGTGCTCGTATGCGATTGTTTGGTTGGTTTGTTACAATTGTTATAGTTTCATTTAACATTTAATAGAGCAATGACAATTGTTCGGTATTGTATTTGTAAAAATTTATTTTGAAACACAAAATAGCAGCGCAGTGGCGAACAGTTTTGTACTCATATATATACACACACACACATGTATATAAACCATAATGTCATTGATGCGCTTTGCGCTTTATTTATTTGTTTATGCGTGTGTGTGTATTGTATTTTTGTTGGCAAATTTGTGTTCACATTGTTGATTATTTTATTATTGCTGCTACTACTGACGGACGGCCTGTCTGGCGGTTTATCATGTTAGTTCATTTAGTTTGTTGCATTTTTAACTTGAGTGATTTATTTCGTAAGTTTTTCTGTTGTTCGTGGTTGACTGAATAATAATGATAACTGCTGCAGCAACAATAAGCAACCAGCATACAGTAAAATTTATTTCAATTGAATTCATTCGCTTTTATTAACATCAAGTGTCGTTGATGAATTTGAATTGATATTGTTAATAACAGAAATAATCAGTGCTCGGATTCTCATACAATGGATATTTGTTTTATGCGCTTAAAAAGTGCAATTCGAAATAGTTATCAAATAAACACGAGAAGCCTGAAGCAACATTTGTAAGTTGTTTCAACAGCTGTTTTAAACAGCTGTTTATAAATACAGCCTTCATAAAATACAGCCTTCATATGTGTGTACACAAACACGTGCGCAAATATATTTCTATGGGTCTGTAGTATAAACGTTATTATAATACATAAGCAAAAAAATTATTCCATAATTCTAACCGCAGACAAATAACATTAAAATCGATGAATACAGAATAAAATCAAGGACATTTCTCTTGTGTGCACTTGCTGATAACTTTAATCCTTATTTAAGTATAATTGTTATAGTTAATTTATTAATAGAATTCTCAGATGGTTTAAAGCAGTCTTTTAATAAGTTGAGAAGTTTGTAACTTCAAAACTGTGGTTAAAGTCTACTGACGATATGGTATAAAGCGCCAATGAAATGCATATAGACATTGCTGTACCACCCAACAAATAAATTTCACGTTATAATTGTTATTATTTAAGTATAAATTTTATGAATTTTTCGACATTATTAGTCTTTCTAGCTGTTACTTACTAAAAATGTCTACTTGCTACAAAATATAATTCAGCATTCTTTACAATCTTTTAAAAAAGTTATAGATATCTACAACTGGAAAAAGAAAAAAAATCAATAAAAATATATATATGTAAAATTTTAATAATATTTCGTTTTGAACGCTTTGAAAAGACAGAATAACAACCTTTGTATTTTTCTACATATATGTATAGCATGCGCTATATATTTGTTGTAGAACTGGTGTTACCTGATAATTGTATCTTGAAAATGGACCAAAAAATGTTAAACAGATATTCAGTTAAATATTCTTTGATAATGCATGTATATCCGACCCCTGACAACACACATATACATATATGACATTTAATATATACACAAATACAAATGTACGTCCATAAATGAATATTTATATGTATGTATGTATTAGTACCAAATGAACTAACAATTAAAACAAAATCTAGTCATAGAACCCAGCTAAAGTTAACGTATAAGTTTACAGTTAATTATTGAACGACTGAAGGCCTCATCGCATAAAGAAACAATGATTCTACTGCAGCTGCCAGCTACGCATAGACAAACAATATTTACTTAATCCACTACGTTAGCAACGCACGCGACGTCGCAGGAAAAAAAATTAAATACCTCAACATTCTATTCACATATAAAAAAAAAGTGTTGCCAAATTTTCTTCAGATTTAAATGTTTTTAAATGCAAATAACGCAGTGTTTGCAAATATTGCATCTAAAGGGCATGGTTCACTATCCTATACAAAAGCATAACTCATTGGCAAATCATTTGCAAGTAACAGACTTAACAGTGAGTCACAGTAACGATGCACGAAAATCTGATGCTACTTTGATCGAATGGAGACTATCATTTTACGAAAGTTTCGATAAATATTTGCCAACTGAATCTGTCACACAGTTACATGTTTAGATCACACTATAATATTCTTTAAAAAATTGTCTTATTTAGCAGATTGTACGATTGTGTAGGATAGTGAGACGTGGGCTTTAAAGATAGGAAATGGTTTGCAAAGGAGGTCATTCTTTTATTGCGAGAAAAGGAACAGCAACAGTCACTGAATTATTTTGTGTTCATAAATTTCATTTGGAAAAACAAAGACGGAAGAGTTATGTATCTAAATATTCTACCGACTATCCATTGCTACGAATTCAAATATTTGTTCGAATTCGCTATCTGGTTCGTTGTGGTCTAAATGAGTCGGTTGGCTTCCGTCTTTTAATTATTGATTTCAGATCAAGAACAAACTCTCTTCTGATTGTTTATCTAGTTTCCTAGAGAAAACAACAATATCAGCCTAACGCGACAAGGGCGAGAACAACTTTGGAAAAGTCCTTCACGATAAGTCGAATATTTTCGAAAAGAAATATTTTAATGCAAGTTGTCTCTCGTTAATTACATATCAAAAAATGTGTTGGAAGTACATACATACATATATAAGCTGATTTTGTGTAAATAATTTAAATAAAATAAAAATAAATATACACATGTTTGTGTATAATAAGACCCGTTATAGTTATTGCTTGGTAGCCCTATTTAGTGGCATGACAATAAAAATAAGTGACATTTAAATCTGAAACCACTAACTTTTTTTTTAACTTAAAACGGCAATATGTATAATATTTCCATAACTTCTAAATAAATACTTATACACATACTTACATACATACACACATACATGCATACATGCATACATAATTCATTTTGACTTCTTATCTTTTTAATTTTGTAAACGAAATGCCAATAATTTGTAACCCAAACTAAAATAAATGCGAAAAACCACCTTGGCAAATGTTCAATATTTTGGCATCACAAAACACGAAACAAAATAAAATCAAAAAGTTGCTACATACATATAAATAAATAAAATAATCATACCTATAAGAAAAACAAAGATCTTCTTGACTAAATATACCAGCAATAAAAAAAAAAGAATTTACAGCGATATTGGCAAAAATAAATGTCGCCAACAACATATGCAACGTAATAATACGCAGTAAGAAAATTTGAAAATGTACTGAAGAAATAGAAAAAGAGCAAAAGTTCAAAGAAATGCAAAAAAGGCTGAAAATAAACAGACAAAATTAAAATGTCTACCTAAAACAGCAGACGTCAAATACGCAAAAATATTATTTTATTTTTATATATGTATTTCAAATGAATAAATAAATACATACATATATACGTATGATGCATATAAAAGTATGTGTCTGTATGTACACTTACTATATAGTTGTTCACTTTGGAAATTAATTGCAATGTATTTCAGAATAGAGATGTCTGCAATATGTATATCGCAGAGGCATAAAATTTGTAATTAAATTGAACATTTGCACCGATTTCCTAATATAATACATCGTATCTGTTTGAAAACACACCCATTATTCTCAATATTGTAAAAAAAATCAAAGAAGCCCAGAAGCCCCGAAGGAAGAAAAGTGCAACACTTATACAAAGTAAACACGGTATTACAAATCGTGCAAGGGATACATAAGTAGAGGGTGCCATGATGCCCTATTAAGGAACTATATATTGTAGTAAAAAAAAAATTAAAAAAAAAATTGGAATTTCGTGGGCTGAGCTTGGATAAGTAATAAGTATCGTGTATCGTGCTGCAGTTTTGCGAAACTTATTTAATGAACAGCTGATTTATACAGCTCAATTTTTGTGGTATTTGTTTAAAAATATGCTGATGTATAAGAATGAATTAGTACGATTTGTAATAACGTGTATCTTCAAACCGTACTACAACTCATAATTTGACAAGTACAGAATTTAGTACCGTCTATACTCGGCATAAGACAACACCGTCGTTTTTATATGATTATAGACGCATAACACATATAACTTGTAGTTGTAATTGTAAATAAAATTACAAACAAATATTATATAAAAAATTTTGTTTCTAATACCCTTTTACATTTAATATTATCTAAAAATTTTTTCTACAAAACTGTGGTGGAGAACATAATTTGTACAATTTCGTCATTGTTTAAAAATACATCAAGGAAAAAGTTGTGAAATTCTATAAATTTAAAATATTTTGATACGCACAAATGTATATACATACACATAAATGTTATCTACCTATTAAAAATAAAAAAATAATAGACAACAAAATATCAAAGTTTCATTGAATATGAGAACACATGATTAATTATTCCACACGAATTGATTGTGTTTTTAACCGATGGAAGAATTTATATATATTTCTTAGAACTCCGACATGATAATCCGATTTGGAAAATTTCTATTGTGTATTAAAAGGTATATTCACTACTTGCTTTTTTTTTATAAATAAATGCATTTAAAAATACTCAATTCTAAAGTAAAATGAAAGTAAAATCTTTGCCGCCATTGAAATTTCATTTCCCAAGCAGTTAAAGTGGCTAACAAGAATGTAATGGCAGGAATGCTGCGATACTTTAGTTATTGTAATATAAATTTAGTTTTATGCGAAAATACGAGTTTTTAGTGTATATCGTGGTTTTAAATTGCGCTTATTTATAATCTGCGCTTATTGTAAAACCCATACAAAAAAAAAAAAAATCATAGACAAACTAAAAAATTTTATAATATTTATATATTCATTAAATTTTAAACATAAATAAATAAAAATAACTAAAGAAAATGAAACGTGTGAAATATTAAATAAATCATTAAGGGGTGGCAAAAAATAAAAACACAAACGGAAAATTGTTTCAATGATAAAGAAATAAAAATATATATATATATATATATAGTATATTTATATATGTACATACATACGCACATCTGTGCATAATATCTCATATATAAATAAAATAACCTACACCAATTTAATCGGAAGAATTTTTTTTTATTTCTACAAGTATGTTGGTGGTGTGATTAATAGCATTTTTAAAATACTTTCTTAAATAAACTGTTGGTCCTAAGTTTTGTTCTTATATTTGAAATAAAATATAATAATTGTTTCTGTTTTGTTTCATTATTTAATATTAATTTTCATTACTTAATGTGTTAAAAAAAAGAGTCTGGGATAAATAAAGATTTAGGCCAACAAAAATAAAAATAATTGCAACTCTAAAAATTAATGTTGGCTAATTGATTTTTAGTATACGAATTAACAATATTTAAAAAGTCTTATTATGAATGTCGTAGTCGTGACGAAATCGATAACACGCCCCATTCCCATTACGAATATGACAACAGTAATAAGGTCGATCCAATAGGTTGTAAGGATATTGGGATATTTTTCGCAAAACCATCTGGCAACCTTGTACTACTGTTATATTCGTAAGGAATATTGCCAACAATGCGAATTTAGGGAAATTAAAACAGCACAAAATATTGTGTATTTCATTTTAATTTAAATGTGCTGGAACTCAAGGGGGATTTTTTAAAATTAATTATAGTTATGGCAAAGGTTTTGAAAACAAAATCTCCTTTTAAATGACAACTACATACATAATTTAAATAAATTTTTAATAAAAATTAATTTCATATGCAGATAATAAAAACTTTCTTTACTTCCTCTTTATTTGCAGGTACGTTAAATATTTACCAAAGTTTTCTTTACACAAAAAAATACAACTATAAGATAAAGCGTTGGCATGAAATACTAAAATGGACAACACATACACACGCATGTGTATCACTGTTTTATTAATTTGGATTTAAGTAAAGTTTAATTTAAAAAATTCCCCAAAATTGAAATCATTATTTTGAATGGCAACTGCAGCAACGAAAACAGTCATCAAGATATCAATAATATGAAGAAAATTTTAAAATGCAGTGCATATCAAAGCAAAAACAGCACATAAAAAAGTAAATAATATATACCAAGCAACATTTAATAAAACCAACAATAACAAATTATAACAAATGAGAAAACCTAAGAAAAAATCACATGAATTTTTTTTTAAATATGATTCAAAAAGTACGCAACCATCATTGTATAACAAATTGGATATGAAAACCATCAGCAAAAAGCTACATATAAAATGGAAATATAATATTAAACAAAATATGGAATTTAAAACGCAGAATATAAAGTAATACATAAATAAATGAAATATATTCATAATAAACAAATGTAAAAAAAAGCAAATGAACAGATATTGCCGTCACAGCAGAAAAAGGAACTGATTTTTAAAATTTCAAGAAATATTGTGATGTAAGTTAAAATAAAACCGTTCGCAAATTCTAGGGTTTAGTTGTATAATTCGGGGGAAAAAACTTTCGAAATGCATTCCTTATTCGAAAGCAAAATCTTATAAATTGAAAGCGCCTACGATGATTTGAGCGCAAAAATTCTTAACAGTTGTGTTCGTGCTTCTATATTCTAAAAGGAACCGAAAAAATTACTGAAAATGCTGAAATTTACAATAAAAACCATGTTATCAGAAGAAAAAAAGATGGCATGTTCGTTTAATGTTTTTATATATTTATTTGAAAATAAACATGATGGTCGTTCGTTATTATGAGTTGATAAAAATATTTAAACGCTATCATTTTCTCCTCCAGACTTTACACTTAACATCAGCATATTATCATTTTAAAATAAACATGATGGTCATTTGTTATTATCAGCTGATGAAGTATTCAAATTCCAGCACTTTACATTAAGTATCAGCATCGGGAAGCAAGTCTTTATGATACATTTATACAAAGAAAATTATTTGATTGAAATTAAAACACTCACGGGTATATACATATTTACTTTGTTATTGTGAATTTTAAACAATAAGATATTTCTTTGGGCAATTGTGAATTAGATTTCCTAAGCAAATATTGTGAATTAAACTGAAAAATTACTTTGGGTAATTGTGACTGTGGCCGAATAAACAGTGACTCCTTTCTTTTATCGAAGAAATTACTAATTCTCGATACGATCCATAGAATATGTTGTTATTATATAATTATATAATAAAAGTAGAAAAACAATACATTCTGACTCATCCTGTGTTTCGCAGAATGACTATAATATTTTTGGTGCAAGAAGTTCTCTAGTCTTTGGATGATTGCTTTTTGGCCGATATAATTTTACCGATTTTTGTTTACTATTTGACTTTTTGTTATTGTTGCGAAATCACAAACACGTATTTCTTGACGCCATAGTTACTCGTTTTTGACAAAATGATGATGTATTTATATATACGTACAAAATGCGTGGTTCGTTGTATTCTTGCAATAGTGAGATGACCTGATAGTTGGCCCATGATTGTGACTTATATCGTCAACACAAATATTGTGAATTAAACAAATAAAAAAATTTCTATTTCAATAATTGTGGCCGGTATTTTCAGAACAAATATAATTGTTATGCAAAATGAATTTTATAATAATATCATACTATTATTAATTTTATCAATATTTAATAATGTGTATAAAATATATATACGAAGCAAAATATATACCTTTTGAGATAGCAAAGATCAGATAGTATGGTAATAATAGAAACGAAAAAGTAACAGCGGAAATATATTTGATGAAAATATTCTTCGCTGTTGATTCCCAAACTGGTTATTAGGAGCACAAGGCAATATACAAAAAGATTTAGAAAGAATCAATTTGTCAAGGAAGAGGGAAAATTAGCTAAAAGTTTTGTTGTTGAACTGCCCAGAAAACGAGCGAAGTTAAAAGCCATGAGTTGACAACGGTACAGATTAGTACATGTATTTATATATACGTGTATATATATATATATATATATATATATATATATATACATATATATATATATATATATATATATATATATAGATAATTACATAGGCATGTATGTATGTACGTACATATGAATGTACGCATATATGTATGTACATAAGTTTAATTTTGCAAATCTTTTGTAAATGAATTTTACAACTTTGTTAACAAATGCAGATTTAATTAGATAAAAGAAAAACACAATCTTTTTTGATGAGAAGATATTTGGAAACTATTGTATTGTGTGGTAAAGTTTCCATAAAAAATTTTCCTTTTATCATTAAGCATGATATCATGTACTTATGTTTGTGAGTTGCTGCGTGTGCAAAAGATAGAAAATGTGTTAGTAGGCCCTAAATAGGTTTCACTAAGTCTAAACAATGCATTCAAAATCGCGATACTATTCATCATACATCTGTCGTTTAGTTTTACTGTGAAAAAATGTTTTCGGTGTATGATGATGGTTGGCAATGTTATTTGTTATTATATTTCAAGTCAAAATAAATGAAAATTTTGAATTAAAATGTAATAGGCAGGCGTGGCTTATTTTATATAATAGCCTACTTGGAAAACCAATTCAAACTAATTTTGTACAACAACTTGATAAAAAATCAAGTACTTATCATACAATTAAGAAAACTTCTGGCAAAGACTTTTTAAATGAGTTTCATTAAAATATAAAAATAATTTTTTAACAAAAATTATGAGATTTAATTCAAAACATTATATGAATAAGAAAAAATGTTGACCTTTTTTCTTTGGCAATTTTGGTAACCACAAATGAAATCCAATAGAGAACATCACTTATGCTCATATCACAGTATGTAACAGACAAGCTGTAACATTTTGAGAGCCAAAAAAATTATTTGGCAAACAAACTGTTTAACAACCACATATATATGGTTTTTCTGGCTGTATCAAACAAAGTCTTAACCAGCAAAAAAATATATATATATATTAAATATAAAAATTTACTTTAATAATCATAAATGTAAATGACGTTAAAAATTATTTATTTGGAATATTAGAATTTGTAACAAAAAAGTTTAAAGTCCTGTTTAGTTAAATGCCAAGGAAAGTTTTTTTTTTTGCAATATTTATATACATACTTATGCATTTATGTGTTTTTGTACATATATTTGCAGCACTAATATTAATAAAAATAGTTTTTGTATTCTTAAATACATATTAATTATTATCATTGTGTTTTTCTATGCCCAACAATTCTTACTGGGCATTAAATTAAATGACCTGTGACATGAGAGCTTTCATTTATTTTCCTTACACAAACGCACGATTCTTTGTGAACTATTGGCTTTATTAATTTATATTTTTAAATAGCTTGAAGTTATAAAATATCTTAAATTGGCAGTTAAAAATGTATGTTAAAATTTTGCAGAATTTTGTATTTAATTAATTAACATAAATGAACATAATGAGACATGTACACGTACATTCATTTGGTGGGGTTAATATTTGAGGTTTCATATATTTGTTTCTATGGTTAACTCATCTTTTTCATTTCTTCGTGTGGCTTGGAATTATCAATTCGTTCGTATTCATGTTCTGTAGAGTAGAGCAAAGCAAAATAAAATATAAATAAAATCATCAGCCAGCCATACGCCTAAATGTACGCGAACATAATTAACATAATTGAAACGTGCAGGTTTTTTTGTTTGTTATAAATGTAGGCGTGGTTTTTGTGGCTTTAAATATGCATGTTTATTTGCACAGTTTCATTTCGTTATAGTGTTAATAGCAATTAAAATTAAAATTAGATAACAAATTAAACGCTAAATAATAAATAACCCTGGTCATGTCTCGCTCCTATTCGCACTGCCCTGACACTTTGGCTATTCAGCGAAAATCTTAAGCAATGAAAATGATTTTTAAATACATGCGTAATAATTAAATTAATTATTGGAATAATAATTTGGAAGAATACTAAAACATTTTTATGAAGCTGCCTATAATGCAAGACTTTCGATCTTCAACTCTGACCGAAAGACGGCGCCATTAGGAATGTCGTCCCATTAAATTATACAAAATAGTAAAATTTTTTACAAATTATTAATTTATATTAAAGCGACAGGATTGATGTTATTTTTTGAAGCTAAAGCATTTTGAAATTTTAAAAATGCATCAGACACAATTTTAAATTTTACTATCGTCGACACCAAGAAAAATTGTTGCACTACGAAATTTTTAACACCGCTACCAACTGATAATTTCAATTTAAAAAATACCGGGGAAAATGAAATATCGACTGAAGGCCTGAAACTATGAAACTGACGAAAATTTGTCCGTCCTTTAAAAATTTAAATCATGATAAAGAATAAGTAATAAATAAGTAAAATTTAAAATAATATTTTTAAAATGATATTATAATTTTTATTTGTATACAGGGTCCGCCAAGTAACTTTTTTTCTTTTGCAAATGCTATAAAAAGAAACTACTGAATATTTTCTCAAATTTCTTTTTGTATTTGAAAGCACAATTCTTCCGGTTAATAAGGAAAATATTGTAGTAATTTCATTCAAATGGCTGCCTCGGCTGGCCATGCAGTAGCCTACACGATCGGTCCAACTTTTAAGCACATTATCGATTGTGTGCAGCTGTATTTCACCAATGGCTTCACGAATATTGTCCTCTAAAGCGTCAGTTGTCTCTGGCTTATCGGCGTAACACTTATCTTTGACGGCACCCCACAACGGTGTCAAATCGCAGCTCCGAGGTGGCCAAACGACATCAGCTCTGCGGCTGATAATGCGATCTTCAAAAACAGGGCACAAAACATCGAGTGTAGCTTCGGCTGTGTGGCACGTAGCGCCGTGCTGTTGAAACCAAATGTTGCCAATATCCTCCTGTTCAATTTTTGTGAAAAAAAATTCGTTGAACATGGCCCGATAAGGATCGCCATTGACTGTAACGGCCACTCCTTGCTCATTTTCGATAGAAAAACGGCCCAATTATGCCTCTGGACCAAAATCCGCACCAAACAGTGACTCGTTTTGGGTGCGTCGGCTTTTCAATGTATGCGTGCGTGTTTTCTGTGCCCCAAATGAGACAATTTTGCTTGTTTTGCATACCCGCCAAGATCAAAATGAGCTTCATCTGAAAAGATGATTTTTTTTTGGCAAAATCGGCATCTTCTGTAAGTCGATCGCAGGCAATATTTCCCAGCGTTGTTCAATCGTATACACAACCATATTCGTTCAGCGGAAGGATAAAACTAATTATCTGTCAAATCAGACATGAGCTAAGTGTTACAATTCACGAAATAAGCACTAGTTGAAAAAAAGAACGTTAGATTGCGGACCCTATATATTCCAGTGCCAGATGTTGGCTCAGCTGTACCTTTTTTATATAACTTCGATCTCTAAATGTTATCGGTAAAGTGGCTTTTGAGGTGGCGTAAAACATTGATTTCCACACAATATCTGACAAGTACGAACGTCCATTTAGAACCACCTTGCATTTCTATAAATATTGAGCCGTGCTCATTTATGATGCAAATCTAAATCTTCAAAAATTTCTGTACCAATAACTCTGATGTTTTAGCACTATTTTTTTTTTTGTACTGGCAATAAAACACATATAATTTGTCATTCCCGATATCTCAGTTTAAAAAAATAATATATTTTCTATAGACATGTTAATTGTCATTTTTTTACGCTTTAAAGACCGAACTACACTCCCTTATTTGTCACAATACCATTTCAAAATTTTCTTTAGCTTCTTGAGTGAAAATTGTATTCCGAAAAAGATTCTATCATATACATATTAACTTTAGTGCTGCCATTAATGCCAACAGCAGCAACATGCTCTGTAGCTAAATGTGAAGGGCATTCGTTGCACTTTGTTGTACTACACATTAATGTATGTGTACACATGTACACTAACAAATATTCACTATTATATTATAGAGCTGCAGCTGTGTCAATATATACAAAAGATAAAGTTTTTCTTGTTTTCCTTTCTGGTAGAAAAGAATGAAAAAAGCATTGAAATATTTAAACAAAATTTGTTAGGTTAAATAAATGCAGTTATTAATTTTTTTTTAGTGTATGGAAGTAAGTTTAAGAATTTTTATTTGTTGAATTCCGTCAAGGTCTTTAAATACTGCTGTTTCAAGACATTTGAAAATTAATTTCCAAACATACAGACTTAGAACGATGTATCAATCTACAATGATATTTTGAAGGTTAAAACAAATAAGTTCCTCTTTTCATTGAGACTGTGTGGAGTTTGCTACTCTAAAGAGGAAAAAAAAATTTATAAAGAGAGTATGGCTCTATTCGGAAATATAACCCTGATGTCGGATAAAATTTCGAAATATCGAAAATTAAATATTAATATAAAATAACCTAAAAACTCAAACAAACCTATTAACTATTGTAAGTATATGTATGTATTCTAAAATGTTATATAAAAATTACTGCTAGAAAATAAATTAATTTCTGTTTTAGAACTGAATGTTTCAAAAAGCAATTGCGTACAATACTTGTTCTAAAAGATATTAAATCATTATTGTTCGTTGGAAAATGAACGAAAAACGTATTAAATAAAAAAATAGGAAGAAAAATAAACACCATCGTTCCCATATACGCGTGATTGATGTAATAGAAATAAACTTTCTTTATTCCAAAATAAGTTTTTGTACTTCAGTGAAATTTCCTCCCATCTAATCATCATTATTGTCAATAATAAATAAACTTACAATATGCATATGTACGTATGTATGTATATATACATGTGTCCATGTGTACATAGATTCGTGTTTATATAATGTAAATACATACATACGTGCTTTTAAAAATAGGAATTTCTCTTAAATTTTAGAAAATTTCAACACAAAATGGCGACAAAATGCTTTCGTTTTCCGTTTCTACGACCTCATTTCTAAATAAATAAAAAAAACTATTAATACACATACAAATCTATAAAACGCACATACATACGCTAGCATATACATACACCAATACATTGATAGTGTAACGTTATAATAACAAATGGAGAATACGAATTTATATCCAGTTAGATTAACCAGCATGCATACAGACGTAAATATTATCTAGTAGACAACAGAATATCACAAAAACAAAGGCTTTCATATGTACATAACAAAGTTAGATACACAAGTATGAGTGTGGTTGTCATACCACATACGAAGGATAATGAAAGGATATAAAAAGAAATTGCAGATATTAATTTATATTCTGTTTTCCTTTCTTTTGTTTTTTTTTTTGTTTGTTTTTTTGTTTGTTATGAAAACTGTAAATACAAAGAGTAGTTTGGTTGTATATAATATTAAATGTAATACCTCTGTTGTTGGTGTTGTTGTAAGATGTATATAAGTATCTTTTACATTTATGGAAGCAAATATATGCACACATGACTGTAAATACTTGAAATATTTAATGGAATGCTATGTGAAGAGCATTTTGAAACCAAAGTAAACCTGGGCAAAGTATATAAAAGAGAGCCTCAATTTAATTTTGTATATACATACATACATACATACATATGTATTTAGGGACCTGCGCTCAAGCAGCTTTCAGTTTTTTTTAATTTCATACACTGCATTCGAGGCTCATTGTAGTTGTTGTCGCGTTTGCGACAAGCCTTTTTACTTTAATTATGAAATCATTGTGTTTATGTAGTCGTGCGAGTGGGTGTTGTGATGATGTTAGACACCTTTTAACCTTTTTTCCTCTAACGCCAGTTTTTTCTTCGTTTTACCTAGAAGAGTGTATTGTCCTGTTAAATTGAGCACTTTTTCTCTTTATATGAGAGTGTTTGTGAGATTCTTATACGTAAACTGCAAGATATTATTTCAGAAATATTTTTGCTGCAGCACCTCTTTAATTGAGGTCGAAAGTTTAAAATAACAATAGTTCAGCAGAAAAAGAAAACAGAAATAAATGTTGCATATTTACCTTAAAAAATTTAACCCATTCCGTTCAAACGATAGCAATCAGAAGACAAATAAAATATATTTTGCATGGAATGCTATTGAATGAATTGAAAAAATGTGTACTGGCATAATATATATGTATAAAAATCTATAAAAATAGTATGTGTGTATGTACATATATATGTATATATTATGTATGTATGTTTGTATGTAGTATACATGTATTTATGTATGTATAGAGAGATTCTGCTTTTAAAAAGAGAACAATTATTTTTAGCTATCCCTCTTAAACTTCAGATTGTGTTGTCTTATATATAAGAGGATTAAATATTTTAGGGACTTAACAATAACCGTTTCTTTTTCATTTTTAATCTAATGCTTTGCACAGATTCGGCATTTCTCTTGTTGTAAAATGCGCTGTCAAATTGTTGTGACAATAAAATGTTGAGAAATTTTCAAAAATAGAATAAAAACATACTAAATAGGGTTATTGTGAATGCGAATGTGCTTTGAATTGTCGGTTAGACTGACGTTGCAATAATATTATCAATATCAAAGAATTATATAAGTATAATTTTTCTGTTAACCACGTTGTGCTATAAAATATATTTATCATTCAAATTAAGCTATTATTTTGTATAAAATTGTGTATGTACCGCCCAAATAATAAAAGCTGTAAATAAAATTTATTTTAATTGTTTGATCAATTCACAATTACAAGCCATTTTGTATCAGGCAGAGTCTATGTAGAGACAATTTAAAAGTTTCTAAACAAACGCTATTTTTGTTTTGTTTTAAAACATATTTTAATTCAACTTATCTTATTAAATATGAATACTCAATGTTAAATGTTCATGTTAAGTAACTATTTTACTAATCGTCAAAAGAAATCATTATTTATTTAATATTTGTTACAGGGAATACAAAAGCAATAAGAAATAATATTTTGCACACCTTTTTTAATTTTATCTCTGGCTATTCTCACTCGTCCATTTTCATTTACACCTTCCCCAATAATACACAAACTAACATACATAAACACATACACACACACACACACACACATTGCCATCATTATCACTATTTCCTACTACACAATTTTCATCATGTATGTAATAATTGAATCGGGCTGTAATCCTTTTTACATAAAAGTTTGCCATGATATATTTGCTTCGGTAGGAGCTCACACTTTCCTGTGGTCCCTATTGATTTTATTAGCACAAAATAAGTAAATTTAAATTTTCTACATTTCTAAACAGAGAAAAACTGTCCGAAACTTAAAAGTAGTATTGAAAATATCTGAAATAATGATACAAACTTTGCTTGACATTTTATTTCTGTAATTGATAAAAGTTCACAAATTTGTCTTTAACTATATTTTGCATCTTATCAAAATTTATTTATTAATGCTTCTTATACGTACGTTTTATTAAATTGCCTTCTTTGCAATGCACTATTGTGAATAAAAACTATTGTGAATATGCCAAACATTCTGTCGTTTAAAATGAAATCTCATCATACGTATCCGAAGCTTTTATTAAGCATCCTTTCGTATGTACAAAACACCCCATGGACTTCCTTCCAAACGGATACCAAAAACAATTACCAATCCTTTTTGTGCATATATACATACATACATATATAATTCGTATAGTACGCAGAAATGCTTCAATTATCCTTCCATCGTGATGAGTCACGTAGAGTAAGGAAAATAAAAACCAAACGCTGCAAAGAAACCAATCATTTAGCAAACTTTAAGACCCAATACCAAACAATAGCGAGAAAATTGAACAATTTTGCAAAATTTTAAGACAGCATCCGTTGATGAAGAGGAAATGAAGACGAAATAAATCAAATAAAAGGAAAACGCAATACGTGAGATAAACTAATGTTGATGTGGTGGAAAGCAAAATAAAATAATGAAACAAAAATGGAGATGGAGAGTAAGAAATAATAACATTGTTTTGGAGCAAGTCTGCGGCAGTATATCATTGGCATTTATTTTTTTTCGTAGATAAGAAGAATTCTTTGTTTATTTATTTCTTAGTCAGCCTCACAATTTTCTTGTATTTTGTGTCTTATTAATAAAATTGTTTATATTCCAGTTTCATTCACAATAACTTGCAACTGTCATGAATTCTCAAAATAGAATTAAAATTAAAGGAATAATTTGAAATAATTTAATATTATAATAATTATAATAATTATAATAATTGTTAATAATAAAAATTGAAAAAAATTAAAGGAATAATTTGAAATAATTTAATATTATAATAATTATAATAATTATTAATAATAAAAATTAAAGGAATAATATTAAAAAATATAATATTATAATAATTTAATGTTATAATAATTATTAATATCAAATATTTAAAAAAATTAAAGGAATAATTTGAAATAATATATAATAATAATAATAATTTAATGTTATAATAATTATAATAATTATTAATATCAAATATTTAAGAAAAATTAAAGGCATAATTTGAAATAATATATAATTATAATAATAATAATAATTTAATGTTGTAATAATTATAATAATTATTAATAATAAAAATTAAAAAAAATTAAAGGAATAATTTGAAATAATTTAATATTATAATAGTTATAATAGTTTAATATTGTAATAATTGTAATAATTTAATATTATAATAATTATTAATAATAAAAATTAAAAAAAATTAAAGGAATAATTTGAAATAATATAATATTATAATAATTTAATGTTATAATAATTATAATAATTATTAATATCAAATATTTAAAAAAATTAAAGGAATAATTTTAAATAATTTAATATTATAATGGTTTAATATAAATAGTTTAATATTATAATAATTATAATAATTTAATATTATAATAATTATTAATAATAAAAATTAAAAAATATTAAGGAATAATTTGAAATAATTTAATATTATAATAATTATGGATTGAAGCTTTAATATAAAAATTAGTTTTTTGTACTAAATTTAGCATTTTCAGAATGTGTTGGATAAAACACAATATTTCAGAAAAAAAAAAAACACTTGCAAGCTGACAAGGGAAGGGGAGGTGCTTCTAATTCTAAAGAAAATTTTATATTCATAGTAAATTTGGAATTAATAAATACGTACCGACTTTCCCCTCGTTCCTGGGAACATTATATCAGCTCCAATTTTTTAAATGAAATTTCATAAGGTTTAATTCAATAAAAAGAAATCGGTTGGGGTTCTTGAAAAGATTTACTTCGAAAAAAATCATGAGAGGTGCTCACGTATGTTCCCACAGAAATTCTTTTGGCAAAGTTTTATTAAAATCCATTTGATATAATTTTTATTTATATTATTTTGGTTTTTTTTTAGTACTTTTTACAAAATTTATAATTAATATAAAGACCAATACTCATTAAAAACAAGGAATAGTCTTAACAGTTTAAAACCAGTATTTCCTTGTAAATATTATTCTTAAAATACTCTTCCAAACTCGTTTAAAGTATACATTTTGCTTATGAATATGATTCAATACCTATTTTATTATTGTTACTTGGCTGGTCACACGATGCCAGATCTAGGAAAACTGTTAGTGAAACTAAAATAAATTACGTTGCCATATTAGCGAAAAATTCATTGAAAATCAATTTTTGTTTTACATAAGTGCATTATTTTGTTATGTGTGCTTATATCCACTTAGCTACATATTAATTTATATACATACGTACGTACATATTCTGTATAAACATATAAACCTTGTGCATTTTATAGAAAATGTCCAACTCTGTGTAATTTTCTTTTTTATATAACGTTTTAATTGTATGCACACATACTTACGAACGTCTATGTGTGGTATATACCAGTAATGCAGTTTTACTTCTGCCTAGATATATTTGGGCTTTATATACAAGTTTGTATAACAACAAAATTTTGTTAGACATTCCAGTGAAACTTGTACTCCCAGTTTTCCTATATTTTTTTTAAATATATTTTTTTTTTTTACATTCCATTTATGACGCCAAGGGAGCAAAACTAAAGCAACAAATGTATGTTGTTATGGTTATCAGGATATGCTTATATACACACACATACAAGCATACTCGCACATATACAACAGTACCCCCTGCCTGGTATGAATGAATGGCCATTTTGTTTTGCATGAATGACATGCTATTAGACCTTCTATCGCCCTCTACTCTTTATGGACGTGTGTTGTTGCCATATTTACTTTATATTTTAGAGATATTTTCTTCATCCAGCTGAATTGATTTTCTGCATTAAATTACTGGGCAACAAAACAGTAATTGCTGCATTATTCAGTAACTATCAGCGCGAACAGCACTTACGTAGCTGCTTCGTACTTCATCATACTCATGTTGGGAAAAGCGCATGTCTGGAAATTTTATTCAATATTGAGGATTCCGTTTTTCCACACGAGCATACACAAGTACTCAAATATTCATGTGTGTGTGTGTGTGTATTCATTTGCTCAAACACATTCAAGTATGTACTCGCATATACGGTGGTATGAAAAATGTATGTGTGGTATTAATCTTTACATAGAATGTACATACATACATACATACATACATACATACATATTTCTGAATGTGTGTATAAACAAGAGTAATTTAAAGTTTGTAAAATGCTTTAAATATTCAATAATTTTGATAAGGAGTTATTGAAAAACGTAATATTTTCGTTTGAGTTTTATGTGGTTACAACTTCAGTTTAAATAAAATAAAGATAAATTGAAATATCGACTTCAACTTCAACTTTAAATTAGTTCAATAACCGTGAAGAAGTTTTCATCTCGAATTTGAAAAAGGCGTTCCTATTTTGTTTTAGCCGCCATGGAATAGGGCTCCTAAAGCTTTATGCTGGTTGTATCACGGTGCAACATAAATAAAAGCTGAAGCTAATTACACTGTACAACAATATAAAATTTTTTCCAAAATTACAAGGTTCGACCTATAAGTTTTGAGGGGCCATTAAAGTTTCCCAGCTCTGGCACATTCTTATTGTTAATCGGCATAAGAATCTATGTGATCAGCAAATTTATGTAAAATGTTACGGAGAACATTTTTGTAGAATATGTTAACCCTCTAACTCCTCAAGGTATGGGTCTTTGTTGTCCTTCTTTTAAAAAAAGAGCAAATATAACCAAAAAATAACTAATATCTCTATTATTTTACCTTCGATAGCAACTTTGGATAGGAAGTATTCACTAATTACAATTTTTTTTAGCTCTGGGCGATTCCACTTCATTATCATACAGTGCCCAGCTTATTTCAGCTCTCAATATCCATTGTTTTTTTAATATATTTAATTTGGAATATTTAATGCCCCCTTAAATGAACTCCAGATGTAAACTTTCAAAACGCCGATACACGTGTCTTATTTTTTTGTCTCCTCTATCATAAATTTTTAGGTCGGACTTTGTAGTTTTTTTTTTTTTGGGTTGTATAGCGTTATTTATGTAATTTAAATAAATCTTAAAATAGTTTTTTATTGTGAATACTCTACTTTAGGAAGTTCAACACAACTCATGGATCCAATAATAGGTGTGGTCCTGTACTCAATTGGGATAACAATTTGCACAAAAACCGATCTCGAACTGCAAGAGTTTAAATGAGGTATTTCGTAGAGAGATCGTGGATTTTAGCTCTTAAATATATTTTTAATATTAATTAGTGTAAAGTCTTTTATTTCCTAAATCATGTTCCCTCGAATTTTAAATTTTCCAATATAACCTCTTCTTAATGAAAACACTTTTATAAGTTGTATGTTTTTTTTTTCTATTTTACGTTGTTTTCATTTCTTTTTGTATGTTTTATATTTGCATTTATGTGTGTGTGTGTTTTTATTTCATAAAATGTGAATGACTTGTTAATGATGTCAAGTTTATTAGAGTCTATGCGATGTTTTATATCAGCATTGTTTTTCAAAATTGTATACGTACAGACTTTGCTAATATGATTAGAAAATCAACTTCAAATAATAAGTGAAGTGCTGCAAAACGAGAGAATAAGCAAATATTTTGAACAATTCTATTGATTTCTTTTTAACAAATAAAAGTATTAAAAGTCTTTATGTGTTCAATATTGTTTTCAGCTTATTTAAAAAATTTATTTTTCACTCGTTAAGTTGGGACTTTCCCATATTAGGAAGCGTGTAGAGATACATAAACATTGTGAGAAGATAAGAACATGATCGATGCCAACAACCTTGTGCGAGTACCATGTGACGTATGAGTAACATTATTAATAATATTAAGTATACGCTTGGAAGCACAATACAAAAGGAGAAGGAGATGCACAAACAGAAATACAAGTGAAGCTAATAAAAGACATACGAAAAAATGTATTTGTATTTCGTTACTTTGTGAGCCTGCTACCTGAAACTTGTATACCGATTTCATATACATAAATAATACATATACATGCATGTATGTGTTCATATGTACATATGTACTACATAGTGTATATAATACCTTTTTATGCTGATAAACATAATATGTTTATGTATGTCCCTGGGATTATTGCATGCATTAGAGGTCTGCTTAAGACGTTTTGAAGGCGGTTTCATAATTTTTTCCTTTTGCTTTTTGTTTTCTCTGTAACTTTCTTAGTAGCTGAAGAGCAAAAACACATTTGAAAAATAATATTTTTAATTTATACCCAAAAACCGTAGAAAACTCTTCACAATCTATAAATTCTCAACAAAGAAAAAATGTGTTTACTGCATCATGTATATTGACCGGAAAGTGTTCCTCAACATCGCAGGTATAGAAATGTAGCGTCCTTTTCTGAAAATAGTCTGTTTAGAGGTTATGTCGGTTTTTGTCTTTTTGCTTTCATGGGCATAATATTTCGTGTTGTCCATGGTAATTTGGTGTGTAATCCTAATACCTGAATAGAACATGTCAGCAGCAAATACAGAGCAATTCACAGCATGCCGCCGCAAATACATACGCAGTCCCCAACATACATTTATGTATATGTATTTATGTGGATTAGTGCATGAATATATTTAGAATTTTGAAAACAAATTATTATATATTTGAGAAAGTGCTTAAATGAACACATGAAAATAGACAGTCCTTAAATTTTTAAAGCGACATATTTAGTATGTAAGATGACAGGCAATCAATAAGGCGAAATTTAAAAAAAAAACTCAACTGTGTTGCTATTTATTTCAAGTGTAAAGTTATATTAATATCGAAGAAATTTTATTTATACTTTTAAATGCTTTAATATAATTTGTATATCGAAAATTAGATGATATTACAAATACAAAACAATTGTTTCAATCGGTTGAAAACTATAGTGAACACACTGAGATCGGATGATGACAGATGTGGTTGATGACTGTTGGAAAATAGCATGTTATTGCAGTTTTATTTGTTGTCTGAAATGAAAAACTTTTACTAAATATTGTTATAGACATTTTATAAAACCTATTTTTAATTAAATTTTAAATTAAATTTCCATATAACGTTAATTGAGTTATTAATATAAGATTTGGAATCTATCAGTCTCCACTAGGAATCCGTTAAAAATTATCACAATCTGTTTTAATTAGTGCGGAAGCAAATAATTACAAATAAATCGCTTTTAAATCTTAAATCGCTGGGGTTTGTTAGTAGAAATTAGGTAGAAAATATATATAAAAATTATAGTTGCTGCCTGCCAATTATTGGTTCTTACACCAAAGCAGGACTTCAATCTAATTTCAAAAATGAGAAAACCTGCAAACCAATTGAGAATTACATAAGAAATAGCATAGCAGACTTTGAAATTTATATTTTAAGATTATTATTTTTCTACAAGCAATAAGTTGAGACAATACGTAACTAAAAAAAAGTAATTTTATAGGATAATACTTTTAAACAAACATATTAATTAAATCTGAAATTGATTGATAATTGTGGATAAGAAAGGAGATTTATAAATTCAAATCCACAATATGAAGAAATGGTAAGTGTCCTCTATACAAATACATGGATGTCTACCATATTCTCCGAAATTTCAATATAATTGAGTAATTAAGCGGAATCAAATTTAAGCGAATATAGTTAAATATCTAAGTGAGAAAATTCAACCAATATATTTGTATATATAGAATATAAAATATAAAATAATAACTTGAAAAAAATTCATAATGGATATAAAAATTCAATAAACGTAAAAGTAAACAAAAAAATTGTTCCAAGTCCGATGAAAGTTAATGGATAAGATCTAGGAGACATGATTTTAGAAATTGAATTTTTTAAGGCAATTATCCAAAGTGGGTAACTAAACTAAGTGCATTTATGTTAAGATCGCCGACTATTTAAAATAAAAAATAAGGAAAACGGAATTACTATATAAATAAGCCGAAAATTTAATCAAGCGTAGGATAATTAAATGGGCTTGTGATGTAGATACATACAATAACGAAACATGGAGAAATGGCTGCCAAAGACTTTGACACATCACGATCTGGTGGAAACTCAATTTTGGAAATGGTGGTGAAATCGGTTCTATATATTAATAAATATAAAACGAAAAAATAACATCCCTTGATAACAATGAATAGTAGCAGCTGTTGTAATTTCTTTTTTATATAACAAAAAAATTTATCCGTACTTACAATTGATTTATTTTTTTGCTTTGATTAATTTTCCTAAACATTTTTACAACCCCACTGGGGTGGTTAAAAAAAAACACTAAACATTTGTTAATACATTAACAACAACTGGATAAATATGCTAGCAAAATTAAATAAAATTAACCTAAAAATGATATTCATGTACATACATGTGGAATAAAGTACAAGGACTTACATGTATATACATATATATGTACATATATGTATGTGGAAATAAAGGTTTGACAATCATGATGTTAGTATAAACATGTGAATAGTGTCATTAAGAAACGATATTATATAGTTGGAACATACTGCCTAATGAAATAATTACATATGCACGTACATACGTAATATAATTAGCAAAAAATTAAAGCTATTTACTTGCTTACATACATACATAAGTATGTACATAAACAAGTACATACAAATGTAATAACATAAAATATAAAATACATCAGTTGAGATATTTTTAGAAACAAACTAAAACGAAACATCCCTAAATGTTAAGCATGGCCTTGTAGCGATGCATTTTTCATTTATATTTTGCGCTCGCTAGTTTGTTTGTATGTAATTGTGAAATATGTATGTATGTACATATATGTACAATTACATGAACAAAGTTCAAAATAATTCTAAGAAGTGTTAATAAAATAATCGAAAATTATTACAAATTGGTGTATATATGTATATAAATACGTACATAAATAATATTGTGAAACTATGAAATGAATAAGATCTCAAAGCTAATTAAAAACAATAAAAAATATAAAAATAAGCCTAATTTTCATACGGTTGGATAGTGAGAATGGCTAAAACTATTAAAGAAATAAAAAAAGAACCAAAACCAATACGTCAACTACTCACGGTGGGATAGAGTTAAAATGGCACCATAAAAAACCAAAGTAAATAAATATTTAACCATACGGTGGGATAGTGGTTAAATATAATCAAATTAAAAAAACTAATATAATAAAATTAATTGTATGTGATATATAATAAAATCAATTGTATGTGATTTATATACATATTTACATGCAAACATACATGTGCATATTGAATATGGGAGATTAATTCTGCAGCACAGCAACCCTGATAATATAACAACAAACCCGTAGACGATATTCTGTAACTGAAATGAATAACCCAGAGCAATACTTCCAAACATAAGAGTACATAAATATGTTTACTTTTCAACACATACTTGATTTTGAATAATGTGAAATTATTGATGGACAAATATGTATAATAAAGATATTGTGTAAATTAGATTATTTAAATGTTAAGCGTTCAGCAAACATGAAAAGGTGAAAAAATGCGAATGATCAAGAAACGCTCTGCTCATTTCCATATGAAAGTGCATGAATACATATAATATAAAAAAGTAACTGTATGATAAAGTAACTAATCTTGACATCTATTTAAAAAAAGTTACGAGTTTTTAGGAGTTATGAACGAAAAACAAAGTATTTCGTGTATAACTGATTTATTTGTATGTACATTCATACAACTGCATGTTACCAAAAATAAAAAAAATTAACCATGGAAAATAGTCAGCAGGATGTTGAAAAAAAAAACTAAACAATTTCAAAATACTCTAATAGTACAAATCGAATTATTTGACGTATTTAAAAAACAAGCCTGAAATTACAACAGAAAGCGTAAAAGTAGAAGAGATGCCTTGCAGTTTTCTCAACTTTCATAAATTACTGCCTGTACATAATTAAATTTGAAACAAAAACAATATTTATAAATTCTTTTTCTTTTAAAATGTAGCTGTGCGAAAGAAAGACAGCCTTCGAATTAGTGAAATCGGCTATTAGTTTCCAATAAAATAAAGAATTGCATAAAAATCTTGCTTCTAGTTTAAAAATTGTGTAACACAATAATTTCAAAGTACATACATATCTATGTATATCAAATATATTCAAGAGCTCTGCCTCTCTCTTCTATTAATTTTATTTTACAATACATACTTTTAAAAATGAGCACACACGTGGTGTAACAACATGAGGTGCCTGTGCTACGGCAGATGACATTGTTGGCCCATCCAATATTTATCTACTCTTATTTAAAATTTTTACACAACGTCTAATAAATATTAAAAAGAATTAACCCAGCTGGGCTCATACATATACTGGGAAAGATATACTTTAATAATTTATTTACAAAATTTAAATTATCCGTCTCTTTCACAATATCGAAAGAGTCCTTTCTTTCGTACAATTATATTATTGTATATTAAAAAAAAAAACAGTTTTATAAATTGTAATTATACGAAATAAAGAACTCCTTCGACATGGTTAAATATGCAGTAAATTAATAACAAAAAATAATATATAAAAAAATTATATTCAAAATTATTATTTTTTTTTTAGTTGGCTGGTAACTGAACAATAACAGACAAAAATGTTGGCTATAACCCCGTTTAGAACTCTTGATGATAACCATACTGAAGTCTAAATGACGAGTTTTCATCATTCTGTATTTAATTTTTGTTCCTTTTTAATTGAATTATTTAATTTCATTATATTGTCATATTCGGTTGTATTCTGTATTTCATGTCGAATGAAAATTTTTACTACTCACTATAAAATTTTTTTTTATAGATTAGCAATTTTTTTCAATAACTTACAGGCGTTAGTACTATTATAAGAGAGTTTAAAATGACGGGGGAAAATAAGAATTAATATCTAATGACGTTTTCTTTTCTGAAAAACATGTAACATTTTGTCACTTCTTTTCTAAAAAGTAGCACTTTAGAGGAGCCTTAAAACCGGAATTATTTTTCATAAGTGATGTTGGATTAACTTCTAATAAATTAATGATGTTTATATGACAGAACGGTGCCATTTTGTATTAAAAAGTGCAAATAATGTTGCACTTTTTTTAGAAAAGAAATTAGTGTAAGAACAATATTATCACCAAGAACTTCTAATTAACTTTAAATGATTTAATTTTCTTAAATTTTCTTCTAATTAACTATAATTGTTTTTATTTTCCTAAAATAGGTCTACAGAAGACGTGTCACCACCGAACTTTTCAGAAAGGAATAGTGGCTACTATGAACGCACCTCTCGTTTAGTATCCGAAAACAGCTCCTACTTAAGACGTTCAAACAGCAACCATTATCAAAGCAGCAGCAACAACAATTCAAGTAAAAGTACCAGCAATAGTGGTACTAATAATAGCTCTTTGAACAATCCCGAAAATAGAAGTCGTACTAGAGATAGGTTATATAGAAATGGTCCCAACACCTTGGGCGTGTCGACAACAGGTTCATCAGCGTCTACATTGTTAAGTGAAAGGTAAGTCAAGTTAAATTTAATCTTAAAAATATGACCAAGATTGAAAATAAATATGTAAAGGAAAAAGGTAGTTTATGTTTACATGCACGATCTTAGCTTTCAGCCCACTGTAATCGATCGTACAAAACAGCTGAAAAGCTAAATATTGGAAATCTTTTTCAATCATCCAATAGACCATATTTTTGTACTGACATCTACTCCAGACACAAGATTGGAAATTTGTTTGTTAGCAGTTTTAACAGTCCTAATACAAGAAATCATCCTACGTATCGAATGCGTTTGTGTTCTACCCCATATTAGGTAATCAATGCTAAATCACAAAGCTTTAAGTATGTTCGTCTACCTCCTGGATCTATGCACCCACGTGAACAGTGTCCACCTCTAGTGTTAACATACATAGTTTCAATATATTTTATGTCAGAGTACAACGAATCTCAGTTTACGAATAAGAAAGGGAATATAATTAGTACAAAATACACATCAGCATCGATTATAGCGTATGGTTTGCACCAGCCATAACAAAGCTTCTTGTTAAATTATAAAATTTTTGTTAAATTTTGCGATGATGAATTCCATTCTCTCAATAAAAATATGATGACAAGTTCATTAGTTGCAGTACGGAATGATCAGTAAGAGTATGATGTTTTTCATATAGTTATTAACTATTTACCAGGTCAAAATGAAGAAATAAATTCATATAAAAATTTATCTGTAACACATCACGGGAAAACACAAGATTAGACAAATTCTTTTGTAAATTTTAAAAAATTTGTCCAAAATTTTATGTATGAAGTAAATATTTCTTATTGAAAATGTTCGCATTCGGCGTACTAAGTAGTTAATAGAAAGCAAAAATTAATTTAAAACTGTCATCTATTTTAGAAAAATGCTAATTAAAAAATTTGGGAATTATGTATCGTAGATAAGTACGTAAATATTTACATGTATGTAATTTAAATATATAATATATCCTCTAGAACCTCAAGTGGCGCTAGCAGCAAAATCAATAACAGCCGTGTACCGCCTACGTCATGGTACGAAGCTGCTGCGACGTATACAAACGGTCCTGGTGGCAGTGGCAATGCCGACGTCTCAGCAGCAAAAATCAATCAATATCAAACTGCCGCCTCAAAAGATTTACCAGCAGGAGCAACAGCAACAAATTCCACCACAACCTCATCCTACACCGCATATTCGTTCTCTTCTTCACCTGCCCACAACAACAGCGCCACAACGTCGACGACGACGTCGTCGATATCACGAAATTCTACGTTGTACAGAAACGTACCGATTGCTGGAGCAGTACAAACACATTCAGACAAAGAGTACGAAAAGAATTTGTCTACGACGCCGCCGTTATTAAGTAAGAATAGAAAAAAACTTTTGAAATCTTCATCGCATCGCAGTGGCTCAGCATCACCTACATCGACGACGTTAATAAGTGGAGTATCAGGAGCTTTGTGGGCTACAATGACTTCGTCCGCATCCATAGCAGCTTCTACGTCGTGTTCGTCGTCACTATCATCGAGCTCTAATAATAATAACAATAATAATAATAACGGTACCACAAATAGTAGTAGAAGTAACCAAACGGCAAATAATAGTTGTAGTAGCGTTAGTAGTACAATCAATAGTAGTAATACAAATAATAGCTTAAGCGGCAACAGTAGTAGTGTAACAAATACAGATAATTCACTTAGTGGTGGTAGTGGCAGCCATAGCAACGCAACTGGGATTTTAAATGCCGCAGCATTAGCAGCAGCTGCCTCTAAAGGCAGTTCTTCGTCAACGGATGGCCACAAAAACAGCACTAATGGCGGCAGTGGTGCAAATTGTACGTCTAATGCATCTGCCCCTGGAAACACCTCTTCCAATAACCAATCAACATCCGCCTCGCATCATACGTCGCGTTCGTCGGCAAAGACGCATTTTCATGGGCGCAGTACTACTTCATCAAGCCGTTCGCATTCCCGCTCTCCGAGCAGTTATAGTTCGTCTCACAGTTCATCTTCATCGTCCTCGTCAACCGCCTCGTCACATTCGCACGCTTGTAGTCCGGTTGGCGGCCGAGATGTAGAGCCGCCTTTGGCAGCCAATGTGTCGAGCAGCCGGTCTGTACCACGTAGTTTACAATCGGCAGTTGCAGTGCCCGGTACGTCGTCCAGTCTTAATCCCAGTGGCTCAAATCTTTGCGGTAGTAGCAGTAGCAGCACTAGTCCGACTAGCTCTGGAACTCCTACTGGCAATCCTGTTGTACATTCCGAAGACAATCGTCCCTTGGCGATACGTGTACGAAATTTACCTGCCCGATCTTCTGATACCTCCCTGAAGGATGGTCTCTTCCATGAATACAAAAAGCATGGAAAAGTGACATGGGTCAAGGTAGTCGGACAAAATGCCGAACGTTACGCTTTGGTGTGTTTCAAAAAACCTGAAGACGTAGAAAAAGCTTTGGAAGTATCTCATGATAAATTGTTTTTCGGCTGTAAAATTGAGGTAGAGCCGTACCAGGGCTACGATGTCGAAGATAATGAGTTCCGACCTTATGAAGCTGAATTGGACGAGTATCATCCAAAATCAACACGAACTTTATTCATCGGGAATTTGGAAAAGGAAATCACGGCCAGTGAGTTAAGACAACATTTTGAATGTTTTGGCGAAATTATTGAAATCGACATAAAAAAGCAGGGAATGTCAGCTTATGCATTTTGCCAGTATTCTGATATTGTGTCCGTTGTGAAGGCCATGCGGAAAATGGATGGCGAGCATTTGGGTAACAATCGTATTAAATTGGGTTTTGGTAAATCAATGCCAACAAATTGTGTATGGATTGATGGCATAGGCGAAAAGATCTCTGAATCGCATTTGCAATCTCAGTTCTTGAGGTATGGCGCGGTCAGCAAAGTGGTGGTCGATCGTCAACGGCAGTTAGCATTGGTTTTATACGAACAGATACAATATGCTCAGACGGCGGTTAAAGAGATGAGAGGTGCAACACTGAGAGGCCGTAAACTACAAGTGGATTTCGCTTCCAGGGAATGTCAAGATGCGTTTTATGAAAAATTGGAAAAACAAAGTACCGGTAAGTGGAATTATATATAGAATATAATATATAGAATTTGCAGCTGAAGTTACTTTTATATATTCTTGTTTAGGCTCACGATTTAATCGATATGAATCCCAATCACGATCTCGGGCATCCTCTTTTAGTCGACATCAAAATTCAAACGATGGCTGTTCGCCCAGTAATACTCCTGGCAGCAGTAGTAGTAGCAGTGCTGGTGTATTACCGTCAGGACCCGCTCCTCTATCTTCTGCCATAGTGGCAGGATCATCAGCTCTTTCGGTCTCAAACATTACGAGTAGCAATACTCTGGCTTCAGTGGTGGGACAAGCAATTGGTAATACAACACCAGCACGAAGTCGAGGATCTCGTAGTTCACGTCACACGATGGACTACGATTACCTAGATACACGTAGATTTCGCTCCTGTGATGAGTACAGTCAAGGTTCGGCAACGTCTCATGATGAAGACAACTCAGCTGTGAATCATCCGTCGTCCAACGCAAATGCATATAGCGGCACTGGTTTACGGTCTGATTCGCCTTTACTTTCACGATTGGGACCTATTGTAAGCGGTAGCGGAAAAGAATCCAGTAGTGAGATGCTAGAAATGGCTTTAAGTCGTAGACGTTGTGATAAAAGCCCCGCTAAACAAAAAGGTATTGAAATACTACACATATTAATGCAAAAAGTTTGAATTGAACAACAATAAATCGATAATTTTTATTTTAAGGTGATATACGTCTATTTCAAAAAGAACGAGCTGTTCTGCTGGAACAACTTGAAGAATGCCCGTCCAGTGGCGATGAGTGTATAGTCAGTCCACGTAAACGCGTCAAAATTGATCATCATTCCATAAGCTCCTCGTGTGGATTGGTATGTTGATTTAAATAAATATAAATATGATGCACCTCTTTCGCTACTTTAAGAAATTTCTTCTTAACGAGCTCCGTTGAGATATTAGCGAAAAATATACTTTGCAGTTGTTTACTACCCGTCATATACTTGCATAAAAAATATATCCTCCAGTACTTCGAACAGAAACCCCTAGTATTTTAAATTAAAATCTGAAGAGCTGGTTTTCAAATTGATTATAATATAATTTTCGAATATGCTGAGAAATGAAAAATTGTAGAAAGAACTCAACTGTTGTGCTGTTTTCAATAGAAATAGTTTGGAGCCATTCCAAATTTCTTAGCTCACTTCCAGTGAAAGATCGCGTCAAACTACAAGTGGCTGAAACAGACTGAAAAAAATAAATACTTCCTAATTCGTATGCGAAATGTTCAACTCACGAAATCAGTGATTTTCTATTTTCTGCGTCAATTTACCATATAAAGAAATCTTTAGTGTCATGAAACACTTATTGGTATCAGTCTCCCCGAACTAGTTCAGAAACATAATCTTTTTGCGTTAAATGCAAAAATTTTAACTAATTTTATTTTATTGTTAATTACTATTATGGTTATCATTATTTATTTTCAATACATTTTAGGCACAATCTCACTCGCTGGATGAACAACAACAGCAACATAAAAACTCAAACTGTGATTATTTAGTAAACGATCCAATGCATCTCAGAAGTGAAATAAGACGGATGTCTGAATGCAATAGCAGTCTTAACAAATATTCAACACATCAACAAAATCACCACCACTCTCATCATGCGGTACAACCATCGCCTCATCATCACCATTATCAGCAACAGCTTAGTCGTCGACCGTCCATTGATTTTATGGCGACAAGCGGTGGTGTAGCTAGTAGCGTCAACAATATGTCCACTCGTCATAACAGTACTAGTAGTTCAAACAGTGATCATCACCCGCCGCCTCATCAGTCTTCTTCTTCATCTTCCTTAGCATGTAAACGACGACGAATGATTGGAAGCGGCAGTAATGCAGTTGCAAGTACAAGTTCATTAATGTCGGGATCAGCTGGCGGCGGTTCAAATTTGTCGTCTTTTGCTAATGACGATTCCCATCATCATTCATCAAGAGGCCGTGGTCACCAATTACATTCCCATCATTCACATGAGGCCAGCGGTGGTGAAAGCGCTGATGGCTCCCGACCGGGTACTCCTTTGTGTGACGAGCGACCTGAAGTGTTACCTACCGAACCAAGACGGGTTCCTCGTGAAAGACCACGGGAACCAATGGTGTTACCTCTGCCCAAATTTGGTATACAATTCTTTCAACAGTACCGAAACAGTCTTGCGTCGGGGAATAATCCTTCATACCCTCAACACCATCACATAAGTGGCAATTTTACTGCTGCTATGGGAGGTAACAACAACTCGGGAATCTCATCGCATTTGGCGTCAAATCGGGGAGATGTTGGTAATAGCAACAATAATCATTCTAGTCTTAGTCATAGCTCTGTCACGACCACACAAACATCGTCGTCAGCTATTGCGACGGCATCCGGTAGCTGTTACCATCCCAGTTCGTCTACACGATTTCCTCCTCATTGGCGTCCGCATCATAACCACCATCAACAGCAACACGGTGCCGGAGGGCATGCTCCTTCTGGGGGAGCAACTCCGTCTTCACTATCATCTGTAGTAAGTCCCGCTAGATCGCGTTCCCTTAGTTCTAACTCTAGCGATTCTGATGTTCCTGGACACCCATACGATAGTCCTTCATTAGAAGAACGCATACGTACTTTGGATGAAATGTATGAGCGATGGTCCTGTTATAATGGCGGCAATAATGCAACTGTCGGACAGAATATGGCAAAGCGAAACGATCTTAATCATGCTCCTCCGACATGGCAACATAATCGATCTAGCTTGCAGCCAGATTCGAATCATGGCAATAATACTGATGCCAGGTCGAACGCAAACCCTCCACCACCCGCCAGTCGACATAAATTTCTTGATATCGATGTTCATGAAATCCAACCTTCAGACATAGTCAAATCGGTTTTAGCCAAAAAATCAATTTTTGATGATGACTTGCAACGATTAAAGAAAAACCATTGGTATGAACCGTCATCGGACTCCTCTCAGATATCCAAAGCTACAACGGGAGCTTGTACGTCGCCTGGACTACCTAATCTGCAGGCCACAAAAGCACCTGTTGTCGGATGTACAACTAATTTGCAGGGCTCTGCTACAAACTCGTCGAATAAACCATCTTCTTTATTACAACGTTTAAGTAGCCTTTCACCAATGAACTCACCCCATACTTCGATGTCTCCACATAACAGTCCCTCACCTTCGCCTTCAGTAACCCATAACAGCGTTTCCTTGACCATTTCGGCCACTATGTCGAAAGTGACACCAATAAGTAGCTGTAGTATTGCAGGATCCCAAGTAACCACTACTGCCCCAGCTTCAACATCGCCTGCATCATCTGGAGGAACAAAGTGTCTGCAATACCCCTTTCCAACGCATCCACCTTTACCAAATACTGCTGCTCCTATTCAAAACGCTCAACCAATACCTCCACCACCGGCTGAAAGTTCAAAGCCATCTATGGTACAGCCGCCTTTGCCTCCAATGGAGGTATTACAACCACCTCAACCACCAGCTGCTCTTCCTACATCTTCATCGATAGTTGGTACATCCACAAAGCCAAAGACTTCAGCTCTTTCTAAAAGTTTAAGCGTACCACCGCCGCCCAATTCGACGGCGACTACGGAGTTACGAATTTTTACCAAATCAGTATCAGTTCCTGGCAGTACAAACTTAGGGACAGTAAAATCCACCGCTGACTCTTCATCGATAAGTCTCACAGCTGTTCCCCTAATTGAACAAAACCAACCTCAACAAATAGACACCGGTAATAGTTCCTTGCAACCCTCGAAATCTCGTAACAAAGAGGATGAATCAATTGGAAAACCTGCTAGCCACACTTCTGCAACTGTCGCCGAAAGTGTAGTTAAACGTAGTGAGAAATCGCACAAACACAATCACCGTAGCAGTGAAGAAAAGAAATCTTCGAAGAACGATAGAAGAAAAAACTCCAATGCTTCCGTTGCTGCTGAATCAAGTGATGCGGATGAAAACGACAACAAAAAAGATCGCAAGGAACGACAGGACAGACGAGAAAAAGAGCTACGAAAACAACAAGAACGTGACCGAGAGGATAGAGAACGTGAAGAGCAAGAAAGGGAAGAGAAGGAAAGGCTGGAAAAAGAACGTCGTGAAGCAGAGAGACAGGAAAAAGAACGCCTAGAAAAGGAAGAATATGAACGAGTTCAGCGAGAAAAAGAACGCATTCGCAAGGAGGAAGAAGAGCGGGATCGTAAAGAAAAGGAGGAGAAGGAGCGTAAGCTTAATGAGCAAAGAGAACGGGAGGACAATGAAAAAAGAGAACGCGAAGAGCGGGAAGAAGTGTTGCGTAAAGAAAGAAAGGATCGGGAGGATCATGAACAAAAAGATAAAATAGAGCGTCAGCGTATTCGCGAAGAAAAAGAACGCGAAAACAAAACGCAAGACACAAATAACTGTGAACACAAACGCGATTTTAATCTATTAAAAGAACATCAACGTCGAAAAGAAAATGCTGCAAGCCAGATTCAAATGAAATCTGGCAATGACACGGCTCCTGCCACAAGTCAAACAGCACATGAATTCTTTCGTCAAGGTGAAGTGGAACGACAAAACAATAAGGAAAATTCTACAACGGAGATATCCTCTATTCCAGATACAACACCAAGTAGTTGCAAAACAAAAAATCGTAAAAGTTCACGCAATACATCGCCGGTAAGACATCAAAAACGCAGGCTGAACTCTCAAGACGGTAATGCCAGCAACAGTGCTGCATCTTCTACATTTACTCACGCCGATGATCATTCCAAACGAATGCGTATTGATCTACAATTGGCTTCTAATCAGTCTCAAACATCTGCAAACAACCGAAATTCTATGAATAACGCTATAAACGATAGACGTGATTCAAAAGAACATCATGGTAAAGACCGAAATAATAAACACAGTCGCGTAGCTGGTTTAATTCATAAGGGTAGCATTGCAAATACTATCGAAAAGGAGCACAATACCAAACATCATCGTAATAAACATCATCATAAAGTTCAGGCAAGTCAATGCGATGCCGATACGAATGATGGTAATCTTGCGAAAAGTGACACAGAACTTGTTACTTCTAACTGTACACTTAAATCTGAAGACGAACAACAAAATATTAATCACGACTTGGAACTGAAACCTAAAGTATCGCCATCGCTTAGTTCAGAGGATGAAGATCCGCCTGAGAACACAAATACTTCAACACCATACTATAATAAAAACGTATCAGGTCATCATAAACACAGAGAGCATGGAAGTGGTCATCATAACCGCCACAAAAGTAACAAGCGCGAACGAGAACATCATCGAGATAAAAAGAGGCATTCTTCTTCTACAGGACCTCCGAATTCGACAAACGTTAATGAATCAGTGCCTTCAACTTCACTTTCTGTGAACTGCAATATTATTGAGGAAGAAGCTATCGGCGTTTCTGGAAACCAACTGTCCTACAAGCGTACATCAGGCCACAATACCAGCATTGAATTGAATACAAAAAGCAAACACGATATATCTGATAGCAAACTTTCCCGTTGCTCAGAAGATGGAAGTATAGTGCAACCCCATACGCCATCCCATCGTGTAAATAGTTTAAACAAAAATACACCACAATCTTCTTCGAAAAGATTGCTTCTCAGTTCTGCAGAAGACACAGATGGAGGTGTTAGTGCTCTTGGTATGGGCCTCGAAGATGACGATTCCGATAATCGTCAGCGTTCAATATTCGATATACCGGATGATGGACCTTATGTATCCATGTATGACAAGGTCAAAGCAAGGTCCTGTAAAAACATGCAAAAACAAGAAGAGGAAAAGAAGATCAAAGCTAAATTTTCTCAACTAAAACAGTCTCGAGCCAAACGCGAAGAAAAGAAACGATCCACCAGCTACGATGGAGACACTGATTCAGATTTCGATGGCGGCAGTAGTGAACATCAGAAGCAACACAACCGCAGTAGTGGCTCCTTTAAAATGCTTGTAGGAGGTTTATCATCCACTGAAGATGAGCAGCACATGGAAGCTTGTAGTCAGACTCCTAACCGAGATAGAAGACGTAGCTCGCAAGCTTCGTCTGCTGCCTCCATGCATCCCCATAAATTGTGTTCAGACTCTGATGATAATTCTGTTTCCCAAAGACGACTTAAACTACAGGATAACCTTAAACGCTTGTGCGATGATGGGGATGATACTTCCGAAGATGATTTAATAAGGCGTCATAATACTGGTCTTACTAACAAACGTTTATTGCATCATACCTCTCGCATAGCTTCAGATTCTGAATCTCAGTCGCAATCAGCAGTAGATGTCAAATTGAAACAAGAACCACTAGAAACATCCAATGATGACATGACTGCACCTGTTTTGAAAAATTTAAAACATAAAATTAAGAAAGAAGTTGATATCATAGAAGCAACTGGAGATACTAGTGATTTTGGGGAATTTAAATTTAAGGGACTAAGCTCGATATGCTCATCTGCAGATGAACAAATTCCTGATGCTCCTAAAATCAAAGCTGAAACGGCACCAGAAATTTTATCAGCCAATGAAATTAAAAAGGAACTAAAAGATTTTTATACTGAAGCATATTTGCAGTCAGATCAAAAGTTCCATAAATCACCAATATCTTCGGGTCTTCAACTCTATTCGCCTGAGCAGACTAAAATAAAAAAACATAAAAAGAGCAAGAAGCGCCAAAAAACTCCAACACATGATGCTTTAGCTAAAGAACAAATTACAGCAGATGGTTTGGTCAAACATTCCTCCCAAGCCAATAACAACGCTTTGTTTACTATGACGCATGAGAAGAAGACATCGCCGTGTTTTGACGCTTTTGACGAACTTAAGCGTGGAGATGTCTTGGGTACTCATACCACACCAGACCTTCAAATAACTGTAGAAAAGAAACGTCATAAGGAGCGCAAAGAGAAAAAGCGTGAAAAGCAAAGGCATATGAGCGCTGATTATGGCTCTGGTGCAGAGATGGATAAAATGATGTATGAAAAAGAAAAACATCGTCTAAAAAAATCTAAAAAATCTAAGAGTGTTGATGTAGTACGTCAAACTTCTGCATCTTCTACGGCTACAAGTGTGAATCAAGATCACTCGCCGATTGCGTCAGTACCGCCATCTTCCACTATCCAGCATAAGCCACGTACTGGTGGTGAAAAAATGGAAGATATATTTGGTCCTATCTCAGATGACGATGAAGAATTAACTGACAGCGATATTGGAGGAAGAGATTTGAATTGTATTCCAAACCGCAACAACTCTACATCAAATGTGCCAGGGCCTACAGTTTCAGCAGCTCTAAACCCTTACAAACAAGAGCCGTTAACGCCAAAATCTCATACAGTAGAAGAAAATGAAGAAAACAAACAAAAACTTTCTTGTTCAACCATAATTGGAGCTTCAGCTCATTTGGAGCGGGTTGCCGAAAGACAGCACCGCAAAGAAAAGCGTGAAAAGAAACGGAAGGATCGTGAAAAATCCCGGAGCTCAGAACATAATCAATCAATCGGATTTGTACCATCACCGATATTGTCGACAACTAAACCCATGGAAGATGAAAACAGTGTTGATTTAGATGCAGCCGGTAGAGCTCTCGAAGCCCAGCTTATGGAAGATTCTGACAATAAAACCTTAGATGAAGTAAGTCCCTCTACAGCCAACACATATCGCAGCGATATGACTGATGTATTTCTCTTCTCCGATTGCGATGAGAACTCATTAGAAATGTCATCCAACAATAAACATGAGAAAAAAGAAAGTGAAATAGAGCAAACCCCAACCATAAGCAGTAAAAATAAAGAGAAAAAGAAAAAGAAGAAGCGATCTAAAGAAGAAAAGCAATTGCATCATCAGAGACGTGAGTCTTCTTCATCTAACGCTTCACAGTTAGCAACCAATATGATGGCCTCTAGCTCTAACACCTCAAAGCTAACTATTGATGTTCAGACGGCTACAAAACTCGTTCAAAAGGCCCCAGAAGAGCATGTGACACCGTCGAGTTCTACTCTCTGCAAACCATCACCTTCTCTGCCGTGCTTAATTGGGGATGACGATGATGATATAGCAGCTATTCAAAGTTCTAAAACCACATCAAATGTATGCTCTAAACCTACACCAAGCACATCATTAGCCAGTAGTACTACTTCAGTGTGTACCACTCAACACCGTTCGTCACCTATTCTTACTCTCACCCCACACCTGAAAGACAAAAAGTTGATAAGTCCGATACCTAAGACACCTACAATAAATAATGCCAACAGTGACCTTAACACGTCTGATGACTTGAATAAAAATGAGACAACAGCACCAAGCACGCCTACTTCCTTATTGGTGGGCACATCTAATAACACAAATACAACACCAACGTCTTCCACATGTGCTGCTGCCAATACCTTAAACAAATCTATCGATTCTTCCTCTAATTCAAATGTAATTGAGTTAGCCTCCTCTCTGATACATGGCACACAACAAAAGAAGAAACCAGAAATCTTCATTCCTGGTTTTGATGGTGAAATCGACGAAAAAATTAGTGAGTCGGCAGTTCAGTCAATATCAGCTGAATTTAACACCCCATTGGACCCAATGGCCGATGAGCCTAAAATACCAATAGAATCTCCACCTGATGCATCCAAGTTGGAAAAATTGGAAGAATCAAAGTCAAGAGTAACAATATCGCAAGAAGAAACCGAAAGTGCTGTTTCCGCTCTGCTGGGAGAAAGTTTTAATAATTCATCGGCAGATTATTCATTTAATGATGATGATGGCTTAGATGATTTGAACAACACTATTCCCGACCCTGAACCAGTCATGCCTCCAGGCGAACCCGATGAAGAAGCTGCTTTGGCAGCTAAATCCATCGAATGCGAAGTGGCGAGTTCAGCAATAACAGACACTGTAGAGGATGATTCAGAAGAGATGAGCAAAGCCATACAAAGTTTAAGGCAAGAAGAGCTGGATGCTAAAGCTGATACTCCACAGTCAGTAAGGGATCTACAAATCGATACAGATACCGAAGAGAATGCAGATGAAGCCGATAGTAGTGGAAGTAACAGTTTGAAAATTGACGAAACGGTTCAATCAAATAACAGTTCAAACACATCCAACAAAATAAATGTATCGAATCCACAAACGAAACCAACAGAGTCTGATTCCAAAGAATCAAACGCAAAACAAACGGAAAATTCATCTGTTATAACAAAGGCAGAATCTTCTCCTAAGACGCAGTGTATTAGTTCCATAACCTCAGAACCTAAAATAGAACCACCAACCATAACCAAACAGGATCAACCAGCAGTGCAGCCAGTGCAAGATGTGTTACAGACTGCAACTACTGAAGTATCTAAAATATCAACTGCAACTACATCTACAGTTGTCACTAGCTCTTCAATATTGACATCCATAAATTCTACTGCAATGGCCAGTGTAACAATGTCGTACACATCTACCCCTATCAAAACTTCATTCGCATCCACTTCAACAACTACAAAGCAAACTACAAGTGGAAAACCATTTACTTCAACGACTTCAGCTGCCTCTGCAATCTATGTCATGCAGCCACCAACAATAACTATACCAGAGACGGGTGCACACTTTGTTGTACCACAATTGGTGTTGTCACCAAGAGGAGTGGTTACAAGCTCGCATCATAATGATTCCTCAACGTCAGCATCAACACCGATGCATTCACCTAGTAGCCATAATATGCCACCACAATCGCCGTTGGGCGCCCAATATTTAATGGGTGTAAGAGCACAGTCGCCACATAGCCCTCGACAACACACATCTAGAGGAAATACACCATCTCCTAGACAAGCTAGTCCTCACACACCTACACCTCCCCCACCAGCGATTGCGGTAACTCCTCAACAGCAGCAGCAAAATCTACTGATACAGAGAACGGTGCAACAACATCAGCAAAAACCACCTTCTCAAGGACATGCTTCCCAAAATAACAGTCCACTAGGTAGTCCAGTAATGCAGCAACGTCAACTTGGCCAAGGAGTGACTATACAAAAGGTAACAAAACTAATGTTAGTTTGAAAGTTTGACAAAGAATGATAAAATATATGTATGTATGTCGTATATATACTTTTATATATTATATACCAGATAAAAGTGTAAAAAAGAAAGTCCGGCTACTGCAAACGCACATTCACTATCGCTACTTTAATTGCTCTTAATTAACTATCTGTCTACGGTAATCGGACTTTAGTTTTATAAACTTATCGCCTTCTATTGACTTACATCAAAATTATTAACATATTCTTGATTTCACAGAAAGATCCATAATATATTGTTCTTGTTTTACATTTTGACAAAGAGTGATAATTTGTATTTGGATATATCGTTTGAAATGTGTTCAAAATCTTAAGATTGAGCAAAAATTATATTTCAAAGCAAATAAATGTTTGATAAAAAAGTATATACATACATACATATTATTAAAAATAATCTATCTTAAAATAGTTCATCACTTAAAACTAAAACAAACGTTAGAAAATCAATCAAGAAAAACAATAAAGACTTTCGAGTTTTGTTGAGCGTCGTGAAAATTTTACTTCTAATTAACGAATATGGAATATAGCAGACTAATTAATTTGAAAACGCAATTTTTAATATAATATTTGTATTCATTCTTCATTCTTCAATAAACACAGCAATCGTCTCCCAATAATGGTCCAGAACAACACACTATTAAAATAAATAACTATTCGACACCACCGTCCCAAACATTAAACATGCTGAATATACGTGTACCACCAACATCGCAACACCAGCATGGTCAACAGCCATCGGCACAGCCGAGTATTGGAAAACCCGTTATGGAACAGCAGCAACATGGTGTTCCGATTGGACAACACATTTTGCCAATCTCAGTGCAAAAAATGCCTCCAGTTCCGACGCATCCCACTATTATCAGTAAAGTTGTAACAGTAACACCACAGCAAGCGCAACAGTCTATGATGCAGCAATCATCAGGTCCGGGAACTAATGTATTTTCTTCGTCTTCGATGGGAGGTAGTGCAGCATCCAATCCCTTACGACAATCATCACAGATTATACAACAAATAGGTGCGAAAACGGTTCAGAATCAGCAGCAGCAGCAGCAATCTTCACAATTGCAATTTATGCAACAACAGCAAAGGCAACAACATCACATGTTGCAAATACAGCAACAGCAAATTATCCATCAACCTCAAAAGCTGCAACAACAACCAGCGTTAATGGCTCAGCAACAACAGTCTCAACATAACTTTGTTGTATCTCAACAACGGAACATTGCTTCTCCTCAACGAATGCAACAACAATCACAAACTGCTCAACAAATGAAAGTACAATATCAACAACATCAGCAGCAAATGTTGACACTTTCGCAACAGTCTTCCACCCAACAACAACAAAATATGATTCCAAATTCGCCGATGCCACAAAGATTTTTGGTTCAGCAGCATATTATTGGAATGCCTCAGCAACAGCAACAGCAGTCTCAACAACAACAATTGGCAAACTCCCCTCAACATACAGCTACACAACAAATGCTATCTCCTATTTATTCTACGAAGCAACAGCAACCACAGCATCAACAATATCACCAATTGCAGCAAAGACAACAATCACCATCGCCACAAAGGTTCCTGCAACAACCGCCCGAATTGATTAAAGATTCTCCTAGAGTTATTATGTCGACTAGTCAGGCATCTCAACAAAATGAACAAACTGTTTCAGCGACAATAACATCTATGGGAAATGTTGAAAAACCATGCTCTTCTCCGACCACATCTCAAGCGGTGGGAAATAAACAAGTTGAAGGAATTTCCGTTATTAGGACACCTACACCGACATCTTCAACAGCAATAAAAGCACTGCAGCAAAATATATCTGCAGACACAAACACAAATAAAGAATCTTGTTCGATGTCGCTCAATACTTCCCGATCGGTCCCCTTAACTGAAGAGAATGTGATTAAAATATCTACACCGAAACATGACGATAATGAGCAAGATTCTAAAGAGGACAGTGACTATTGGTCTGCAAAAGAATTGAACGTGGTTGAAGCCAATAATGTTACTGGAACAAGCACAGTAATTAAAAAGAACGAATCGATATTAACTTCTGATGTACCGGCGTCAACTTCTTCCACTCTTAATAAAGATCAGGAGTCAGAAAGAACAAAATCTCCTCAAACTCAAAATAACACAAATGATACTATTTTGAGTTACCAGAAAACGGAAACTGACGGCCAGTATGCTTCCTCTTCGGATCCTGCTCAAGGAAATACAATCTCATCTGCAGCTTATTCCCAATCAGGCAATGCTACAACTGATCATGAGACCGAAGATGAAACGGAAACGCAGCAGATGCCAACATTTGAACAGGTTCCTGTTCAAGGTAGGCCTAGCACAAGAGGTGCCGGAGGCAAACGTGGTCGTCAACCTAGAGGTGGTAAGAAATCTGCGGCATCAAATCCCAACAACTCTTCAATTAATGCTAGTGGAAATTCCCATCAATTGCAAACTGAATTGAGTACCGCTGCTGGGATACAGACTCGGCTGCGTAAACCAAATACTGCTACACCTGCTACACGAGGTCGAAAAGGTAGACCGCCAAGAAATTTGTTGTTGCAACAACAACAGCTGCAACAGGAACAGCTGGTTCCAACATCTCAGACGTCAACTGTAACTGCCACATTTTCATCAATCTCCTTGTCTACAACCGCTGCCGAAAGAAAAGCCCGCAATCAAGCTACTGCGGCACCTGCGTCTTCAAGTGCGTTATGTGAAGCTAATCACCAGCAACAACAGGAAGATGTTTATGAATTCCATGACGAATCCGGAGATGAATGTAAAACAAGTTCGATTTCGAATGTGACAACATCTACTGGAGCGAACTCTGATCGTCCAAGATTAATTTTAACTATAAAAAGTCCTGCACAAGGTTCAACGCCATTAGTTAAAGCTTCTGAGAAAACATTAAGTGCTGAAGATCCATCTGAGAAAGCCATTGCCGAACAATCAACCGCAATCCAGACCCAGGAGAATCAAATGCAGTCAGATCCTACTATTGCAGAATTGGCAGCTGCAAATACCCGTAAATCTCGTCGCTTACTTGAGAAAGACCGTAGCACAATAGATGATATAATAGAGGATGTGGTAAGAAATACTGCCACTAATGTTGCTGGTGGAAATGCAGTTGCAACCTTAACAGCTACACCTTCAAATGTAACAAATATTACCACCAACACACTTCCAAAAGGCGCTCAAACGCCGCCGCGACGATCAGGTCGTAATTCTAGCCAATCCAAATCCATCAAAACTGCAGAAGCCCCTGCTAATCCTATTGGTAGACCTAGAAAGTCTAAAGATCGTAAGAATACTAACGAAGTGGAAAACGAAGAGACTCCTTCACCACAACCTAAACACATAATCCACGATTTGAGTGATGTGGAGGATTCAAAATCTGCAAATAACATTTCACTAACAGATGCATCGGGCCCACAAGTACCATCTTCAAATACACAACCATCTAAGACTGTATCTTGCAGTACAACTTTTCATTCAGCGATTCCGCAACAACAACCAGCAGCGCAAAACACAAACGCTAATTCATCAAGTATGCCCCAGCATCCGAAAAAGAAGGCTTTGGCAGCTGCTGAAATTGAATCTTATCAAAGCTCTGCTGCAAGTTCATCTATTACAACTCCCAAAATTCATTCCGCTCTACCGGCAAGTGGTGCACCTATATTAAATACTGCCGCTCCGGCCTCGCAAAAGACCACTGGTGGTGCAGCAGATTCCGTTAATAAGCCACTAATAGACTCCGTTACAGGTGTAGTATCTGGTTCACAGATGCAACGGGCTAAAGAAAGTAATTTACCATCAGCAACAGCAGCATCGCAACCATTACGTGCTCCAATGGACCCTAAGAAAATGATGCAAGCTGCTGTTGCAGCAGCTGCAGCTGAGAATATTTCAATCAACAGTAAATTACAAAATCAACCCTCATTCACAGGATCAGTCGCAACACCAATTACTGCGCCAACGAAACCCGTGCACGTAGAAGCCAAAGCTGCTCAAGCAGCGACACCTGCAGTATCTACAGCAATGTTGAACAAGTCTGTCAGCGTAGTCGTAAAAACTACCACAATACATTTGCAGAATCCAAAGCAAAATCAAGACTCTGTGATGCCAACAAAACAACAGCTAATAATTCAACAGCAGCCATCGTCTGTAATGCATGCACAACACTCTAACGTACGACCTCCTACAAGCTTAAAGGCTCATGTACTGAACAGTCAAAAACTACAACAGCAGCAGTGTACCCAACAGCAATATGTAAAGCAACAGCAGCATCAGCACCAACAAACGCCGCAACAACAGCAATCGCACCAATTATTGCAACAACAACCCACAACGAATCAGAGTGCGGTTGCCCACCAGGCAACAACGCACGTAATACAAAACACCATTTTACAAAGACAACAACCGCCACCAGTTTCTACAGCTGTGACCTCCAGTCAACAGAAACAACACTTAGCTACAACAACAAAACAATTGTTGGTTAATATACCGCCAGTTACAACACATCAGTTACATACAACGTCTAACACACTTAATTCACCTCGGCACCTACCACAACATTCACAACAATCTCAGCCTTTAACAACACAACACTCAATGGTTATAAAACAAGCTCATGATATCCATCCACAACAAGTTCTACACGTGGTTAGTTCGAAAACTAGCGGACCATCTGTAGGACCAAACAAATCTACTCCGTCAGCGATACTCCAACAACCGCCTAATGCATCATCCCATCCGTCATATACAACTTATATACAAACAGCAACTGGAGCTCATTCGAAACAACAACTTCCACAGCAACCGGTTGTTATACACCAACAAACAATTGGAGTACAACCAAAAAGCACAACAACGCCATTAGTAATGCCTCCAGGAATGTTAGGTCTGCCCCCACATCCTGCTATGGTGATACAAACAAAAACGTCAGTTCCAGCCCATTCACCCTCATCTGCACCTCATTTGCACCATACAACTCAACATGCGCCCTCGCCACCTTTGCAATCTACACCTCAACATTTGAACAAACCCTCAAATAATTCCATGATCCATGCTGTACCACATAACATAAATGCAGTTGTGGCACCATCATCGCCCTCTTCAGTGAAACCGAATGCATCCCAATCGTCAATACAATCTAATGTAGGAGGTATGTTAAAACACACCTTGAAAATCTCGTAGCACATTTCAATTTGTTCTTATCAAAAAATCCTCTTTCTTAACATTTTAACAGCATCCAGTCTACGAACTGCCATTCCAACAATAAGTCCACAAAGTCAGGCAAGAATAGGCTCTATTCTGCTACCAGGTGGTATGCAAGTACCACCTCATTTTGAAACAAGCATGGTAAGTTGTAAGAATAAATTGTGAATAGTTTCATCTAATTAGAATTACTTTATACATTAATTGTGGACGCAGCATGATATTGCTACGTATGCCACCGCCGTAACAGGCAGTGTATGTACGACACAAAGTCCACCACCAGCACACCAACAAGCTTCACCAATAACTCCGGTAAATCTTATATGGTTCTTTAATTTATTCATCTGATTTAAAAATCCGATTAAAAGCTTTAAATTAAATGTTCACTAAAATCGCATCTAACTATTTCTTTTGTAGAGTGAAGCATCATTTGCCGGAGGAATGGGACGAGTAGGCGTACCAAGCCGTGAACATATAATGATTTATCAGCATATGCTGCGTCAACACGATCCAATGAATCCAGGCACTTTGCGAGAATTCGATGATAAATTACTACGTAACAGTCCACCATTAGAATTGAGAAGACCTGGAAGTGTACCAAGAACTGTAGCAGTACCACATAGTCTTCAAAGTCCACAAGATAGATCAACTGGTAATATTACGCATATTTTACAATACATTTATACAAAATCTTTCTTACATTAACATTCATGGTTTGTTCGCATTAGATTCTCCTCAAGTAGCTCAAGTATACGTGCACAATACCCGAATATCTAGTCATGGTCATTATGACGTTACCGGTCGAACTGCTGTCCCAGCTCAACCTTCCGGATATTATGATACTTCTCGTCAAATAACATTGGAACCTCCACCTGCTCATAGATCGGCTGCTGTAGCAGCACCCCTACCAACAGTTGTTGTTCCTCATCCAACACCTGCAAGCAGTAGTCCATATATGCCTGCTGTACCTCCAGTACCAGCAGTTCAAGCACCATTATCGTCTGCATCCACCATACATCATTCAAAAATCCTAGAACGCGATAGAGAACAACGCGAAAGGGACCGCGAACAACAATTATTGCGGGAAAAAGAACAAATTATGGTCAGAGCAGGTAATTGACATTTTAAAACCTTATACTCGTAGAAACTGATCAACTTAATACATAAAATATTAATTCGCTTATTTATACTTGAATGAATGGATAATAGGTTGGGTATCCTTCTTTTCAGTATAGCTGGCGTACACTAAAATCAAAAAATTTTTAAATGGGCGGCAACACGAAAAATTAAATGATACATATATTTCTAATAGAAAGACAAGAACAAATTTAAGAATAGGAGCTTTTAAAAGTAATTTCAGAGACTTTTATTTTTTTTTATTATATGTGTAAAATATCTTCGATACCTTTGTTAGCATCCATAGAACTTACATATATACTCATAATGGGACTAGAGATGATGCAAATGTTTGACAAGTATTTTCCATAGCATAAATGAAAATATTTTAGGATCTATTACACCGACACCAGCACATACATATGTATTTCATCATAGGTCTCCATGTTTTGGGAGCCGATTTATCTCCTTTTCTCTAGAATTAGTTTAAAAAGAAAATTCACACAATAATTGGTTTTGATTTCTAAAAAGCAAAAATTAAAACTAAACGTTAACCTGCTAAAAACAAATATTTAAAATGTAAACACAATTGGTATTAAAAAAAATACAAATTAAAATAATTATATTCCATAAACACCACGTGGTCGGAAGTGGCATACATAGTAGCAAAAGATCGCACAATAGTATTACGTAAAGTACATTCGAACAATTTTCTCTATTTTAAAACAGGAACAGATGTCCACAATATGCAAGTGGCTACTCCTCCACCTCATCAACAGTCTTCCACGACTCATCAATTACCACCACATAGCCAGCAAGCACCGCACAACCAACAACCACCACCTCCTCAAGCAGACTCCTTGCTTACTCTTTTGCAGCGTTACCCAGTTATGTGGCAAGGCTTGTTAGCCTTGAAGACGGACCAAGCTGCTGTCCAAATGCATTTTGTTTTTGGTAATCCTCATGTAGCTCGTGCATCACTGCCGTGCAACGACGATGGTAGCACGCCACCATTGCGTATTGCTCAACGTATGCGTTTGGAACAGACACAATTGGAAGGTGTTGCGAAAAAGATGCAGGTAGTTTTTGATATTACATTAGTATATCTTATATCTTGTGACATAATCATTGATTATTTTATAGTTTGAAAATGAACATTGTATGTTGCTGGCTTTACCTTGTGGCCGCGACCACGCCGATGTCTTACAACAATCACGTAACCTACAATCCGGCTTCATAACCTACTTGCAACAAAAAATGGCTGCTGGAATCGTTAATATACCTATGCCTGGCAGTGAACAAGCTGCTTATGTTGTTCACATCTTCCCATCATGTGATTTTGCTAACGAAAATTTAGAAAAAGCTGCCCCAGATCTTAAAAATCGTGTAGCAGACATAGCTCATCTCTTAATAGTTATAGCAACTGTCTAAAACCCTGCTAAGTCTTAATAAAACCAGATTTACCCGAAATCCATTAAAAAACTTATACTAATTATAACTGACTCTGACATATGTACATACATTAAATGATCTTGCAAATTTAAATTTGTAAATTTGATCCGAAATGAAACAAAGAAAGCGTTCTTATGCTTCAATTTTTAAATAAACTAAAAGTTATTCTAATAATAAAAAGTAATTGACTAAATGTAAAATAATAAAAATTAAAACAAGTACTGTAGTAAAATCCTATTATTTTGAGAAAACCCATTTCTACAAATTAAATTATATTAAAAAACAAATAGATAGAGCAAAAAAAAAAAAACATGTAAAAATATTTCTAGTAGTATAAAATAATAATTTTAAACAATTCCCTTGTACCATAACTTCGCTATACCCACATCTATTCTCTTAGCATACGAGTTAACAAAAACAAACTTGTGAAATAAAAACATTATTTTATTTATATTTTATTATTTTTTCTATCTATTGTATTCATAAAATGTAATATGCATAAGTATAGATTTCTATGTTTTACCTAAAGTTTATATTTTTTTGTCTATTTTAAGAAACAAGGAAAATCCAACAACTGTTATAAGTTGATGTTGAACTTTTTTCGAACTAATATTTTTATTTAATTTTTTTTTTTAGATTGTAAATCATTTTAACTTTAAACTAAACAATTTCTTTACAAACTTTTAATTTTAGTTTATGATATATTAATATGCTTACATAAATATTATTTTTGAATATATATATATATATATATATATATATATATATTTCAATGTATGTGTATGCTGATGTACGATTAGTAATTAAATAATAAAAAATATATTATTTTTTGATCTCAACAAAAGCAAAAATAAAAATTAAAAAAAAATCCTATTAAAATGAAAATTATAGAAAAACAATAGTTACAAGCACGCGTACTTGCATATGTGCGTATTTAAAAATAAATCCAAAAAATATACTAATTAATTAAAAAAAAAAAAAAAAAAAATATATATATATATATATATATATATATATATATATATGTATGTATGCAGAAACTTAAAGTCTATTGTTTTATTGAAACAAAGATGAAGCAACTTCAGTTAAGAATTCGCTACAAAAAGAAACTAAAGTTAAATTTCAAAATATATGGCAAAGGAGTTTTATATAATGATTTTCATTATGATATTTTTATAAACATCATGTGAGTAACTTGCCAGCTTATACACACATGAAAAGTTCCCTTTATAGACTTTGCCGTTAGTTGTCGAAACTTGAAATAGCCCACGTGGCCATTTTATTAAAACCCACTTACGAAACTTCAGCTCATTTAATTCCAAGTTTCTCGGAATATAATAATTTGAAAATTTTTTATTAGATATCAAATATTAAATGTTTTCTTAAAGTTTAATTTAAATATGTTGACGCTTTTATTGTTTTTCTTACAATAAACAAGTTTTAGTATAACAACATAATGTAATAAACTGACAGCCTTAGAAGCTTTAATTTTTAAGTTTTTTGCTTTAAGATGGAAATGTCTTTATTTATTTAAAACAAATATATATTATTTTTAAATGAGTTACAACAGTTTTTGTTTTTTTCTAAACAAAACACTGCCGACAAAAGCACGGAAGAGAAAATCGATTTAAGTTCTTTTCAGTTGTTATGCAAAGCTTTATTTTAAATGTGCATAAATATTTAATAAACCCTTCTAAAGTTTAAATAAAATTTTGTATTAACATTCTACGGCTTTTAATTTTTGTGAAATACTTTTTTTTTGTTTTGCCTAATTGTAAAACATTTACAGTTTATTTTTATTAGTTGTTATATAAAATAAATTGAAAATGTTTTATTTTATTAAATGGAAAAAATTAAATTTAAACTTTATTAAAACATTTAATAATACGCATCTAATTTTCTATTGATAAATTTTTCATAACCAAAAAGGAAACGTTTATTAACAAAGAAGCAAATTGTTTTTAACAAATTGCTGTGCATTAAACCCTTTAATAAAAATTCTGTAATATAATAAATACTAAGAAATTTATTACAAAATTAATATCTAGCCTCTTAAACTTAAATATATATATATATATATATATATATATATATATGTATATATTATATATGTGTGTGTATATACATAACTGATCTAATATTAAAATCCTCTATCTATATTCCTAAAGTACTGTCGTTTAAAAATAGTTTTCTACAGTTAATGTAGAAATTCATAAAGATAAGAACTTGTACAGCTTTTTTAAATCTAAAAGAAAAATAATATATATATATAATTAATAGATGTATGTTGTAATTCTAGAAATTTAAACATTAACTAAATGTAAAATAAAAAAAAAAATAAAAAATTATACTTATATAAAACATCGTTAAATATATTGCTATATACAATAATATATATATATATATATACATAAAACAACTATCTTAAAAATTAAAATTAAAAGCAACCAACAAACTAGAAAGTTAATATTATTAATAATTCTATTATAAATATTACATAAAAGTAACTAAACTATAATTAAAATATATAAAACAAAATAAAATACTACAATTTAAGCATTATTAATTATTATAATTTTAATCTTTAATTTGTATTAATAAACAAAATGAAAACAATTCAAAAAAATAATATTAAAAAACGCAAGAATTAAAAGAAATTTTATTTAATTTTTATTTTGAAATAAAAAGAAATGATTCAGTAATAAAATATTTTCTGTTATCTTTTTTTCATATAAAAATAAACGAGTTTTTATTATAACTTAGTTTTAAGATCCGCAGGTTTACCGAAACTCATGAACTGAATATCGGAAGGAATATGATGTTCAGCACCACGTTGGAACATTGGTTATTGTAGGAAGTGTAAATAATAATGTGAAAATCGTCATCTAGAATATTTAAATGCTTTGGAATAGTTTATGAACTGTTTCCTCATAAATTAATAAATAAAATAATTTATGATACATACATGCATGTATCTATGTGTTTTGTTACTATGCCTGCTCTCATTTTTATTTGCTAATTTTTTTATAAGGTTTTGGTTTTCGTTTTTGTGGTGCTCCGTAATTTTCTGCATTTTGTTTCGTCTACATATTGTAAAGACTAAGAAAGTTTTTCCCTAAAATGCTTAAACCATTTCTCGCGAACATTAATTGAATTCAGAGAAATGTAATAAAAAATTTTTTTAAAGAAACGCAGTCGCAATGCAGCTCTGAGTCCGTCAATATCAAACCTCGTTGGCAATTACTTTTTAACTGCAGTCAAAACACTGATCGTTTATTCTCTTTTGAGAGTCTCGCGTGCCAGTCGCAGAAACTTGTAAAAATACGGATTAAAAGCATCGCCGGCATATGGTCGGCATCGGAGCCGATACCGTGTTTTTAATATAAATATTAAAGATGAATTATTGCCCGCCCGAATTGATTAAACTCCACAATTGGAAGACAATACGTATAATCTATGTACATACATATGGATATACGCATACAAATCCACATCTCTTTTCAATCCTGCCAACCAGGAATTTCATACTAAATTCTAAGCAGTAAACGATTGGTTCTGATTTCAAAACAATTACATACGTGCGTGCATTCAAATGTATATTTGGACTGATATAAAATATATAATATAAATAATATTTATATAAATAAATAAACTTTCTTGTGCTACAATCACAAATTTTATTTCTACCTGTTTCTAATTTATTTAGTAATGAAATCAATTTCTATAAAAACTACTTCTATTGCAATATTTCGCTCTTCGATCTGGTTAAAGCGAATTATGGTGGGTTGGACGGGGTTTTACTTCAAAGAATAGACAAATATTTTAGTTCGCAATAAAGTTATTTCAATTTATTACATGCTTAAAAGAATAATTTCAAATAACTGTCTTATTTAATTAATAAGTTCTCTCGGCGGTGGATTAAATGGTATTTTTCCCGGTAGAAAACAATCGGCTTTAAACGCTTCAATTTCATCAGCTGTTAAGTCATCAAGACGACTGTATAAATTGGGATTAACTTGCGATAACTGGTTCGTTTGCACCACAGAATTTTGGACTTGTAAAGCCGCTTGTTGAAAAAGACCAGAAGGTGGCTGTTGATTTTGAGTTTGCTGCTGCTGTACCATAATGGATTGATTTTGCTGAAAGATATTAGTGTTGATTTGCTGTTGTTGCGATCCCGAGTTCGGCAAATTTTGTTGGAAGATATTAGGGTTAGTCTGTTGTTGCTGCTGTACGGCTGGTCCAAATATATTTTGTTTTGGTTTTTGTTGGGCAGCTTGTGAAAAAATTGATTGTGGTTGACTTTGTTGTTGCAATGTTTGAGATGCCTGAGCAAATAAACCTGGGTGAGGTTGGGATGCTTGGGTGGCCTGTCCAAATATATTGGAATTTTGTTGTGTTTGTTGTAGAAACTGATTCTGTTGTGAAAACAGGCCACCAGTATTTGACTGCGTCTGTGGCTGTCCGAAAATTGAAGTATTCGGTTGAGGGTTAGTATTATTACCAACCGAAAATATGGAATTCGCAGTTTTAGATGCCTGCGCAAATATGGATGTTGGCTGCGGTTGTTGCTGAGTCGTGAAACCAGCTTTATTTGCGAATATTCCAGATGATTGTTGACTAGTGGAAGAAAATGTACTATTGTTGTTAGAAAATATATTGTTGGAGCTGATGGAGGCAGATGATTTCGAAAATATAGAGCCAACGTTTGAAGCAGCAGAGTTCCCCAGACCAAAGGGATTGTTAGCACTATTTGCAGTTTTTCCCAAATTAGTAGCATTACTACTTGTATCTGAGGATGCTTCGTATATACTTGTCAAAATATCTACAATGTCTGGTGTCATTTGCAGCAGAGCCTTCATTTTATTGGAAGCCTCCAAAGCTTCTCTGCTAAATTGTTGGTGAAATTGATCGAAAAAATTCTTTTGTTTTGCTTCATAGCACAACATCCTAACTTCTTCGAATGATTGATCTTCTATGAAATTTGGTATCGAAGGTTTATCCCTAAATGGTCCATATGTGGATAAAGGCCATTGCTTGCCATTTACCGCTGCTTCCACATCAGTTTTGACTACCTGTTTAACGTCCAGGTGTTCATTCGCGCACTTCGAACCAAAACGACACGAGCCTTGTTGAAAATATTTACACAAAACCATTTTAGCTTATTTTATTAAAATCGAATGAATATAGATAGATTGCAACCAACACGAAACTATAGTGACTATAGTTCCGTTTATATATAGACCAAAATAACTGCTCCTTCAAATTGTATACTAATTATCACAGTTTAGTTTATGCTAATTATATTAGTAGTCTATGCTAATTATTGATATCAGTTGTTTGTACACTGAGACAAATGTATGCTATATAGTGCATGGTGAAATTATATGAAAGGTAAAATCGCCACCACGTAACAGCTGTTACTACTACCATGCACTTCCATGACTTGACCACATGAATGCAAATAGTTTGTTTGCAATATGCCCTTACCGTGTTTTTATATGTGAGTGATGTTAGGAATTATGCGTGCATGCGGCATATCAATGTGGTTTGTTGCTATATATTTTGAGGTGGACCATGAATTAACGCAAACAATTGCTTGGTTACTGGATTTAATATACAGCGAGGCCACCTTATATATAATTTCACCATGACGTAAAAGGGACGTCACATTGTATTTTATGAGAGGAAATTACTATGCATTCCGATGAATAGAATTTGCTTGCAAATATAAAACTGATATGACCAATTACTTATTAAGCCCTTATATTTAATTACTGATAGTACTTTCGGCAGATATTTAAAAGCGTTGTCTCTATTGTACTTCCAAAGCTAAAAAAATCAGTTAGAAATCAAGAAAACAAACACGGAAAATTATAAGCAATTTATTGAAGCTCTTCACGTCTTGAGTACATAATTGTGAGCTTTTTTATAAGTAATTCATACTTAAAACTCCCAGTTATATTTAAATGTAATACTTATTACACATTTTACATCTAATCTGTGGCAGTATTGGTTATAAGTTCAGCAGTAACAGGTTCATGTATATTTGAAGACACTTCTAAAGAATGGTTTAGCAATGATTGCAGACGAGACTTTGTGTTAATAACATTCATTGCACATGCTGCCATATCAACAGTGACTTCATTTTCAATTTTATTTTGAGTTTCAGTTGTTTTCTCCCAAGCCAAGTCGAATGGATATTCTAGTGGCTTTATTTCTGCGGGACACTCATCTTGATTTGGAGCTGTGGCCAATTTTATATTTGCACCTTTAGTGTGAATGCGTTCCAACATAGCAACATTGACAGTTTCGGCATCCATAGATGTAATATGCTTAAATAATGTCTCCTTGGTATGACAAGGAACTCCCTTTTTACTAAAAAACTACAAGCGCTTGGCATTAATTACATATAAAATGAGATGTAAAGAATTTACAGAAAACTTACAGTGACTATATTATTACAGTCTCGAAGTAAAAACTCCAATGCCGAAGGATGTTGTGGTTCGACTGCTTGCGCAACATCAATAAACCAGCAATTACCTTCGTGCCAAAGAATATTATATTCACTTAAATCAGCATGCACCAACTTGGCTGCATTATACAATTTATGCATAGCTTCAATTATTTCGTCATATGCACCTATCCATTCAGCTGGTGTCAATGCAACATCTTTTAGTTTTGGTGCAGCTTTATTATTAGCGCCAATGAACGACATCACCAGTACATGATTTTTTAAAATTACTACTTCTGGGCATCGTATGCCTGCGTTATGTAGACGCATTAAATTGTGCATTTCTTTTTCGGCCCACATGTTTATAATGACTTTATTATTTTGTTTGCTAAAGCGTACATTAAATCTGTTTTTGAAACGATAATCATCTTTAATGTAACGGTCTCGTTGCTTGAAATCATTCAATGTCGTTTTGAAAATTTTTACCGCACATTCTTTTGGCATTATTTGAGGATAATTGGGATTATCCCCAGTAAAATTCGAATCGGAATTGGCGTGCAAGATAACGGCTTCCTTTCCAGTTGAAATAATACCATTAATTTGCTCTAATATATTGTTATTGATTAATTTATACAACAACAAACGAGTGCGGCCGTCAACGCCCATTTCAGCTGTAGATGCATTCTCCTTTCGGTTATCCATACGAGGGGTTTTCTTCTGACTTTTGCGAGAATGGGTTTTTAGTTGATTGAAAACCTAATTTTACAACATAAAAATAACGCATAAATAATTTACATGTTATAGGCATGATTAATGTTACTGTCAATGTTTTGTTTTAATTTTATTGATTGGAAAGGGATTCCAAATTAGTGAACAACTGATTCGACTAACGAATATGCATATTATAACTTACTCTATTTGAAAGTTTCATGTCGAATCCTGCGCCATCCCCTGTTGAAATCTCTAAAGGAAATGACATCATTCGACAGGCATTACGTACACCACACAGATTATCATCATGTTTTGTGATAATTTCACCTTCTTTGTCAATAGTGTAACCACATTTAGGTATGGCATCCAATAATCTTTCGTTAGCGTCGAAACGATCCCAATCGCGCTTGTCACGTAAATATTCATCTTCTTCCACAGCATTTTCACCATTCTCCTCCTCAGTATCTCTGAAGTAGGTCCTGCGATATTTGTCCAAGCATACGGTAATCTTAGATTGTTTATTTTGAGCTTTTTCTATTCTTTTTAAGTCATCGTTGTATTCTTTATCGAATTGAGCTTGCAACATTTCTGCTATTACAGCGTCCGAGCTGCAACCAGCTAAAGCATCTGCTTCTGCTGTCATTAGTTCTTCCTCTTCGTTTCTCAGAAAAGCCAAAACTTCAGTGGGCAAGTTAGCGTCAAATTCTTCCATGTCAACAAAGTCCCAGCTATTATCTAATTTTATATCATCTAAACTGCGCATTAATGCTTCCTCTAGCTGTTGATTTTCCCTAAGTTTTCGTCTTTCCTTTTCATTTTCCACCATAAGTTCCTTTTCTATTTGTTGATTTCTTACAATTGCTGCGAAGTCCATTGCTTCTGCAGGAGGTTTGGTAATTTGGCTCCATGGACATGGAGTGTTATTACTTGCATTGTTGTTTATATTGGCAGACATATTTATTTCTTAATTAATATTATTATAAGTATATTACTGTGTAGTGAGGTGTTATTTTACAATAATATGTAATAGTTGAGAATGTTTCAACCACACGAATAAAACCGAATTGAATTGAAACTTTTGTAATTCTATGTTATATGAATTTCCACTTTTCCTTATGTTTTCAAGCAGCTGTTGATTGTGAAATTATATCAATTAAAAAAATTGCCCGAGTTCGCCACAATACACATGGAATAATTTCATATAACACACATAAAGGCGAATTGATAATTCGCCTTTGATAATAAATTTATTGCAAAAATTTTAAAACTACGGCATCTCTTACTACAATTTATAACAAGTCTGTGTATGGAAATTGTAATTTCATGTGTGATGTGGCCAACGAAAACTTAATTCTATACGATATAAATACAAATGAATGAAAAAATATTGAAAATAGTAAAATTTGTCTGCGAATAATAATCGAAAAGCATACTGCACGATGAAGAAATATCAAGACGGGACGAAATTATTTATCCAACTTATGTTCATTTTTGCTCTTTCTGCAAATTTTCTGGATACGGCTCGGGCGTTATCAGACAAAAGATTATGTGCGGACGAAAACTGTGAAGGTAACAATTGTTCTTAAGAATATAAATAGCAATGAAATGTTTTTGAATATTTCTGCATATTTATTGTAGAAATCATTTCGATCGGTGTTGGGAAAATTAATTACAGAGCAGGAGAGGAAGGTATGGTTTCGTTTCAAGGAAATGATAACATAAAAATAAAATCGAAAAGTGCTGGCAAAAGACCAGAGCTATGGGGAATTGAAGTAAATGGAAGAGAGGGATATGCTCCCAAAGATTATATTCTTGAAAAAAGGATATTAAAGAAACAAGCAGATCTTAAACATGAAGTTGATGTCGAACCTAGAAAACCGGTTCAATCTTTGGCTACATCTGAAAAGATAATAGACGAAAAAACTGCTGCAGAGACAAGAACTACTACACCTTTGAATGCCGACTCCTTAGTATCAACTGAAAATCCAAATGAAAAATATACCGCAACATCTTCACCAATAGCTACACCCGTTCCTTCTCAAGTTGTGACAGAAGTGCCGGTTTATACATATGATGTAAACGAGAAAGAAACGAGTACTGAAGATGTGGAAGGTAATCATTATGATGCTGCAAATGACGATGAAAAGGTTGAAAATTTTCAGGGACAATCACAAGCGGTAGATATCAATATTAGCAATAAAAACAAAGATAATCTTGAGAAAGTAAATAATGAAACAGTGGAAGAAAAAAAGGAGGAAGTAAAGGAAGATGATGTAAAACAAGTGGATATAAGCACAGAAAGCTCGGAAACAGTGACACAAGAATATACTAATGCTAAGGAACCACGAAATTCTCCAGTAAATAACCATTTTGTAGACGTTGATGTTGGTGATAAAAATTATTCAACAAGTGGGGAACAAACGCAAAACCATGTTAACAATACGACTGTAGTTTATAATTCAGCAAGCGATAAACACAATTCAGAGATTGCTGAGAACGACATATCTTCAAAAGAAGACAATATAAGTACCGCAGTTGGTCAAAAATCTCCCATGGCAAGTGAAAGTTCAAAAGAAGAAGAAGAAGAAGAAGAAAAAACTAAACCGACATCATCAAGTGCAGATCCTGAATATGGTACGCCAAGCCAAAACTATGACGGTGAAATAGAAACAACGCAAGAAAATGAACAACAAAAACCACTGGAAAATGAAGAAAATAAATCTACTCAACATTTTAACAGATCCGATACAGAAGAAAAAGTAGAAAAAACTAAACCGACATCATCAAATGCAGATCCAGAATATAATGCTCCAAACCAAAACTATGACGGTGAAACAGAAACAACGCAAGAAAATGATGAACAAAAATTAATAGAAAATGAAGAAAATAAATCTACTCAACAGTTCAAGAGATCAGATACAGATATAAATGATATTATTGGTAAGAACGAAATACCAAAATCATTTGATTATAACTCAACTGGCGGAAGAACAGAAATCGTTGGAGACAAAAAACACTTATATAATAGTGGTAATTTAGGTAAATCAGAACCTGAAACTAAAGCAAACATTAATAAAGAAATTAATTCGAATTATAACTCAACTCAAACAGTTAATGAAGATAATACATCCAAACAACCCGCTACTGAATCCAATGTAGATAGTAAATATGAATCGCCTACTGAAAAATCACCACACTCCGAAACTGTTTCCAGAAAATCTGGTGTGGAAAGTAATGATACGGCTGAAAATAAAATCGATGAACATCAAACAACTAATAATGTACTCGAAGAAAGTGATATGACTACCAATACTACAAACCACCCTTCAGTTGAAGAAATAAATTCTACTTCAAACGAAAATTTCGACAATAACCAAGATGTACAATCTGAACAACCTTATAAAGATTTACCCTTGAAGTCGTCTGTATTAGATACCGCAGCAACAGGTTCGCCAAAATTTTCTATTACTGACACGGAATCAGATGAAAAACAAAAGTCACATGAAGATAACACAAAGGAGGTAATTGTAAACACAACACCTCAAATGCCAGAGCAAGCTCTGAGTCAAAAAGAAACTGTAAATGAAAATATTAACCCCACAACTCATAAACCTAGTGATGATATTCCTTTAACCACACCATTACCAGTGGAAGTTGATTATTTCTATGAGGAAAAAGCAACCACTATACTTCCAAATGCCTTTAATGATCAAAAGACTGATAATATCCAAAATAATTTCGATTCCTCTGAGAGGCCAACAACTGAGACTTACAATAGCATTCCCCAATCAACCATATCCACTACGATAGTTTCTCAATCAGTTGAAACGAAAAATGATCCCAAAGCACTACCGTCTTCAACACCTTTCGACACTTTTGATGTTAAGGAAAATAAAGGATTGTTTGCTACTATTATGGGTACCGTTAATAATATCATATCCAACCCTAAGAAAAACAAGCAACAAGTATTTGATGGTGATAATGAATTAGATTCGATATTATATCCAAAAAAAATTAATAATGCAAAAGAACACGAGGAATCAAATGGAGGTAAGAATATCCATTTCGTCTTTATAACGTTTTTTTTTCCATTTTGAAACGCATATTTATTTATTTATTTAAAGTAATATATTTTATAAATTAATTTATAAAATACAAAAATATTAAAGGCGAAGGGTGTCTAGACCATATTGCGCGCAAATTACAAAAAAACTAGCAAATTCTTATTAATTTAGTGTAAATAATGATTAGTATATAAAATAGTAATATTATGAAAAAAAATCTATATATCGTAGATGTTATGTTTATAAAACGATAGCTTAATGTTAGTCAATTGATTTGATTTTGAACAATCAAGAATTGAATTAATTCTATTAGTTATTTTGGATATTGGGCATTCAATTAATATGTGTTGAACATCCATTAATTGGTGACAATTATTACATTCAATGGGATCTGTATTATCATAATAATGTTTTTAGTTAAACAGAGCCTTCCCAACTCTAAGACGAGCAATATATTAAATCAACATATGTGACTTCAGTAGTAGGCTTTAATATAAAAACGGAAAGAGTTATTAGATTTTGCTTATTACACAGAATTGTAACAATACATAGATAATTCTTCCACAAACTGAAATAAATGTTCTTAATTATCCATTATTTTTCACAAAAAGCACTTGCTTAAGGTACTTATCGTGAAAAATAATTGGAAAAATTAAGCGAATTAATAAGATTAATTTAAATGACAGGTTTTTACAAAAGAAAGAAATGCCAAATTGTAATCTTATATAAATAAAATTGTTTTCAATAGTCAAGTCCTACTTCCGAACACTGTACTTTTTAGGCTAGTGTTACTCCATTTGTTGATTTGTAAGAACGAAGAGAAAGCAAATTTCAGATTCGATATTGATCGAGAATTGAAAAATAAACGTGAAGCCCAAATAAAAATATATTAAATATATATGAAATATATTATAGGAAACAAAGATTAAATATGAGAAAAAAAAAAATTTTTTTTTAGAAAACAATCTTCTGTATTGCAAGAACATTGGACCTGGTGGCGACTGTCCGCAAACAGACCAAATTCATGATTCTTCAGTATCATCACACTTTCATCATGAATATACAAACTCTATCTTGGAAACTGATTTATCTTGGGACACTTTCCTTAAATCCATGGGCTCCAAGATTCTTGAAATGAGCAAATTACTATTATTTTTAGTTATCGTAGCAGCTACAATATTAGTTTTTCTCTTTGGTTATTACTGCTTTTGCAACACTAGTCGAGAAGGACCGCTGTTATCAAAACTCAATCAATTGGAAAGTAGTCTTTTGGCAACACACAAAGAAAATTCTATATTGAAACACAATTTGATGGCAACGAGACACAAATTAGCCAGTATTGAAGATAATTCATTTGGATCTAATGATATGGTAGTTTCACTTAAAAAGGAATTGGAGGAAGAATTAATGGAAAAAGCGAGATTACAGGAGCAAATCACTGTTTTACAAAAAGAATTGGAAAATGCCGCCGATGCGGGTATTGAACTCAATAAAATTGTTTCTGAATTGTTAAGCAATCAAACTGGAGATGAAAGTATTATAAGCAGCGTTGAGGAATTGCAAAAACAGCTAAATGAACAGCAAAGTAAGTTAAAATAAATCAAAATACTCATCGTTTTAATAAACATTAAGTTTTTCTATGCATTTATTAAAGATACTATTTTCGAAATTAATGCCAGTTTGGCCGAAAAAAGTAGAGAAAATAGTGAACTGCAATTACTGATAGCAGAACAAAATGCCAGATATGAAACAGAACTTGCTACTGTGCAACGTGATAACGATGAATTGGAGCATGAAAAAGGCACTTTGCTTACGAAACTGGAGGAAATGAAAAATGATTTTGATAAGGATATAACAGCAGCCTTGGAAGGTAAAAATATGGAAATTAAGCGGCTGCAAAATGAAATTATAGACTTGACCAACAAATTGGAAAATGAACATACTAAATGGCAAACAAGTGTAGCTAAAATCGAGGTATTGAAAATATGTTGTGGGTCTAATGGGTGTACATCACGTTACCAAAGTAAAGGTCATATGGAAAATAAACACAAACTTTCAAAGGGTTAAATATTTTGTTTCTTTAGCAAGGAAACTTAAAAATTTTTAAAGGCAAAGAGCAACTGTTAACTTTATATGTGTTGTTTTAGTGAGCAAATACAAATTTCGTCAAACAAATACAATAAAGTTGTTAAATGTTGTTTTCCATATAATTATTACTTGGAACTCGTGATTTACCCAATTAGGTCCTATAACACTAGAAGAAAATGTAACTCCTTCTGTTATATTTATTGTACAGGCTTTGGAGGAATGTTTGAAAAATGTTAGGAAAGATCCTAATGTCAACATTAGTGAAGTAATAGATGTGGCCTACGTCAAGGCTCAGCTCATAGAAATCCAAAAGAAGTACAAGTCTTTAAAAGAACGACATGAAACAGAATTGGTATTAAAATTTATGTTGTCTTATTTACTGTTATTATACAGTTTTATTTATTGTAATTTAAAAGGATTCCAGAAAATTGGCTGAAAGTCAATTAGAAGTAGTTTGCATGGAAGTGGAAAAACTCAAACAGGATTTTAATCAATCTGAAAAAGATAAATTGGAAGCTCAAACCCGATTAGAAGTGTTGTCAAATTACTTTAAGGATAAAGAAAACCAATTGCAAAAGTATTAAAAAATTCAACATCCGTGTGGTTCAACATCTTTGATTAAATATTTGTTTTTTTAGAGAGTTGAATTTGAAAGAGGCCATGTGGTTAAAACAACAAGGTGAAACCACAACAACTGTTGATCGTTTAACTGCCATGCAAGAGGAAATACAATCATTAAAGTGAGTTCTTAATAAATAAGTCTGAGGCATTTATTTAATCACGTTAAGTTGCTTTTTAACTTAGATCTCAGAATGATTCGCTACGTGCTGAAATCGAAGCACAAGTTGCCGCTTACAAGGCAAAAACAGGTACTTTGGAAAATCGAGCACATGAAACTTGGTTAGCAGCCAGGCAATCTGACAGACGCTATGAAGAAGCTAGAGCTGAGGCTACTGCCTTAAGGCGCAAATTAACGGCTTTGGCTGGAGGAAATGTCAGCGAAATTAATAGTAAGTCTACAAACTGGAAATTGTTCTCTTCAATTTTCATTTAACTAATTTCGAATATATACATAATTTGATGTCAAGCGGTATCAAAGTGCTGCAAGTTGCGAAAAGTACTTAAAACAATATATTCAAAATTGGGATATGAATCATACCTAATTCGTTATCAATATCGCGATGCTAACTTTCAAATACAATTTTTTTTAAAGAAAAAAAATTATTTTATATATTTTCCAAAAATTAAAGATTAATTAAATATATGATTCCTGACGATTTTGTTGCTGTTAAGGCTATATGTAGTACAAATTATACACTGATTATAATTATTTTCGTTTGTTTATAAGAACCTTCCGCTGCAGCTACAACCTTAGGAGATGACTTAACGCAGGCTCCTTCACCTATTCAAATGGAATCCCCAGGATCGCCTATGTTAGGAAGAATGCCGCCGCCGCCCTTTTTGCCACCACCTTTTATGGGCCATCCACCACCATTTATTGGTATGCCGCCACCTCCTCCATTTGTTCCACCGTGTGAAATGCGTCCAGCACCTCTTGGTCGTATAATGTCCCCACCACCTCAACGTTCTGGTCGTTTTTCTCCTCAGCGTCTAGATTATGACGATTATTTGGATTATGATACTAATAATTCGTGGCATCACCGTCACACATATTCACCACCCCCACGTACATATCGTTCACTGTCACCCACAGATAGTCGCTACAACTATGGAACTGAGCGTGACTTAATATCAACATATGATACAGAAACTGATTTTAGTCCTCCTCCTAGTCCCAGGGAGTCAAGGAGAAGGCTTGGCACTAGCAGCGAAAGAATCGATACGAAAATTTCTTATGGTAATACAAACAAATTTAACTCATCTAGTAAAGGTAAATGTAGGAATATTATAAAAGATCTTATTTCGACGTATACTTACATCGAATATTTTGTTTCGTTAAGGTCCATTAAGTTCCGGTTCTGAAAAATCTTTTAACACTCCTTCACACAATGAAACGAAAACAAAAAAAGGAAATTCTAGTGGTGCTGGCAAGTCTCTAGTATGATTGATCGTTTCCAAATAATTACCAAACCATGTTGAAAACAATTCCATTTAATACGCATTAAGCTAATAACATAGTCTGAGAGAGTGAGTCTTTTGTGTGCCGTGTCTGCCGATCATTGTTAATTGTGTAGTTAAATTTAATATATTTTTTTAAAATTTATTTTATCAACTAAAAACAAAGTTTAGCAAAGGAAAAAATAGAAAAAAAACAAAAACACTTTAAAATTTACTTTTTATTCACAATTTATTGATAACAAACCACATTTAACAATCAATCAAACCAACAAAAAAAATAATAATAAGAATTCATATAAATTTCGAACTTCCAAAACACGAGCACACTTGAATACGGCAAAGAATATGCTGCTTCCTTTACTAAACCATTACTTTGGTGGTAAGTCAAATATTAAACTTCTTGTTAATCATTATCACATCTTTTCATAAATAAATCTGTACCATAGAGTTGAATTTTCCAATGAAATTTGAAAATATATACATGTAATATATCTAATGATCAGTCCTGTCCCAGAACTCTATTCCGATCGCAGAAGTTTTCAGTTCTTTAAAATGATCCTTCATAAAACAATTTATTAAAGTTTTCTTAGCTATGAAAGTTAGTAAAAAGCACAACGTGAAATTTGAAAAATGAAAAAATTTAAATGTCTGAAGAACGTAAAGCGAAAACTTTTAACATGTAAGAACGAAGTCGAAACCTCTGCGATTGCAAAGTGGCTACATAATAACTATAAGATATAAATTTTACACAATGGATTACGGAATTGTTAACTTTATAGGTAAAGGGTATAACAATTTATATAAGTTCGAAGACACTGTTAGATGATTCTATTTATTTATTCTGTTGTTGATTATTTCGTCCTTTAAATAACAATAATTTGCGTGGCTTTGTGCTGTTTTCTTCCGTTTGAGTAAAATTGTGTTTCACTTCAATCTTTAGCAACTGTTCCGTTTGAGTTGAAATTGAACTAAAATAAAAGAGAATTAGGTGTGGCAATTGTGAATTTGAAATTTACACTCTTCGATTTGGATTTAAGTTTTTTTTTATATTAGTTTTAACACATTTGGTAGTCATAAATAGTTTATTGCAGTTGTATCATAAATAATGACCTTATAATTAGAGCTTCCACTCTTTTTAGCTTCTTGTGTAAAATAAAGTTTCTATTCACAGTTTTTGCGGTCTTCCATAAACATTATTAATTTCTAAGCACAAGTATTATATATAATTTGAAAGAAAATCCATAATCAATCTGAACCAAGGCAACTAGTGCTTGAATATTGGCAGTTAAATGTCTTGTTGTAATCAGGGATAGTTTTTAAGCATCACCTGTGATATTGATGTCACTTCAAATTGATACCAGATTTGCTAAAGAACCATCGGATGGTGCTACTACAATGGCAATCCAAATAACCACCATTTTAATCGGATTTGAGTACTGTAGGGTATTGTGGAAGATATCCTTAACTGTGCTATTCAGTTATGATGGTTTGTGAATGCTAGACATCTCTCAACGAGATGACGAAACATTTAAACATGGAGCTATGAAGCATATTTGCAAAAGAAGTATCAAAATATTTTCTTACCTGCAGGAGTGGTGTCCACATTCTGCGTCTATTTGCTTATTATTTGTTTGCATTATTTGTTTCATTATTTCGTTGTTGTTGGTCAAAATTTGATTTTGATTGACCACAGTTTCTCCAATCTCATTTAGCATGTAAATAAAAACTTCAAAATCCTTTACTGGAAGAGGCAAAATTTGTGTATGTTGTGCTGGACTTAATACACCCAGCATTTCATTATTTTGAGCCTGTGTAGAAGAGTCCCTAGTATTTGTATCGGTATTTGTGGCCTTGGTTTGAGCTGTTCGTTTGCACTGAATCCCTCTACATTCCGTATTTGAGTCAGTTTGAGATGATTTCGAAGAATTTCTTGCAGGTAATTTTTGATTCACGAAAGCCATGTTTCGAATAAATTTTGCACAAGCTATAGTTTGCTGAGCTGTTGTTGTGAAGGAAATGGCTTGATTTTGTATTATTGAATCAATTTTTTGGGTTGAGCCAAGTTTACTAGATTCTTTAACTTTTATTGAAGTCATTAATTTTTCTGTTTGAACTTCTTTTGTGTATTTTTGAACATCAATAGTTTGGCTTGACATCTCTATATTTTTTGTTGATCGAATTTCAAAAGTCTCCGTTTGTGTGGATTGTGTATGCCCACAGAAATTATCGGTGATTGTTTCTTTATCCTTAAAACTGCAAATTTGTCTAACCAATAATTTTTGTGTATTGCGAAGATTTCTATTCCTGATGCGATGCAATTTATAAACCCTGTTGTAGTATTTTATGCGTTCAGTCCAAGTTGTACATTTCTTGTTGCTTTTTATGCTTTTGATGCTTAGAACTTTTCCATTTATTTCATATTTTATAACAAAACTGAAAATGATTGTAACATAAAGATTGCGCTGTGTAAACACATTTCTTACCATAATTTTTCGTAATAAATACGATGTGTTCCACTAATGGGCTTTTTCAATGATAATGATTTCAATAATAATAGTTTGACATCCATTTTTTTCGCTTAAAAACTTGTCTACAATTTGAAATTCAGTTGGTAAGGAAAGAATCTAAAATAAAATAAACAAACTATAATTTATATTTATATATAACAATTTTAAATCTAATTTTTGTTGCCAGGGTTTATTAAACAAGTTATATACACCAGCACAGCTGAAGTTTATTAAATATTTAGGTAACAATACTAGGGCTTAGTAATTCTTGTTATTTTTAAAGATCATATATAAATATGAAGTGGCAGACTCTTAAAAATGTCGTTGGATATATGTTTCTAGGTTATTTACATAAACTCACAATATATACGATATTTTCAATATAATTACTAGAATATATCAAATAAATCAAAATAATATGAATTCTATGTAATATATCTAAGTAATCTCTAGCGAAATTTTTTTAAACAAGATTTTGAAATTTAACATTTTGTTGTTTTTTGTTCTCCCTTAACTAGTTCTAATAAGATGAAACTATTTCTGTTATCGAAATTTCATTATCACTTCATAATAAAAACTACAAGACCAATTAAGTTAGTTTTTCTCATAAATGGCGTCAAGCCCTATTAAAGAAGTTAATTAATAAAAATTTATATTTCAGTGGTATAAAAGTTGTAAGATTTTTCAAAATGTGCTCAGTTTTATAAACATATATTCAACTTTTCGGGTGTGTAGATATATTTTTAAAAAGAATAACATATAATATAAAGTGTGTTGCACGTAGGGATGTGTGTTCTATGCTCTAAGCAAAATATAAAATTTTGCAGGCTTGCCATATTAGCGATAGATGTAAAAGCACAAGAGTAAGTTAACTATACGATAGCACGATTATTTTAAGTTTACTTTAATACGTACACATACATATACATATTGCTCATTTAAAGCAATACTGGCATAACTCAAAAAATGCATTTATGTTAAGAGAGAAATATTAATATTTACATAGCTCAGTTATTGTTGCATTTCAACACCTATTGGCGTTATCTGCACAAGTAGATTGAGTTATGACACGTTGAAGTAAATGCGCGACATGTGTGCATGTGGAGTTAATGTTAATGATATAGGTTTTTCCGAATTTGTGTTTGGAGATTATGAAATATATATGTAAGTCTTTCAAATTCTTTGTGGATTAATATTTGTTTTGTTAAGAATCTTACAATTGGATGTGAAGTTTGAGATATACACTTATAAAAAAATATATGATGAAAATGATACGAAGAACTTTGAATACTCATCTGTTAGCAATTGTTAATATTAGCAAATATATATCTGTTAAGATTTCCCTTTATGAATTTGATTGAAATTGTTGCAAATATCAAACCAAAATCATACAAAAATTCATAAATTGTAAGTTATAAATTATTATAATATTAAAGCTAATAAGAATAAATTATGTTATTATGTCAGTAAGATTATCATTGTCATTATAATTGTTATATTGTTCATAATATTAAATACTTGATTGAAATATAACGTCCATAACATAATTAATACTATCATAATTCTCCCATAACTAATTCTAATAAAACTGATATATTTTATCGAATTTTTGCCAGCACTTTATAAAAATACAACTCAGCATTCCCAATTTATTTCGTTTGACATTTTACGTTAATGGCGGCCGGCATAGTTAAGAAAGTTTCTTATTAAAATAAAAATTTTAGTGGTAAAAAGTTGTTTGTTAAAAGAAAGAATTGTTAAATTGTGTGAAGAAATGTGTATTCTTTTTGTGTATGCAATTAGTTTTCCAGAAAGTTGTATAGAAATTCGTGTGTGAAAGTGTAAAGTTTTTACTTGTGTCTTGTGCAGTGGGCATAGAAATATCAAATTCTAATAGGTAATTTTCTAATAAGATTTATTTAAGTTTCCTATTAATAAATTTACTTAGAGGAGAAATTAGGTATGTTGGAAAATAGCATTCCATATAACAAAAATGTAAAGGTTAACAATTGCATACAATTATGGACATATCTCTCCTTGGGTGCAAGGAAGTGGCAAGGCAACAAAAGTTGCTTTGCAGTAACCGGCATAGAGTTTTTGAATTCACTGAGCGTTCGTAAACGAGAACATTTCGTGTTGGATTATCAAGACTGCCACACAAAACTTAAATTCAAAGGACACTGAACTAAAGTCCATACAAAATGGAAAAATGTATAGTGTTACGACTTGAACTCATTAGGTGCTGGGATATAATTTGATTCGAATTGTACAGAACCGTGCGTTATATACTTACCACAGCCTAAAAGTTCATATGGTTGCAGTTGCGACTTGCAGAGTATGAATTTTTATGTAATTCAATAACAGCCGATATACGTTCAGTTTTAGTTTGTGATGATTTTATTAGTAATGTGTTGGATAAAGGCTGGCACTTTTACGTGTTTCTAAACTTCTGCTTTGCATTCGAACTTTTCTTAGAATCGAACAAGCAGAAGTAGTTGAAAAAATAAACTGTCGTAATTCTCATGAAGAAAGGGATTAAGATTTTTTTATTACTTTTAATACATTTGGTAGTCATAAATAGTTCATTGCAGTTGTATCATAAATAATGGCCTTATAATTAGAGTTTCCACTCTTTTTAGCTTCTTGTCTAAAATAAAGTTTCTATTCACAGTTTTTGCACTCTTCCATAAGCATTATTAATTTCTAAGCACAAGTATTATATATAATTTGAAAGAAAAACCATAATCAATCTGAACCAAGGCAACTAGTGCTTGAATATTGGCGGTTAAATGTCTTGTTGTAATCAGGGATAGTTTTCAAGCATCACTTGTGATATTGATGCCACTTCAAATTGATACCAGATTTGCTAAAGAACCATCGGATGGTGCTACTACAACGGCAATCCAAATAACCGCCATTTTAATCGGATTTGAGTACTGTAGGGTATTGTGGAAGATATCCTTAACTGTGCTATTCTGTTATGATGGTTTGTGAATGCTAGACATCTCTCAACGAGATGACGAAACATTTAAACATGGAGCTATGAAGCATATTTGCAAAAGAAGTATCAAAATATTTTCTTACCTGCAGGAGTGGTGACCACATTCTGCGTCTATTGGCTTATTATTTGTTTGCATTATTTGTTTCATTATTTCGTTGTTGTTGGTCAAAATTTGATTTTGATTGCCCACACGTACTAAAATTTCACTTAGCATATAAATAATTCGGGTATGTAGATATATATTTAAAAATAATAACTTTCATATATAAAGTGTGTTACTGCAAAGCAGTTTTTTTATTTTCTTTGTTGTTTGTGTTGCAATTAGGGAAGTGTGTTTTATTCCCTAAGCAAAATATAAAAGTTTGCGGTCTTGCCATATTGCTATATTAGTGATAGAAATAAAAGCACAACAGTTAGTTAACTGTTTATACGATAACACGAATATTTTAAATTTACTTTAATACGCATATATATATATATATATATATATATATATATATATATATTAATAACTGAGCTAATAATATATTAGCTCAGTTGTTGCTCAATTTAAACACCTGTTGGCGTTATCTGCAAAAGTAGACTCTATTGAAGTAATTGCGCGACGTGTGCATGTGGAGTTAATGTTAATGATATAGGTTCTTCCGAATTTGTGTTTTGACTACTCATCTGTTAGCAATTTTTAATACTAGTAAATATATATCTTAAAATTTGCCATCATCAATTGGATTGAAATTGTTTTAAATAATTGGAAAGCGCAAAAAAATTATATACGAGCATATATATGTAAATGATTAAATTTGCTTTAACCATTTACTTATTGTATATAAGTGATTAAAAGTCTGGAACAAGTAAATTTTATTAAATAATATGTCACAAATAAGCACCAGAATTATACTAATTCAAAAAGGAATGTAAATTTTAGTTGTAACCTCCTTTTTGCTTAAAGTCGTTTAAAATTTTTTTTTCACTTAAATCATATAAAAATTCATATATATTTTAAATTGCAAAATATTATAATATTAATGCTAATAAGTATAAATTATGTTATCATATCAATAAGACTATCATTGTCATTATAGTTGTTATATTGTTCATTACATTCAAGTCCAAAATATTTAAATACTTGTTTGAAATATAACGTCCATAATAATATTAATATCAATTCTTCCTTAACTAATTCTAATAAAACCGATTTATTTTATCGAATTTTTTCCAGCACTTTATAAAAATGCAACTCAGCATTCCCAATTTATTTCGTTTGACATTTTACGTTAATGGCGGCCGGCATAGTTAAGAAAGTTTCTTATTAAAATAAAAATTTTAGTGGTAAAAAGTTGTTTGTTAAAAGAAAGAAATGTTGAATTGTGTGAAGAAATGTGTATTCTTTTTGTGTATGCAATTAGTTTTCCGGAAAGTTTTATAGAAATTCGTGTGTGAAAGTGTAAAGTTTTTATATGTGTCTTATGCAGTGGGCATAGAAATATCAAATTCTAATAGGTAATTTGCTAATAAGATTAATTTAAGTTTCCTATTAATAAATATAATTAGAGGAGGAATTAGGTTTGTTGGAAAATAGCATTCCATATAACAAAAATGCATACAATTATGGACAAATCCGTCCTTAGGTACAAGGACGTTGCAAGCTAACAAAGTTGGTTTGCAGTAACCGGCATACAGTTTTTGAATTCACTGAGAGTTTGCAAACGAAAACATTTCATGCTGAATTATCAAGACAGCTTATTGGAAAAATAATGGTTTATGTTAGGGTAAAGTTTCAACCTTTAGATGCACGTAACTAAGCCACACTAAACTTAAATTCAAAGGACAGTGAACTAAAGTCCATACCAAATGAAAAATGTCTAAAGTCATGAATTGAACTCAGATGCTTGTATGTAATATGATTCGAATTGTACAGAACCGTGCGTTATATATTTACCATAACCTAAAAGTTCATATGGTTGCAGTTGCGACTTGCAGAGAATACTTTCAAGTTATTTTAGTTTGTGCTGATTTTATATATAATGTGTTGGCTAAAAGTTGGTACTTTTCCGTGTTTCTAAACTTCTGCTTTGCATTCGAACTTTTCGAAATTAATAGCAAGATTCCAGGCACTAAAATATATAGAGATGCTTTCGCAAGTTTAATCATATAGACTAAAAAAGTTTTTATTCAACGCTTCTATTGCTTTTAAGCTTTTAATGGAATATATTTTAATACGTTTTGTGTGAATTCATGTGCTCTACTAAGAGCTTTAAATGTTTAAAAATACACAGAATTGTAGTGAATTTCACTACCGCTGTGGGGAAAAAATAATATATCATATAAATAACGAAATGTAACCTTAGAAAATAAAATAGTACATATTGCTTTTTGTATTTTGTAAAAATAAAAAATTAAATTATATATCTAGTTTCCTGCTCATGAACAAATGAAATTGTTTTAACATTTTCTTGTAATATAATTTCTCTCGGTTTTATTCCTTCTTATTTGATAACGTTTTACTTACCCTGTAATGAGAAATAGTTACTTTCGAATAAAAAAGATTAGCAGTAATTTGCTTCTGATTTAATTAAATAATTAGCAGCTGTTTAACAATATTTTTATGAAACATTTATTAAAATTATAAAACATGTATTCTTAAACAAACAAAACATTTTACCTATTCTTACATAAAAAAGTTTAAGGAAGTGTTTATTTACATACAAATAAAATAATTTCAAGAACGAACACAAGTCATCTTAAAATTTAAGACTTAAATAGTAACCGACATTGTTATTGATATTGATTTTCTAGACTTGAGTAAAATTAAAGAAAATTAAAATAAAAAATAAAAATTATTTTTAAGTAGAATAAAGAAAAAATAATGTATTTCCTAGAGCCTTTTTGCAAAACCAAAACTATAGAATTAACTTTGTCAGCTGTGAAATGCATATCATACGTATTTACGTGTGTGTGTGCATCTATTGAATTGAACACGTGCATATGCACATCTTGGCTACAAGTATAGAATATTTTTAATGGAGACTGGCTTTTTAAGAAACTACAAACTTGAGCACAGAATTGCTTATTTTACAATAGAAAGAAATGTTAACGATATAAAAAAGTTGACCCAACTCACAGGACGAACAGTCGTTTTTGTTCTACACCCAGTGCGCGTCATTGAGTTAAAATGAAGAAGAAGGAAAATAAAGAAACATAAATTAAGTGTTAAGTTGTTGCAGGACATCCTCTAGGAGTAGGGGTATAGGCCTTTAGTGTATTTGCCACTGTGGGAGTAGTAGTTGCCTCATTATCATCTGTGGACGATGGAGACGATGTTGTTGAGAGCGATAATTTATCGGTTTGACCAGCATGATGTTGTTTTAGTTGTTGTTTTTGTTGTCGTTGGTGTTGTTGGAAGTTCGGCTTCTCATTGGATTGATTACTTTGATTGCTTTGATCATCTTGTGTTACAATTCGTAGGCCACTCGCCGCAGAATCGGGATCAGAAGGAGCATAGGATGAACTTCTGCCAGGCGAGTGAGGTTCAGAGTGCGGTGTTGTGGAATTTTCGGTGCCGGGAATAGCATGTTTAGAGGAATTGGCGGTTGTACTTAACGGCAATTGAGTTACTTTGCCCATAAAGGAACGTATTTCCTCGAAATACGATTCTTCGGCGGGGTTGTCACAAAAACGCCGTAAACCACCCCTAAGGCGTTCATTAAGACCCAAACCCATGGACGCTGCATCGGCTTCATGCTTCTTCAAATGTCTATCCAAATTCGTTTGCTGCCCAAAACACCTTTCGCATATTTCACACTTAAAGGGCCGCTCTTTGTTGTGTATGTTGCGTACATGTCGTTGCAGATTTGACGATATGCTAAAGGAACGTTCACAATATTTACATTTGTACGGCTGTTCACCCGTATGAGTTCTCAAATGACGCGTCAGGTTTGCCGAGCGAGGAAATACTTTGCCACAAAATTTGCAGGTGTATCTGTCTTTCGATTTGTATGACAGGTTACCGGAGAGTTGAGTGTTTGTACGAGTGTTGACGTTGGTATTAGTTCGTTTATTACGATACGATGACGGTTGATTAGTATTAGGAGAAGGGGCAGAAGCAGAAGCAGGCGTGGTTGGACTATTTTGATTGATTAGCAGGGAACTAGTAAGGTTTTCTGTTAGGGAACAGCGAGTTTGAGATGTCTCAAAATTAATGTCGTTTAGTGTAGACTCTGTTGTTGCAATAGGAGGTGTGGTTGTAGTCGCTGAGACTGTACTGGAACTTTTCTTTGCCTCTTTTCCAAGAGGTGTGGTAAAAAAGGAAAAATTTGACGAGTTAGCCGGCTGCTGGTTTGGCCGTGGCATAAAGAATAGATTTCTATATGGTAGAGGTGGCATGGCTTTGGCTATCGTCTCTAACAGTGTGGGATGTAAAGCTGAAACGGGAAAGGGCAATTGTTCCAAATTATTTGGCAACGACTTACTTTGATCCCTCAATACTCTCAGTATTTTCTTACTGTTTAAATTATCAAATTGATTTCGCAGCGATAGATTTTGATTTTGTTGCAACAAACTGCTGTCATTATTATTCATTTCATTTAATAGATGACCGTCTAACTTTTCCAACTGATCTGCCTGTATTCTGGCCAAATGGTTGTTAAGAATATTATTGTTGTTATTCATGCATTCAGCACTTCGGCAAGATTTCTCTAGGGACGAGGAAGACTGTTTGTGGGTTGAGGCTATCACAACTAAATTACTATTCTCATCTTCCATCATTTCCGTGGAACAATTTTGATCGTCATCTTCGTAGGTATTAGCACCACGATTACTTGCATCTTGTTTTTTATGGGCTAAACGTAAATCTAAAGGCTGATCTACAGTGCCACGCCTTCGCTCTTTGTGCTTTAGTTCCTTTTGCGTTTGATACAATGCCGTTAGGGCCGATGTCAAAGCGGTGGTAGAAGCTCTTGAAGGTGATGTCAAATCATAAGGTACATTTGAGTTTAAATTGTAAGGCACTGAGCCTAAAATGGGATACACTGACCCCTGTTTAGGGCTGGGCAGCATTTTTCTAGGAGAATGATGTTTTTCTCTCATACTAGAAATGCAAAGTTGCGCCGTTTAAATTCTGCATTCAAAATTTAGTCTCGATAGCGTTCTAGATAACTTCTTTTTACGTCACACGGTAGTTTGTTGTTGTTTTTAGACGGTGTTTCTATTATATATTTCTTTATTTCAAGGCTGTTTTTGTTTTACATGTTGATTATCTGTAATTTGTAAAAGAAAAAAATACCGGGTATTAGTTTTAATTTTTAGTCTATTCAGCGATTTATTAAAAAGAGAAAAAAATTTAATTTTTAGGATACATCTTGAGCTGAAAAAAAACGACAAGCAAACGGTACCACAGCCAGTTGATTTGTGTTAAAATGACTTTTGAATTGATACAATTCTCGTATACTCTTTCCTAGTAACATTCGTATGTATGATTCGTGATGGAAAAATATTCGTGAATACTGATAATGGGAGTGTAAAGAATTCCAGTGCATCATTTCTTTTTGAATGTAATATGTTCTGAATCTTATTTAAATTTCAGATTGTATATATTAAATTAAAAATCAAAGTTTTTACTTCTGTATGGCTGCAAAATGTTGAGTCAAAATTTGATTAAATTTTATTAAAGTTGAGGTAATGCAGAGTGCTTTTAGTTGAGCTTGAGAAAAATTAGTGCCGCCATTGAACATTGTTATAGCCTTTCCTAGTCAGGGTATACTTATGACTAGGACGCCCGCTTTTGAGATTAACACCACTGTTTCAGATACTCTTATGACTGAGATTAACTTCGGTACCTGGCGCCCCATTTCACGGTACATAGAACGCCCTGTGAAATTATTTGTATCCTTCTCCACCGCTGTACACTACAACAAAGTGTGAAGAAATATGAGAAAACAGAAATTCTGAAATTCTGGCAGCCTGATTAATCAAATTTAATCAGACCGACAATAACTAACTAAAGCAGGCATTTATGCATAACAGAAAAATTCGATCTAACGGCTTTTGCTTTGTAGTATACACGTTACCTGTTTCTGCTGGTGTTGCAATGTAGTGGCATCTCGACCAAAATGTTTATCTTTCTATTTTTAACTCTGGCAACTTTACTTATTTGCACTTCTCAATAACTTCTTTCAATCGTCACTATTAAATTTTCGATTTAAAGAAGCAACGCATTCGTAGAATTTATATAAAAAAGGCGAACGTTATTTTAAGCAAACTCTTATTATTGACTGAATATATTGGCGAAACCTGTTGATGTCATTGAAACTCAAAACAACCTTTAAGCCTTCCAGAAAAAAAATTAAATAAAATTAAAGTATCATATATTTTTTAATTGATGAGCACGAGTGTTTTCATAAAGTCATCAGCATGTGATGCCAAAAAGAAAAGAATATTTTTTCTTTTTGACAAACACGTGTGTTTAGTTTTCTATTATCTTTTGAAAGAATACTTATTGTTATTGGAATAATAATAACAATTAGAAAAAGTATATCAATTGTTTATATAATTATTATTTTTTTTTTTATTTAAACGCCAGGTGCTCATCGATTGTGTGCAATTTGATAAATTATTTTAGTATCCAGGCTGGATACTTTAAAGAATTTATATGAAAATAAAAATGTTTGTTATCTTGGAAATATTTGTGAAAGAATTTATAATACAATATAAAGTGATGAAAAGTTTTTATAAAAATTATAAATTAAGTGGCCATTATCACGACTTTAGGACTTCGTTGGACAGTTTTACTGCAAATGCAAATAAAAACTGTTTATACGTGTTATGAAATCCCAATCATATTTACTTGTTTGTATTAGACGCTAGATAATACAGAAGTGTTGGAATAAAACAAATAATTTTGTTTTATCAACTATCTTAAATCCATATTTTTATCCTTTTCTGTGACTGACTGTACACGACTTATGCCTTCACATAAGAAATGGCAACGTGGTTAGCCGCGGCAAATTCCTCAGAAGATCCGTAATCTCATGCAGTTATCTAAGGTGTTGAAGTTGACTCTCCAAAGGGAGTAAATGATCAGTGGTCTACATGCAACGAAAAAAATAATTGTCAACGAGGTCTGCTGTTGCTTAGCGACTGAAAATTTGCTCTTCATTAATTATTCATTAATTATGAATAATAATGAATAAATGAGTGATCATAAGTTTTGTCTTTGGCAGGATCAGTCTTCAAAGACAAGCTGCAATGGGCCTTATTCCCTTATTGTTTCTGCTTGAATATACAAAATGTTGAACATTTTCAAAATACTTGTTGTGGGGAATTATTAAAAACGAAATACGCAATTTGTTATACTTCTTAAATAATTATTTAATTGTTAAGCAAAATATGTGTGCTTGAAATAAATGAAGAAAAAAAAAACATTAAATACAAATGCATGTCTATTTTAGGCCATGAAATGATGGCTGCTGCTTGTATTTATTTATAGAGTTTATTGCAACTTGAAAAAATAACTCACTTGGCGGCCTTAAACGCTGACAAATGTTTTCAAAAACAATTGTTAAGTTCTTGTATGCCAGCAGACGTAAGAAAAACCTTCGGGTCTCTTTGTTTTCCTTAATTTCTGCTGACGAAAAATTTACCAAAAGTTCTATTGTTTAAATATTTACACACAAAGTAAAAATGATAACAAACAAAAAAAAATTAATAATAACAAGTTGTTGAAATAAATAATAGTAACATCTAACGAAACTTTAAATACACAATTTAACAGTTGAAAACATATTAACGACCAGAATTCGGAATTCAGATGAAGGGAGAAAAACTAAATACAATAGACATGATCTTTTAAAAAAAAGTTTATACAAAATTCTTGTTGTATTCACTCGTAGTTGACAATAACAAAACTGTGAATTGGGTTTTAGGGCAGAAGAAAAAAACTATAATAATTTAAATTAAATATTGCGACAACAAGAATACACAAATTGACCTCCAAAAATATAGAATAAATAAATTACACAAATAAGTACTTGAGTTTAAATTAAATAGTAGCAGCAGTTGTACGAGAACTTAATTAAGATTTTCTGAAGCAGTTTTTCGGTTCTTTTTTTTTACCAATTGTGTCATTGTAATAAACTGAAAGTGAAATATTAACGCTTTTGATGTTGATGTAGATTTCGATTGAAATTCTATAACAAATACGTGTTCAAGGCCGTATGGGTATTTCCACAAAAAAACTCCAGTTTTAGTTACACCATGTGTTTTATGAAAACATACGTTTTTATTATCAGCCGGTAGAGAATTTTATGGCATTTAATTTTAAAAATATGATCTCTCTCATGTGTTCTATGCGGCTGCGATCAGCCCAATTTTTTTTATATTATTTTCTTTCTAAAAATCTACCCGTATGCATTAATGAATGGTGGCTAATAAAGTCTCAAGAGTTGCTGGTTTGTCGGCAAAATTATATAGATTGACATCGGCCAGTGTAGTGGTGTGTCTAAAAGGAATCACTTACTTATGTTGATTTATTTTCCAGAAAAAAGTGCAAAATTTTTTACACTGTTTAATAGAAAATGGCAAAATTCTGCATTGGAAAAGGAAGAATATACAACGAATTAATTAATCCAACAGAACTTACGAAAAATTATTTCTGTTTTAAAACTCCTTCAAACTGTTTTTTTTAGAAAAGAAGTGAAAAGGTGTTATTTATTTTCCACAAAAGAAAACGTTATTAAATTACAACTGACTGCCCCGTGCAGGGGCCACAGAATAGGTAAATTGCGGGCACAAATTTTCTATCATTTTATGTTTCCTGCCAACACTCCCCTACTTTTGAATAGGGTTTTTACTCTTAGATCCTGCCCAACTAAAAACAATTATTGATTTTGCAATATGTCTGCCGAGGGTCCAGTCTCTTTCAAGGAGCGCGTGCTACGTTTTACAATTTCATATAAAAAAAAACAGTGTAATTGCGTTTTTTTAAGTAATTTTATTAGAGTTGGAGGGAGAGGGAACTATTATCCCTCTATCCTTTCCACTGTATCCGCGCCTGAGCAAATCAATTGCAATTAATATTTTCTTGTGGAAACCAATTGTCTTTAATGTTTAGCTGATATAAAAATTTAGTCAGCATGGCTTCATAGCGCTTGCCATGCACCACAATAGTAGATCCTTGCTAATTTGCAAAGAAATAAGGACCCATGATGCCAGCAGAGTATGAACCACGCCAAGTCGTAAATTTAAACGCATGTACTGGTGATTCTTTAATTATTGTTTGATGATTATCTTTAGTCCAAATCCCCTTTTCCGCATATCTTTAGGCCTGGTGCTATATATATATATATATATATATATATATATATATATGTATATATATATATATATATATATATATATATATATGTATATATATATATATATATATATATATATATATATGTATGTATATATATATATATATATATATATATATATATATATATCGATAAAGTCTTAATAAACATGTTCGAATGTTTTGTCAAATAGACTACTGGTTCCTTGCAATTTTTCCTGGAGGGATTTTGGTAATATCTTTTTTAATTAAATAAAAAGTACAGTTAAACTTTTCTTCTTTCTTGACGATTTGCCGACTGCTTTAGCAGACTTATGAAAGAGAAAAAAATGTTCGCTGGGTAAATAATTATTTTAAAATTAATAATCTGTGGTAGTGACCTGTTGTTTGAAACAATAATTCAGATTTCAAAAATTTCAAAATTAATATTTCTAACATGAGGAATTCAAATGCTGGCTTTAATATTGTCTACTCCAGTTAAATGAAGAAAAACAAAAACACTGCTGTTAGACCGGTTATTTGGAAAAATCCATGAAATTATTTATCATAATTTTCCAAATATGACACACACACACACATACACACAAGAGCGAATTATTTACAACACAATGAAGTTGATGATCTGAAAAATCTGTTAAAGAAATTGGGAGTCAAGTTTGTTGAAACACTTATTTTGAATTGAAGTTTGGTTAGCTGATGGTTGCACGATTAAAAGTAATTTTCACTTTATTATCAACAATTGCAGACACATTTAAGAGAATCACTTTATAAAAAGAAAAACATAATGATTTAATGAAATTCCCTCCCTTATTTCATGGCCTCCTCCATATAAAGACGAAACAAACTTAACAATTGTCATCGTCATCGTCGTCGTCGTCGTCGTCGTCATCATCATCACACCGTAATTATTTCTTTTGAAGTTATGAACGTTGCAAATAAAATAGTTGAAATGAAAATCATTTTCCCTCTGTCTAACCATGATCATCATCATGACGCGCCGACCGACGTTGATATCCGATGTCAATAGCTGAACCCGTTTCTTGCCTTTATTTTTTCATTTTTTATTTTAATTTAACTTTTTTTTTGTTTGTTTCTGTTGCGAGTTGTATTTAAAATAAAATTTCTGTTTTGTGTAACTGTTGGTTGGCTGGTTGGCTGGTTCATTTGTCCAGTAATGATTTTGTGGCTGCTTGTGGTTGATTGTGGATGATGATGGGTTTTGTCTTGACTGCAGTTGCTCCATTATGCTTAACTGAATAATAGTTGTTGGCTGATTTGAATGAATGCTTGTATTTAAGTAAAGTTTGTTTTTATTTTCATCTTTTTAGTTTTTATTTTTGTAAGTTTTCTTGACAAAATTTTAATCAAAATTATACTCGCAGTCGTCGTTTATTTGCAAGACTTTCAGTGTGCAGTGGCTGTATGCAAAATAAGAAAAAAAAGAATTGTATTTAAAATAATAAAACGAAAGCAGATCACAGTTGTCGCACTATTTCTTTTTTTTTTTGGTTTGTTTAGTTTTTTGCACAATTGCAAGCCAAACAATTTAAATACACTGAAGAAAAATTCTAGGTAAACAAAATTTTGGAAAGTTTCGGAATACTTTGCGTTATTACCTTTACGCTTTATTAGCATTTTATATATTGTGCACATCTGCTTAAAAATACCTTTCAAATCGTATATGTTTCATCAAAATTGGAGCACAACAAAGTGTACAATAAAAAAAGGGGTGTATTTATATAGAAGATATTAACTGCTAGGCCCGATAAAGCCAAAGAAAATTTCAATTGAAAAGCAAGAATCACATTTAATTTTGTTTTAATTGTAAATTATACAAACGAAATCTTATTTTTTACGTAGAGGTACTGGCAGTAAAAATTTGGTGTTTTCTTTCCTAGAAAACGTAAAATGTTTTCACTTATTTTCTAAAAAGTGGCGGTTTGAAAAAGTTTTAAAACAGAAATAATTTTTCATAGGGGTGTTGGATTCATTGTTAATAAACTCCTGATTTTGAAAGGCAAAATGTTGTAATTTTCGGTTAAAAAGTGTGAAAAATGTTGCATTATTTTCTAGAAAAGAAATCGACATTATTTTTGGCCAGTTTAAATAAAATTTACAAAAACAAACTCTAGTTGTTGGTATAACGAAAGCAGTCGGCACAACTGTATCATTTTCTTTCAACTTGGACCGGCGTTCAGGATTGCACTCTTTTATACAATTAAAGAAAATGAGAAGACATAATTTCTTGGAGATGTTTTATTCTTTACATCTCCGTTGTATTTTTCACGCTAAAGTAGCCGTGATCCCCCTTCAAGTGATTTGATATGATCTTATATTTCTTAAATCACTGTCGCAAACGTTCAGCGATCCGTTCTATACCTGACCACATCAGTTTCGATGCTTTTGAGTAAAACTGTGTTATAAAGACTTGATAAAGAGCTATAATTTTTTTTTATAAATAATTAAATTATAGCAACACATTGCAAATTGTTTGTTTTGTTTATATAAAATAATTGCATAACATTTAACGAAATCCATTTAAACTTTATTTCTCTTATTTTTTTGCAGTGTACTCCATATAAAACCTTGTGGCGATCTTATTTTATATCTATTTTAAATACACGGTGACAAAGTTACAAGTAAGTATTGTCTTAAAGAAAAAATTGTATAAAAAAATAAATAAATTAAAAAATTAAATGCATCCATTCATTCACTGCACTCGAATCCAATTCCCAATTGCGGTGTGATCAAGCAAAAGTAAAAGTTGAAATTACCTTCGTCATGTTTCTTACAAAAGTAGAGAGACGATAAAACACCGTAACTGGCAAAAGAAAACAAAATCAGCGTCATCATTTCAATTAATTTAAATTAAAATACTCATACACGACTTAACATTTCTACGCAACACTTTATTTTGTTTTATTTCATATTTATTTTTATTATTATTTTTATTTTTATTATTACTATTATTTTTTGTTTCTTTTCCAACTGTCATAATAATCATAATCTGCATATTATTGCCTTCATTTTTATTTGACTATAATTTTACGTACGTACGAGTACGTTGTGGCAACGGAATAACGAACAGTTAACCATGTTACTTTTAAAACGAGTTGTTGCAAAATACTTCAGCTGTTTTGTTGAAGTCATTCATTATAGGACTTATCGAAAAGTTTTTGTTCTCCAAAATTCTTTCCAGTTTGTTTGAGGGAAAAACTTCAAATAAAAATCTAGAAGTTGGAAAATATTTCTTTTCCACATTTTATGAGATGGCAAAAGTCTGTTACTCTTTTTTTATATTGACTTTAAGTAACCATTTCTTCACAGAGAGGCTTAATGAGACTCTCGTCATAATGGTTCGATAACAATCGTATTAACATGAGAAATTTATTGTTTTCTGGGTATGGGCGTGATGCTGCCCCATTTTGTGATCTTGAAATATTTCGATTTGTTTTTGAACTACTTTTTAATGTCACATCCAGACAACATAAATTTTAAGACACTTAACTACTCCTTTTCGATAACAATTAGCTGGTTGTGACTGGATCGGATCGCTTGTGATCACTCTATAAGGCCTTCAATACAGAAAGAGGCTAAACTAAAAATATAAGTATGAATTCTCGATTAGCATTAATCAGGCTCAATTTAAATTATTAAATATGCTCAATAAAATTAACAAACAAAAACTCTAGGTGTATTTTGGGAATGATCTAGGGATATTTTGGGTATTGGCCGATCGATGGACATGCTAAAAGAATTGGCCTGTCCTACAATGAGCTCTAGCGCAGTTGTCGTGGGCAAAACAGGAAAGCGACAAATTTAAAATTTACTTGCGATTGCCCAGCTCTGTCTCTCTCAAGATATTGTGCAAGTTATTTAGCAACCATGCCCTTCACGATCTTTCGGAGTAATCAAAAAACGATCCAAGTTAGCGAATAATCACCAGATCCGAGTTTTTTTTTTTAACTGGATGCGGCACTCAGAGGACAAGCCCTAAATGAATTACATACATTGTGCAAGAACAATGTAAAGCAGGAGGAGAAGGAGACTTTGTTCAGACTAAGGATGGGGAAAATGAGAAGAGAGGGAGAAAGATAGAAAGAAAGAGAGAGAGAATTATAGGAATTTTTTATGTCTTATTATTTTTACTTCGGCGCTGAATTTTGTGCTATAATAACGGAGAAGTAGGGTGACTTTGATGCACCTTACTTTTTTAACAGACCTCGTATCTAGCAATAGGTATAGGCTAACTAATTCCCATATACACAGCAGCCCATAATATGCCATTTTGTTAAGCAGCCACAGCAATCGCATCCTTTGAGGCTTCACCTTCTGCTGATGTTTGTTTTTAAGTAAATTTCGGACTGATAAGGAAAAGAGAAAGAAAATAAATTTTCCAAAAATATTTGGAAGAACCTAGTCTTCTTCTTATTCTTTATATATATTTAATGGTGCTCTGCTGATGGTGGCGTATCCTGTGGCTTCACCTTCTTCTGCTGGTGTTTGCTTTTATGTTAATTTCAGACTGATAATGGAAAAAATAAAAAATATTTTTAAGAACCTAGTCTTCTTCTTATTCTTCAAATATATTTAATGGTGCTCTGCTGAAGACGCTTCACGGACAATCAAATCAATTTGGGTATTTAATGTCACTGACATCAAGCGCGAATGTACATGATCTTGTCAGATCTGCCCACACTGATTTCACTTAAACGATTTTGATCTAAAACAGAACATCGCTTCGAAAACAGGATTGAGAAGCCTGTAAATTTTATACACGTAAAAAAAAGGAACATATTGAATCACACTAATTAAAAAACTAAATAAAGATAAGCTCCCAAGTACATATTTATTACGAAGCATGCGGCTGATTTAAAAGCAAATCTATAGCAGACTGGGACGTACGTTACCTTATGAGCTCCTTGAAAAACTCTACAACTAAATAAATACTTTTTATGGCGTTAGATTTCATCAGTAGTGCGGCCAATCGCAAGAGGACCATAGAATCTTTTTCAACTGTTCAACTAATTATGGCAGATAAGAAAAACACGGAAATTTGTTCACAATAAATCTAGAGTACGTCTCAAAAAGTCATCTTATCTCAACAGTATCGCTATTCCAAAGCAAAATAAAAACAAAAAAGCTAAAAGTGCAAATAAAAATTTGTAATTTTTGGCCAATAAACAAAGCAACAGTACCGCGAAAAAAACACTTAAATAAAAGAAAAAAACAAACTAAAAAGCATTTACAAACGATATACAACTAAATCACTTGTCCAAAGCAATTTCTTTCGTAGCACAAACTGACGAGAACCGAACTGAAACATGGTTATGTCAAGCAAAAGTCAATTTGGTCAATTTAAACTGGTCTACCCAACAATTGACCATGTCTGTAAGAAGACGTGTACAAAAATATTATGCCGTAGAAAAGAAGAAATAACAACAATAACAAAAACAATTGCAATTTTAATTGCATTGCATTGCTTCTGCAATACATTGAATTCGTTGCTGTTGTTTTTTTCTCTCTCTTCACTTTTTAATATTATTTTACTTTTTTTATTATAACCATAAAGTACGACCACAACTTTTGATTTGATATTTAACCCGTTAGGGATCCACAAAATTTGTGGCATTTATTTTTGTTCTGTTTTAAATATAATTTAAAAAAAGTGTTATACAATTAAACATTGGAAAAGATTATTCATAAAAAATATGTTTAGTTTATAAAAGGCTTATAGAACAGATTTCCATGCACCATCTGTTTTATAATCCATTTGCGAAACAAAAGTAATTTTTTATAAATACCTCGGATAGTGTACTTTTGGTTAGAAGGAAATAGGGTGCAATAAAAAAGAAAATTTTTAACCAGAAGTATTTAATTTTTTAAGTTGAATTGAAACTTTGCAAATTTAGAAGAATTTCCTCTAATCGTAATCGAAAAAATGGAAGCCCTTAACTAAAAAGCCATATAAAAGAGAGCTTTAAAGCAACTTATTTGCAGCTAAAATGTCATTTCGTTTCTTATCAAAAGCTTTCGTTATGTGACGCACGCTGCATTTTCTTCAATACTTCCATTTGGCAAGCCCGAGTCCACTAATTTAAGTTAAAGAAATGTATTCATCATATAAACTTGATGAGATTCTCCACAACAAAAATTTTTTTTAAAGTTAAATATTTTTTACAAAAATTTTTTTTTTCAGTGTACTTTTTATTGTAGAGGTTTTAGTATTTTATTTGCTGGAAAGCTCTACCAAAAATTAATATGAAACTATAAACCATTTGAAAAATAGATTATAATTCCTTCACAATATAAAAAAGAAACTTATTTTCTGTGACAACCGCTACAATGCCTGGACATCAGGCGCGGATCCAGGGGGGAAAGGATATTTCCCCCCTAAAAGGATAAAAACATGTATCTTTTCTTTATTTCGCTTTAAAACATTTTGAAATTTATTTTGTAATACCAAAAATTTCCCCCACCAAAAGCTTAAGCTGGATCCGCGCCTGCTGGACATATCCTATTTAACATAAACATGTGAGAAATCTTAAACAAAAATTTTTTTAATATAATTTATTATGGGAAAATTTTGTTTAACAGTAAATTTTAATTTATTTTACTGTTTTTCTTAAACTTAAAACTTTAAAAAATCAAAGCATGACTTAACTTAACCCCCAAGGAAATAATCAGATGGTGGCCAATTAATTGGGCGATTGATTACGTAAAATAATTTTTTCATCAAAAGTAAATAAATTTTAGCGCCCACTATATGGCACGTGGCTCCGACCTGATGGAACCATCATTGTTTTTGAAGACATATGAGCCAAAGACTTCTCGCAGCCAGGCCATAAAGCGCACCAAACACAAATTTTCTATGACGTTTCGACCAAAGCTTGTGGGTTCTCCTCATACCAAATGCGACAATTCTGCTTATTTACGTACCCACTCAACCAGGAATATGCACCATTGGAAAATAAAATTTTGAAGGGATGAGTTTGGCAAAGAACACAATTATTTTGATTAAAAATATCCACCTCTTGCACGCATCGCTCTGGTATAAGTCGATTCATAATGAAAGTTCAAAGCAAATTGAGGAAAAACAAACTATCAGCTGTTTAATGGAGGATCAAATGAAGCAGTGATGCCAACTCCAAGTTGTGACACGCTGTATTATTCTTTTTGAAAGATATTCCAACAATTTTCTATATTTTGCTGCAGATTCCTTTTGCTTTATGACGGCCTACAAAAAGTCCTTGTCTGTGTAAATTTACATGCTAGCGAAATTGAAGCATTTAGTGGGTTAAGAAAACCATTTCTTAAGATGGGAAAGTGTTCGCATACATAAAATGATCGAGTTTAGCGATTACGACAATGACGGGGAGACTGTTACCATTTGCTATGCTGTGATGCTGCTTTTTTTATAATTTTTTAAATTTATTTTTTTTTAGTTATTATTTGCAATGTTCAGTCAGGTGTTGGCGATCCATTTCTAGCTTAATAATATAACGTATCTATTTTGCTAGCTGGTTTGCTTGCTTGTTTGTTGTTGGAAGACTATTTGTGGTCGTTATATTATTAGCTACTCTGGCTAGCTTGAGCATGCAATGACATGCAGCTGAAAGAAACAAACAAAAAAAAAAACAACAAAAAATTGTGGCTGTTACACTTTTCGACATTCGTCCATTCATTACGTTACAACAACGAGCAAGATCTTGTTTTTTTTTTCTTCATAGTAGAAATTGAAACAATTTCCGATGTCACTCTCACTTTTTATAATAACAAACAAGAGCAAAAGAAAAAAAAAAGGAGAAATAAAAAAAATTGTAACAACTGCAACAACATTAACAGCATAAAGTTGCAACACTTGTTGCCGTCTGAAAGACGTTGCATACATGCGAGTGCTATAAGCAACATATTAAATAGTAAAATATTGGCCGAGTTCGATTTAAAAGCAACAATCGATAGATGAGTTTGAAAGACAAAAAGCAGCTGCTGCTGCTGCTTCTGCTGCTGGTGCTGCTGGTGCTGCTGCTGGTGCTCCTGTTGTTACTTTATTTGACTGAAGTAGCAACTTAAAAATGCGTCTTCTTTTTATTCAGGCATTTTGCTTTGTCTGCTGTCATTGTTGTTGTTAATGTTGTTTGTTTGTTGCGTTTAAGTCGTCTATCGGTTTCGATTTCATTTGTATACCGCAGCATGGGGAAAGAAGATGCTGGCAGGCGGGCAAGCAGCCTCAACTAACTTTAGCTGGCTGGCTGGCTAAGAGTCATCTCATCCAACAACCAGCTGCGCAGCTGATTTGGCTGCAATTGCTTTCGCACTGATTGCAGGCATTCCGAGCTCTGGTATAGTTTTTGATATAGAAAAATCACTTTTCGGTTTGTTGTTGGTGTTGTTGATGTTGTCTTTGATCCTGTTATAGTTTCGTTTGTCTCTGGTCTCAAACTGGTGTTTGTTTTTCTTTTATAATTTTTTTTTTCTCTTTTTAAAAAATGTTGGTGATGCTTTTTTTTCCTCCATTTGGTTTGTTGATGTTGCTGCTGCTGCTGCTTTTTTCTTCTGATGTAACCATTAAACGAGGTTTAATTTTCCATTTTAGTACGTGTTGGCTTATAATCTTTTTTTTTTTAATATATATTTTGTTGTTGTTGTAAGTTTTACTCTCATTTTTCATTGAAGTTGCGATAGATTGTGCACATTTAAGTGAATAAATCTACATGGACAGCGATCCAGATATTTGATGTTTGCCAAATACTTTTAGTAGTCCCCAAGTGTGTTAAGTCTTATGGCATCGATTTTCAAATATTTTAAAGAACACTTGCGACTGCATTCATTTTATTGGTAAAAGCTCAACGCTTTTGATCCTATAAACTGGCCAGTTGAGGTTTCGAAAATAAGCAAAAAGAAAAAAAGTCCTGCCATCGGTTCTATTATCAAAATTTCAAAAAAAAAAAAAAATGTTTTTTACCTACAGTAACAATTATTAGAAGTAGAGAGGAGCCAGTGCTCATATCAAAGGTCATAAAACCAGACCAGTACAGGCCTTCTTCGCTGAAACTTTTCCAGTCAATACATTCACAGTGGGAAATGTGTGTTAAAGTAGAATCCTAAAACAATTGGTATCCTGGTTGCGTCACAGCTTGACAATGACACAGAAAAAGCTCCAACATCTCAATGGCCCACTCCTGTACTCATTTTCGTTTAAACCTTTTGCCCGTTGTAAATTTCCTTTCAACTAAGCCAAAAGTTTTCAAGCGATGAGCAACTTCTCCATCTCCGAATGGCTTTGATTCAATAGATTCTCATTTTTTTTTCTCTTCCCGTCCACCTCTTAGAATAGGGTATTCAAATGATTAATGATTGCTCAATTAATCGATTAAATTTGGACGAATAAGTGTTCCTGTTCGAATAATTTGAAACTGCGTGCTTTCGATTAAATAATTCGAATAATTTTACGGGGTAGTACTCATTTTCCTTTAAGCCTCCTGTCCGTTGTAAATTTTCTCTTAAATAAGCGTGCACACCGTTCAAGCGATTCAATAGATTCTCATACTTTTTTCCTCTTCCGGGCGACCCCTTGGAATCTGGGGTGTGCTATAGGGTATTCAAACGATTATTCGTTGCTAAATTAATCGAATGACGAGTGTTCCTGTTCGAATAATTTGAAACTGCGTATTTTCGATTAAATAATAATTCGAATAATTTTATGGGGTAGTTATTCGAGGTAAAGAATAATCGAATAATGTAACATTAAGCGATTAATCGAAAATTTGTTTTTTTTACATCTGTTTTTTGTGTGAAGAATAAAACATTTTAGTTCGTTTCGTACTCGACTTAACTAAAACTTGAGCAAAAGCGTAAAACTTTCAAGACAGCTAAAGCTGTTTTAATAAATTTTATATCTCTATTTTATTCTTCAAACAGAACAATCACATATATTTTTTTTTGGATAAATGTAAGCTGGAATATGCCCGAAGTATAACTGCTGCGAATTCATAAAAACTTTATTTGCATTTTAAAACGCATTCCAAATTTAATCGGTTTTGAATGTATACGAGAGTTGGTTGGTATTTATTGTGTTGAACCCACTAATTGTTTTGCAAATTGGCTAATAAAAACATCATCTGTTTTATTTTGTGAGGTTGTTTTGGCCAACCATCACTAAAACATTAAACTTCCTTCGATTCATAAATTTTGTGTGTTCATGATTTCAATAAAGAAGTCAAATATTTAAAAAATATAGACACTCAATCACTGTCCATTTAAGTTCAAACTGCCAGAGAAAAAATGTGTATGTCTGGTTATGCAGAGGACACCATCATCATCATCATCATGATCATCATCATCGTTATGATCAGCATCAGTACGTTGTAAATGTTGGCTGGCTGCTGTTTGATGATGGTGCTGATAAAAATAAATAACATTCAACACATTTGCGAAGCTAAAAAAAAAAAAAAAAAACAAAAACAAAAAAATAGCAAAAATAGTTAATTTTCAAATGTTAACTCCTCTAAACCAATTTAGCATCATAAATGGATTTTCATTCCATTGAGCAAAGTGAAAGTGCTCCAGATGGTACGTGAAGCTGATTCGAAAAACCGAAGATGTTACGCTACACTCTAAAAAATCGCACACAAAAAAGGAAAAATGTATATTAAAAAATTTAGTTTAACGAGCAGTGCCAAAAGTGCAGCACCGCAGGGCCAAAATTTTACAAATTAAAAAAGTTATTGGGAATTTTCGCCAAGTTGCCTGCAGATTTTTTCTTTGAGTGTAATTTGAAATGATGGTGAATGTTGGTGGTTTATTTTCTTGTTGGTCGTAACTAAAATATTGAACTATAATGCTGAAAATGGATGCCTACGAAAATCCCTGCATGCCAAAGTTTGATTTTATTTCATTTTATTTTATTTTTATTTTCTTTTTATTTTTCTGTTTCTGTTGAATTTCTAATAAAAATTGTTTTGGCTGTTATTGTTACCGTTAAATGCTTTTATTTTAACAGTTGGTGTTTTCCTAAAGTCTCCTGTTTATAATACGATGCATTTTTCAAAAGCATCAAATGAAATGTTGTGGCATGCATGCATGATCATGACGATGACGATGATGATGATGGTGTATGGCGTTGGTTGGTTGTTGCTCTTGAAATGTCCACCTTCCAGTTTTTATTGTTTAGAGCACGGAGTGGTTGGAGTACGTGTGCCTGTATACTTTTAAATGGCTTGCAGATTACGACAACAACAACAACAACAACAACAAAGCAAAAACAATTACTAAAGTCGCGTACTCCAGCCACACAATGGCCGTTGTTTTGGGGTAAAAATTTAGTTTTTCTAGTCACTTTGATCGGTTATTTTTTGCTTTTTTTTTGGTCTTCTGCTGTTATGGTTATAATTTGGATTCATCCACTAGAAAGAAAAAAAAAAAACTACACAACAACCATATCAAACGTTAACTTTTTTTCTTTTTAGTGTAACCAAAAGAAAATGTATAACAATCTTTTGGCTTTATTTTTCTTAATGTTTAACGGCTGCCTTTAGACCACAAAATAATTTAAAATGGATTAAAATGCATCTAATCCGCACATTCACCAAAACACAAGCTGTTAACTCTTTTTATTTGTTTCTTTTTCTTTTTTTCTTTCTTTAAAAGGGGGCACATACCGATTGGAAATGTACTAAAACTTTGCATGTCTTCTATTGTCCGTGTAAAAAGATAAAAACTGAATTTAACATCCGCATGTTGATTGTGGTCACTTCACTCATTAACTTTGTGAAAATGAAGAAAATCAACTGCCACTTAATACTCGTATGCAACCATTCGAATTCCGTTTGTTGTATTTTACAAATACGGTGGCTAATTAGTGGCATCTATTCACAAGTTTATTGATATGATTCTCTTCTTCTTCTTCTTATTTCTTTTATTGTTGTAAATTTGTTCTGTCTGGTATTCATTTAAAAATCTGTTTGTACTCGTACTTATTCTCTGCATTTTAAAGTGGATTTTGTATGTACATTCTGGCACCTTTTCAAATTATGGCTGGTTTTATTCAGGAAATTGTTTTTGTATTTGTATATATTTCTTCAAAAAAAAAAATAGATTGAAAATTATATTCTTCTAAAAAAGGAAGGCGGAACAAAAACGCGTGTGATAAGTTTACCGAAGACGAGTACTTTTCCAAAACGAATGGAAAAAGATAATTTCAAAAAATTAACTGTTTCACAAAATCAATTTGAAAAAAATGTATTTCTGTGGACACTCTTTATTCACTTTGAAAAAATTCCTGTAGCAAACTAAGTTTTCAAAAAATGTGTTTAAAAGTTCACATAAATCGACTGTAGAAATAATAACAACAATAAAAAAAAGTCCTGGGTGTGATGGCATTCCGCCAGAGCTGGCAGTTAGAAAAAATAATTGCCTTAGAACAGGAAATATAGTCGGCCCTCGGTATTCAGATGGAGAAAAGAAGATATTTTGTCAAGGCGTAGCCCGGGGAGTAAATAAAAGTTTGAGAATATACCGCGATATATCCAGGACATTTGAAATCGAGGGGATTGTCTTCAATATAAAATTTTGTTTTAAAAGATGTAACAGAATTAGTTCCAGCATTAATGAAAAATGTGGTATAATTTTCATATAACGGGAAATTCTAATAAAAATCATTGCGTACTATTTTCAATATCCCTCTGCGGGAGTAGGTTTTGCTTTTTGTCTGAGGGTTTCTCCGGTAACACTTCTTACAATTTTCCCCACATAAAGTTTTTGCTAAATCTTTTTTTGACAAAAATAGTTCTTTTAAAAAGAATATTTTCTTATGGCAATATAATACTTGTCTTAAATAGTACTTTTTCAAATAGTACTTGTCTTAAATAGTACTTTTTTAAATACTTTGTTTAATAATACAATTCTCCCCACATAAAGTTTTTGCTAAAACTTTTTTTTTTGGCAAAAATAGTTCTTTTAAAAAGAATATTATTGCAATGTAGTACTTGTCTAAAATAGTACTTCTTCAAATAGTACTTTTTTTAAAATACTTTGTTTAATAATATCACTTTCCGAACACATACTGTTTTGAGAAAAAGAATATGCGTCCTACGAAGCTTATTTCAGAAGTAACTTTTTTTTATATTAAAAAAGGACCTTTTGGAAAAAAAGTACTATTAAATAGTAATTCTTAAGGAGGTACTATTTTTGAAGAAAAAAGTATTTCTTTCAACAAAGTGGGGTTTTTAAAACTACTGATTTTAAAAAGACACACTTTTAAAAAGTACCTCCGTTCTATGATGCCCATTTGACTATTTTTATTACAAAATTGTTTAATTTTTAATTTAAAAAATTTTTATTTTTCAATAGTTATTCTTAAAAACCTACAGCTTTTAAAAAAATAACTGGTTTAAGAAGGTACTTTTTGTAATAGCTACTATTTTAGAAAATTTACGTTTTCATCCATTTAACAATTATTATTAAATAATTTAATAAATATTATATTTTCAATAGTACTTTGTAAAAAAGTACTTTTTGAAAAATGCTATTTTCAAATAGTTATTTAAAAAAAACTTCTATTTTATTTAAGCAAATAGTCTCTTTAAAAGGTACTTAAAAACAAATTACTGTTTTCAAAAATACTATTTTCAAATTGTTAGTTTTTAAAAAAAGAATTCTTATTTTACAAATAAGTTTGCTTTCAAAGAGTGCTCTATTGAAATATTAATCGTTCAAAAAGTACTTTTTTCAAATTTTATCTTTCCAAAAAGTCCCTTTTTGATATAATACTTTTCCAAAAAGTACTTTTTTGATATATTACTTTATCAAAAAGTACCAGAATTGCAAAAAGTCCTTTTTTTTTGAGTAACTACTTTCTATAGAACAATTTTTTAAATTGTTTCTAATATCCTGCTTCAGGTTTTTTAAAGGTATTCCCCCATTCTTGAGGAATAATTAATTTGAATGGGCGCTGAAAGCAATTTATTATAGTTGAATTATATTTTATAATGTCATATATGTCATTAGTATATTTCTGGGCCACCCTAATGGCAAAAATATTATTTGAAAAATTAATGAACTTTTATCGGAAAATTAGCAAACGCAGAGATATTAAAATACAATAAGCAAAAAGTGTACAACAAGAGGCAGTCGCACAAAAATGTCAGACAACAACCGCACATGTCACGTGCCTTTATTTTGACGTTTATGAGCACTGAAACTACAATTGATTAACTTGGCTGAATTTATTTAAGTTTTCTAAACGTTTTCAAGAGTTGAGGAAAGAAAAGAAGCATTAAAAAACCGAAAATAATACAACTCGAAACCACATGAAGTATTTTTTCTTCTTTCGTTGTTGTTGTTGTTGTTGTTGTTGTTGTTTCTTCCACTGCATACTTATTTTGGGTAATTTACTCTCGAAGCTCATGAGGTACGAGTACATGGTGGCAAATAGATAAATGATTGAATGAGTGAGCGAGTGAATGAATGGTTGAAGGAAGGAACAAACGAACTGCACAAATGTTGTTGCTGGCATAAACGAGTGAGTTGGTGGTGGTGGCACCAAACATTTAAACCATAAACATTTGGTTAAGATGTTTTGGCTTGTTAAATTTGATAAATACATAAAGGTTTGCTTATTTGCGGATTGTGTTGATGTAGCAAACGTTTTTCAATTTTATTTGCTTCGTTATATATCGCTCTTTATTGTTGTTGTCAGAGGTTTTTGCTTTTTATGGTTTTGAAGTCGTAAATTTAATGACAACAACTCTTAAGTCTGACACTTTTGGTCTATTCATAAAATAGTTGGAATCTTGTTTATGTTATTAAGATGATGCTAATTGTTAAGGAAATGGCAGTAGCGCTTACTCGTATTTGTTGTCATGTGATTTCATTCTTAATTTGAAAAGGAATTCGACACTGCAGTATTTTTAAAAGTATATTCAAAATTTAAATAGTCCGTGCGGTATGAAAATTATCGCAATTGTCAAAAATTTGTTGCAACAAAAATATATTTATATCGATAACGAATAATGTTATTCCGTTTGAATTGCGAAACAGAAGTAATAAAACCAACATTATGTGATTTAGTTTTGCCCATAACTGTGTGTTGGTGGTTGGCAATTCATGATGAATTTGTATTTGATGAAATTTTTAAGATACACTGTAGCGTCTCCTTATTTATCCGATTCTAACAGGATGTTTTTTCTCAAGGACGTCTACAAACAGCGCAGGTGTATCCTCATATTTTAGTATTTGCCGAAGCGAAAAAAGAAATGAAATTGCAAACAGTCGCACACTTTGAAATGGAGGAAAATAACTTTTTTTAGTTGCCACAATAAATTTTCCAAATTTGTTAATAAATTTTTTCTTCAACAGTTTGGCGAATAATGATTTAGAAACTGAATTACGATTTCACGAAGTCTCAAGATCTCTCTCTCTCTCTCTCTCCCTCTTTCTCTCTTTTTAGCACAATTACATTTGAAACAAAAACAATTTATCATGTATTTTGTTTTTGTTTTGAAATTAATCGTACCAAAGAAATAATTCTTTCGACATTGTGAAACAGGCAGCAGTAAATCTATTAAATAATAATGAGTCTACGCAAAACTAGATTTTTTTTCAATTATAATAAATAAACAATTTGAAGAAAAAAATAAAACGATTAAGACATAAATTGAAATGAATTGAAAACACCTGAACTGGTCCACAGAGAAGCACTGTCATATCGATATTTTATTTGGAAAACCAGGAGAGTCATACAGATCTTTTCTCAAGATCTATATGACTCTTCTAACTCTCCTAAAGAGAATTAAACCAGGTGACGCCAAGTACCGCCACACATAATAGGAAAATAAAAGCGAGAACTACGACTTTCATTATTACGCTGTCTCATCTTCTTCCAAGGATAAGCAAAACAATAGTGAAACGAATGCATTCAGTCTAAAGTAATCAGAAAGAAGACCAAAGATTATGCAAATTCATTTCTAGCGTCGCGTTAATTGCATTTTAATTATTTTCAATCATTTTTAAATAATCATGTAAATGAAAGGCAATTATCGATATAAATTAACATATTATTTGAAAATTATAATCGGATGATCAGTTTAATAATTGTAGTCCGATTCAAATATAACCGGATGATCAGTTTAATAATTGTAGTCCGATTGAAATATAGTCAGACGATCGCTTTAATAATTCTAGTCAAATTCAAATATAACCGGATGATCACTTGAATAAATGCAGTCCGTTTCAAATATAAACAATAAAAGATATTGTGAAATGTGTTTTTAAATCTTATTTATAAACAATTTATTTGAGAGAAAGGAATACGAGAATTATTGCTTTTGCAAAATCAACTTCTTCAAGTGAAAAGCTTTCCATTTACCGTTACTAATTTTAATTCCAAGTCACGCTAATTTCCACTCAAGTGGTATTTTTCCTTGTTCCCTATTATTATAAAGGCATACAACATCTGCACACACACATACAGACACACATACAAGTAAATAAATAACTGAACAAATACGTTGAATCATATTTACCGTTTGTGGCAGATTTTCATTTAACCTCTACTTATTTGATTTGAACTTAAAATAGTTTTTAAATATTTACACACAAAAATTCTTGCCAACTGTTTTAACAATAACTTTTTTGTTACACTATTCGTTTCATATTGTTGCTGCTGTTATTGTTTGTTGTTTTTGCTCTTTACTCTAGTACAATGGGTTTTATGGTCCAAGGTCGACAGAAGCACTTGACGATTTTTATTTTAATTTCATTATTATCATTTTATTTTTTAACTTTGTCATCTGTTCACATACACTGACAAGCTTCGTTTTTTCAAATGTATGATGATTGTTCGTTCGGATTGCGTATATAACGACAGTCAAATTGAAACGAGAATACGCCCGAATTGTAAAAAACAAAAATTCTCATACAGACAAACCAATACAATTCGATTCGCAACAGTTTTAAGAAATAAAAAAAAGACTAATTTTCTGAGATTATTTCCCATCATACAAAAATAAATGAACGAACAGCATCATTTTCCGCACACTCGTACACATGCAGAGAGAAATAAGTGTGTGCATGTGTATGTGTGTGTGTGCGAAAACAGTGGGACCGGAAAAGGCTTCAAAATTTTTTTTTAAAGAGTTGAGAAAAAAGGTTAATAATCATCTGAGACGAACGAATCACTGAACTGGTTGATAACGGAGTTTCCAGTCTGTACAGTGACTAAGAAATAAGTTTACAGTGTGCCCGGGGATATAAAATAATATTGTCTAAATTGCTAATAAAGATAAAAGTAAATTAAGAAAGCCAAAATTTAATTCTAACATTTTCACAATATTTTCTTAATCTTTTACGTCTGTTAAATAAAATTTTAAAATACGGATCCAGAGCTGGAAAACTTAAACTTATATTTGATATATAAAAGTAACTCGTTTTTGTTCTTTTGGTTATTAAACTTATTTTATACTTCAGAATGAATTAAATTGGTATTAATAGTAAAATCAAAACTAAAAATTCCAGGGTTGGATAATTTAAAAAAAATTAATTTTAAGTAAAAGTAAAAACTCATGAGGCCGTTAACCCTGACTTTTCTGCAAATTTAAAATCGAGGAAAGAGAGTTTTGAAGAAAGGCAGACTGCGCCTATTGTTGTGATATGGATACCGTAATAAAATTATTAAAAATTTTAGATTTTGAAACAAAATTTGAGTTAGAAAAAGTAATCGGAGGTCCCACCATCCCCACAGTCTTTTTCTGTTCTGCACATTCTTATACGTTAAGACTGGCTGCTTGTATTTGTATACATGCTCGTAAACTTTTGCTTTACACTGTATTCATATACATGTTAACACGAACGTAATACATTCACACCTTTTCGTTTAAACTGATTAATAGTGCTGATGAAGATGTAAAACAGTAATTTATTTTAAGTTAAAACCAAAATATGTTTTTAAGCAAGATGGAAAAAACAACAACAACAGCTACTTAGTAACGGTAATAATTGTTAAATTGGGTATAAAATTTTCAGGGGCAGTGTTTGTGTGTGTGTGGCTTCTTGTTTAAACGCATCGCATTATGTAAACGAATTCATCATGTCGATTAACCGACCGATGACAGATCAATTTTCAATGGGCAGTGATGCAGAAAGTCAACAAAAACATTATATATATTTTTTAGTGATTGAAAATTTCTGTAAAGGATAATGATTTTATTTCGATGGACCAGCCGCAATTTTTATAGGCCTTCAGGCTTACCGGCAAGTATATTCAGCGCCTTGGGCTGAAATCGTACATGGGGCCCTCACATTAATGGCGTTCAAAATTGCTTTGGGACTTATTAAATTCAATATTTTGTGTAAATTTGTATGTGTATTAGTGCCGGCCAGGTACCGAATACCCTATTAGTTCAAAGAACGTGACTGTTATTTCCTCTGCAGATCTTAAAACCTCTCATAGGCGGACACCCTCCGTCGACGAAGATTTTGTCGGCGAGGTGGAGATGTCCGGTTATTGGAACGGAATAAAAAACAATTATATTTATGAAATCGGTTCTGGAGATTTAAGAATTGTCCGTTTTAAAGAGATGAGGGCACGAGTTTCCCGACTTTTTAGAAATAAGATTGATAGGTTATAGTTTAAAACATATTTTGATTGAAAAAGACACGTCAAATATTCCAAGATGCAAGGAAAAGTCAACATCAATTTAAAAATCCAATTTACACAGTAGAGCAAAACAGCTGTTTTCGAAAGCCGCTACACTTTTGCCATCAGTACTCTTGTATATTTATTGCTTATCCCAGGTTTTAGTTATTTCCACTACAGTTACTTACCCTGCTACTGCCGATGAGCTCGTTCGTGTTCTCTTATAGGAGGTCCTTTCAAAAAGGTAACAAAATTTTTCATGTAACGCTGGCAACGTATATTCGATTAGCGTTATTTTCTGTCATCGTTCCGAACACGTTTTCACAGCTTATGAGTGGCATAAAAGTTAAAAGTATTTTGCGGATTCGGAAAAGGATCAAAGGATTTGCATAAAATTGTCTATAAAACATGGAATTAAGTGCTCAAAATCAGTTGAAATTTTGACAGTGTCATACGTTGGTTGTAGTGTGAGTCAGGCAGAGAAATCTTTGCAAGTGATACCAGCATTTCGGAAAAAACCAAGAAGCTGTGAAATGACGACGCTCGTCCTGACCGCAACCAGGATCTAAATGAAGATGTTGAGAAAGTGAAGAAAATTTTAATGGGGAATCGTAGAATGACTTCTAGAGAAGTTCCTAATGATGTTGTGAAATGGAAAATGGATTTTTTTTTGGAAAAATTTTAAAAATATTCATAATTTTCATGGGGATTTGAACCCGGGTCTCTGCATACGTTTAGTATTAAAACAGGTCATTTATGCAATTTTCTCACAAAATTTTTTATATTTTTTATAAATTGAAACTCATTATTTACTTAGTTGAACGGGAAAGCTAAGTAAATAATGACATGAGAGAATTGAGGAGGAAGTGTAGTGGCTTTCGAAAACAGCGTTGTTCCACTCTGCTGTGTGAGTTGAAAACTAAATTGATGATGATTCCTTCTTTGATTATTAATCAAGTCCTACTAACAGTAATTGAAGTTGTAAATTCACTTCATGTTATGAACAGGCCTCGTATTTGTAAATATACTTTAAAGCAACGATACATTCATAAAAGTTGTATTCTAATTTCTATCGGCTGACGGTGTTGATCGAGATTTCCATTTAAATTGTATGAAAATCGTGATCGATGGGGGTAATTTGGCCCCTGATTTACAACGACTGAGGATTTTTAAAAGCTGCTTTAAGCTCCTGACAAATTTTTGCTTGAGATGCAAATTTGTGGCCAAGAGTGAGCGGAGCTAATCAAACCAAAATGTTTTGAAAATATCCCTGAAATGTTTATCTGTTTTTTTCTTTTTTTTGTCGATCACGTTGAATGTTTGAAGTGCCACAGCCAGCCAGCAAATTGTAACGTGTGAATATATGAAACGACTTAATCCGTTTGCTCAGAAGTTCCATCCAACTGTGATACGATTTGTGTTTTGCGACCGCCAGTCGCAACAGCGCGTGTACTGCTAATTAAGAATATATTGTTCAAATTAATAAAAATTAGCTATTTTGTGTTTTGCAATTAATTTTTAATTTAATTCAAAATTGCTTTATTTTAACAGCCAGTCATCATCGACTAATTTTAGTTTTAATATAAAATTTTTCGTACAGCATCTTAAAGGCAACCTTGACCAACATTCCATTCGTTCATGTTCGCAAACTGTTAGATTGTGTCTGTGTTTTTCGAGAAGACAAAAGATGAGAAAAATGGTCAACAAAAAAAATTTGAATTGAATCAGTCAGCAGTCAGTCTTTCCTGCAGTTGCTCAAGAGAAGAGAGTTGCGTCGCCATGAATGAAAATTTGCGATCGTTTGCTTTTATTGATGTTATTTCCTTTTATAATCGGCTGTCTTTGTTATTTTTATTGTTTTTTTTCTTTTGCCTTTGCAGTCAAATATTTTTTATTTTTTTTAATATATAAATTTATTAAATCATATCGCGTGTTGTTTGTATGAAAATGCGTTCATATATTTGATTTTGTTATCTTTTCAATTCTGATTTTCTTGCGCCTTTTTTTGAAGCACGTATTTGTGTGCATGTGTAAGTATGTAATTGTGTGTGCGTGTGTGTGTGTGCTTTTGTATGAACGAGAAGAAATAAAAGCAACAGACGCATGAGGTTAAAATTGTGGCCAAGTTCCTGTCCATGCTGGTTGTTATTGGTTTTCTTAATGATCCAATTGACTGACTGACTGACCTAAAATATTGAGCGTGAAGTTGGTTATTCGTTTCGCTTTTAAAATTAAATTGAAAGTGCGTAAAATGGATTTTTTTTGAAATGTTTTCAACTCATAATTCCCAATACGGTTTGTGTGGTTGTTGTTGTTGTTGTTGTTTGTTTTATTACTTCTTTTTTTTGCTTCTCTGTTGCTAATTTCGGTTTTCTGCTTCTTTAAGATTTTGCCGTTTGATAGTTTTATTTGTGAATAATCGCTTTTTAAATTGTAAAAGGAAAAAATTATTTTATTACGTTAATATGGATTTATATTTGCAATCTTATTTTATTTTCAACGTCTTAAGTTTTGGCTAAAACAGAAACCCCCACATTCATACAAAAAAATATTAGACATACTCAACAGATTCTCACATACAAACACACACACACACACACACACATTCGTACATCGTTCATTATTTAGTTGCCTTTATATGGACCGTTTAGCTCGCAGCCTGCTTTTGACAGACTTTTTTTATTCGTGTATCGCGTAGTATAGGGTGTTCCGAAATTAACTACCCTATCGGAAGGGGTTATAACACACATTTGCAAATTGAGTTGGTTATATGACAGACATATTTGACATTTGTGAACTAGACAGTTTCAGTACACAAATAGACCAGCCGTCAATCGTGCAATAAATACAGGGATACCCACTATTTTTAATTTTTTGCATAGTTTTCCAATAGATACTTCCGCACTGTGACAGTTGTTCGCTTAAGCGACATCTGTCATATAAATTGTCACATTTTCAGCCTGTTTCGCTATATCACCACAAACGGGTGGAAATAATATTTTTGTTTTTAGTAGAATGTGCGTACCCAAACGCGCTTATATTACGATCCACATAATCGTCTTAATGGGGGGACTATTCTCAATGTGGCAGATAAATTTGGGTCAACTGGCTCAGCAAATCAAAGGAAAATTGTCGAAAACCGCCGCTATCCGTGAGAGTATGCAGGAGAATACGAGGGGAGAGTATATTTTATTTTGACACTTTTTTTATATGCTCTCAGTTTACTGGCTCTTACAAAAATATTGCCTTAGTTTAAGTTAACCCTGGATGGTTACTCTTCATTTTTGTTTATTAAAGTTAATCTTCGTTGCTTCGACGAACAATTTTTTAAAATAATTAAAAAAATAAACAAAAATATTTTTGGTTAAGTATTTCAATAAAAAAAATTAACAAAAAAAACAAATTAATGAAATTAAATTTAAAAAATTTAATAAAATACAACATAAAAACTTTTCTCTCTTAAATTAAATACGAATTCGGGCAACATAAAAGAATTATATGATAGAGAGTAAAAAAAAAGACGAACAGTAACCTTCCAGGGTTAATATCATAGACATTTTAAACAGAGCCAGAAGTAAAGAACGTATTTTGTGTCAACGTTGAAGCGAATTAATGAAAATAATAATTAATTTTTAATTCCTCGGATTTGAACTTGAGCCCGAGCATGTGTAGCGGCTTTCGAAAACAGCGTTGTTCCACTCTGCTGTGTGAGTTGAAAATTAAATTGATGATGATTCCTTCTTTGATTCTTTGATTATTTATCTTGACCTACTAACAGTAATTGAAGTTGGTAAATTAGCTACATGTTATGAACAGGCCTCGTATTTGTAAATATACTTTAAAGCAACGGTGTATTCATAAAAGTTGTATTCTATTTTCTATCGGCTGAGGGTATTGATCGAAATTTCCATTTAAATTGTATGAAAATCGTGATCGATATCGAATGGGGTAATTTGGCCCCTGATTAACATCGACTGTGGATTTTTAAAAGCTGCTTTAAGTTCCTGGCAAATATTTGCTTGAGATTCAAATTTATGACCGAGAGTGGGTGGAGCCCCGCTTTTTTAATATTCAACTTACAAATGCAATCGAACGCATTTGATAACCTTTTTATTATTAAATTTATTTTTGCCTGGCGCAGCAAAACACTCGATTTGGTTCTGTCGAACAAATCGAAAAAAAATTTTTATGAAACTGTGCGACATATCGTGGGCCAGCACTCTTCTTCGTCTATACCTTTAGCAAAAAATTCACCAGCGATGTAAAAAATAAAAATTCCTACAAAAAAAAAAAAAAATTCAAAATTTTCTATCTTCTCAACTGTCTTCGTGTATCATCTTAACGTTATCCCCTCCTGCATATGAAGACGTCACCCCCTAAAACCTGGTTGAAGACAAAAATTTAAGCAGCCGCTTTTATTTTGTACCACAAAACAAGGTCGTTCTCCTTAGGAACTGGCAATACAACCACCTGCAGCTTCAAACCTTAAACATTTGAAGCAACATAATATATACAACCGATTTTATTGGTTGGTACTCCCCCACAAAAAAAAATTATTTCAATAACACAAAAACTGAATACCCCGCGAAGGTTCTTCTTGAAAACCAAATTAAAATTGTTGTAGTTCCAAAAGTAAAGCAGCGCAAGAAATAAAAAGAAATATTAACAAAAAGAAAACGGTAGGCGGTTCACTGGAATGTGCAATTATTAATTTGTAATTGAATTTGTTGAGCAAGAGTTTAATAAATATTTAACATCAAAATCAATCAATTGTTGCATTTCATTTTACACTCGATTCAATTAAATTCACTTTTCATATTAATTCCGGATGCGAAAGTACTTAAATGATTATGCACAAAAAGGCAAACACACACACACACACACACACACATGCAAACACAAAAGCCAACCAACTTCAATTGATTTTTGTAATACAATTTGTTTTTGTGTTGTTTTTTTTCTTAATCATTTAGAAATAACAGTTTGTTTTTTTTTTATTTCATTATTATGGCAGATTAACGCAACATTTAATCATCATTTGGGCCAAGTTTTTCCAAAGCGATAAAAAATGATGTAAGAAAATGTTAATGTTGAAAACGGAAAGTGTTGTGTTGGCTAAAAGTGTTGTTAAAGAGGCATTTTAAATCAGAGCGTTGCTAACATTTCGAAATGATTCATAAACCAAAGACTGGGATTTTTTTTCTCTCTTTTTTTTTTTTTTTGAAAACCAAATCAATCAAGATTTCTTTGGCTGTAAGTAAAACGATAATTAAAGGCGTTGCAAATGCATTTCAAACCACAAAATATTGTATAAGCGGGCAAAAAATTTATACAAAAATTAAAAAAAAACTATCAGTGATTAAGAAAGCGATTCCATTTAAGCGAGTAGTAATTGTTGTTGTTGTTATTTGCACGTACTTTTACCGCCGCGCTGCCTTTCAAAGTTGCAGTTTATTATTCTAAAAATAACTATAAATACAACTGCAACAATAATAACAGCAACAACTTGAGGATGTAAAATTTGCAATTTCGCCAACAGTTGCCACAGTTTTTCTTGTTTTTTTTTTTTTTTTGTCTTTTTTTGTTTGTTATTGAAAATCTAGAGCATCTGCTGATGTTGGGGGAAGCTCATGTAACAATTTTGGAAAACGATTTGCAATGTGACGAAAGCACTTGGAATGCTGAAACTGATATTTGCGCCGACCAGAAGAGAGTGAATTCTGATTTGAATTTCATTTGCATTTTAATAACGAACCGAAAACACTGACTTTTATTTGCATTTTTCTTTTTTCTAGGAATTAAGTTTGATATTGAGAGTTTTCGTTAATAGATTTAAATGAAATTCCTGATCGATTTTGTTTTGTTCAAGATGTTCATGTAACGTTTCATTTAACAGCATGTTTTTTTTTTATTAGTCGTAGATAATGAAGGTCTGTCTGTTATGTAACGCTTTGGAAATCAAGTAGCTTTTGCAAGGCCGGTGGAAAGATCTAAACTTGGAAGAGAAGTTTGTTGTGGTACATTTAAGCCCTTAAGGCGTATTTATGCCTAATTCGAGATTTTGGTTTTTTCGAAAAATATATTATTTCTATATAAAAAGATCTAGGGATTAAAAAATTATTATTAAAATAATTTGAAAGGAACAAGAATAAATAGAAATTCAAAATTAAGATTCCTTGTATTTTATTTTTCGAAATTTAATTATTTAGCTAAGAATTGTTATTCGAGCTCAATTTCGAATATTTTAAATATTTCTCCCCTAATTAATAATAAATTTTATAAAAAAAAAAAATTTTTTTGTGTTAAATCGCAGATTTGAACTTGAGCTTGAACAATATTTCTTAGATCAATTTCTCTTTCTAATTTGACAAACTTTTTTTTTTTTTTTGGTATATCGGGCTGTTTCAATGACGAAGGCCTAACACTGGTCGCTGTGCATTGTCGACAGCGACTAACACCATCATGTGCTAAAGAAGAGAACATTCAGCATCCTTCTGTCTTTAGCAGTCCTCTTAACACTATCCCCTTCTCTTTCTTGTTCCGTTGCAATGCTCAGCATATGTAGAGATCATTTGCTGGGCCAAGACAAAATATTGGAAAAGTAAAAAAAAATAGAAATAGAAAGATTTAAATTTTCCTTTTCCAGCTAAGATAAAGAATTTTTAACTTTCCGCTACGAAAATTGAAAGTTTTAAAAGATCGGGAAGTTATTGGTTTTACCGCGTTTTGAAAAAAATCGAGTTCTCATCAGATCTCGGCGTTTACAGATCGCAGGAAGCTTCCCTGACTAATTCTGAGAACCCGTCACTATGTCTTTGTCTACGTGGGTGAGTTTGTGTAAATGTATGTATGTATGTACATATGTGTGTGTGTGTGTGTGTGTGTATGTGTGTCCACTTATAACTTTGAAACGGCCTGACCTATTTCAAGCAAACTTAAGGCCTTCTAAAGGGTTATACTGAACTCAGATTTTTGTAAACCGATTCGAACCGGTAGATTTCAAGAATCTTAAAAAACTTAAAAAAAATATTTTTTTTCAAAATAACTTTTGTTCGGCTTTACCGATCGATTTTCAAGATAAAAAAACCACGTTGGCCACTGCAAAACTAGTTAATCCGTTCTTGAGATATCGTGAACGAAAAGAAATCCGAAAAAGTGATGTTTTTAAAAATATCCGAGGTTTTATATCCAGTCAGTTGGTGTTCTCGATCCTTTGAGAGGACTCGAAAAACTACATCAATATTAATTCGAAAGTTATAACATTTTGAAAATTAAATTTGTATTAAAAATTAAAGAAAATCAAAAATTCGATATCGGACAATGAAAATTTCTTTGGTCCAAAAGGGTAAAAATTCGTAGAGCAGTGCAACAAACCACGTTTTGATAACTCTGCGGATAAAATGAACGGGAAGTTGAAGGGATGACCTTTTTTGTCAATCGTTTTTTTTATTTAATTATTTATACGTGAATCATGTCTCATCATGATCTCTTAATTAAAATATTAATTGATAATAATTCCATTTTTTTTTCTAAAATATCTATTGGTCGTGTTTAATTCCAAATATAATTCGTTTAGCGAAATCACTTTGGACTCAGCAGTCAATTGTATTCCGTAACGATCACATTAAAAATAAAAAGTTAACAATTTATGAATATTTAATGACGCACTGATTTGTTGAAGAAAATTCGTGTACGTTTAAATGTTTGAGATTTGTAATAATTAATGCAAAAATTAATCAAATTCACACCTGCGGGAAATAATAAAATTTCATCTCATCCTACAAATTGGCCACTGGATTTTTGTGTGAAGTTCAAGAGTGCACAAAAAAAAAACATCGCAAGAGGAAAGGAATCGTTATTGAGACGTTTAAGGATTTTACGTTCTCAATTTCTTTTTTGTTACATTTTTCAATTGAGATCTGCAGGCCAAGAAGATTTGAGGCAGTCAGCAAGATCGTCTTGGCCTACTGATCATGTCTGTGTAAATTTAATTAATATTTAATGCTTCAGTTTAGTTTTCCACGAAGGCGCCTGAATATGCAAAATAATTATAGGCGGCATTAAAACAGTTATTAACGGTAAAAAGCGTTTCTGTTAACTCACATGACTTATTGCCGAAGAAAACGGATGGCATCGACGGTAACAGGAATGAATGCTGGATGTTTGAAGCGTTGATTGGAAATCAATAAACGGCTTAAATGATGACAATTAAACAATTGGCTGCTACTCGTATGCAGTACACAAACGATGACGAGTACGTGTACGTGGTTGTTTTTAAAAGAAAAATTATTTCTTTATATATTTCTGTTGTTGTTGTTGTTACTTTTTGCATGCAAATTACAAATATCCGCAAGCAAATCAAATCACTAGCAAAATAGCCAGTGTCTAATGGCATAAAAGCACACACACTCACTCACTTGAGTACACAGATAGACACACACACACACACACACTCTCTCTGGTGAGGTACCTACACACTCACTCAATTCACTTATAAGGAGAACGATTTAACGGATATCCGCTTTTGCTTTACAAGTACTCCATCGTATTATTAAAAGAAATAAAAAAATTTATAAAAAATAGACCAGGCAAAAGTAAAAGAGTTGCTTTAACACACGTTAGAGGATGCTGAGGATGTTGTTTGGAAACGATCAATAAAATACAGAAAATAGTTTTCATACGATCGCTCGTTCGCTGGCGTGTCATATCATTAAGGCACCGTTGGGAAAATTTATTTTATTTGTTTGGAGGGCATCCTTTTTCGTTAGCACTAGTCGCAATAGAATGAGTGAGAGGCAGAGGCGGAGAGCAAAAGAGAGCGGCACCAGTGCAGTGTGGTGTGTAACTGTCTTTTTCAAATAATTAACACATTTCCGGAAATGAACCATATAAAAACGTTATTTATGCATAATAAATTTCTTTTTTCTTCATGTAACAATTCAATTTTAATGGTCATTAAATGAGATGACAAAGACACAGTGGGAAATGTAACAGACACTTAAAGTTGTTTCACTTTTAAATCTGCAATCCATGTTTTTCTATTCCATTTTATGTTCATATTGAGTTGCAGGAAATGGTGTGATTCCTTACACTTTTGAGTTTTGGAATCCTTAATATTTGTTTTCTTTTTTTAAGTTTTTAGTGGAAGTCTTAAACAACTGCTTTTTATAAATTCCTTGTTAACATTTACGCACATAACTTTTTTTCATTTCTTGTTATTAAATAATTAATTAGTTTTTACTCCGTTTTGTATTATAATTTTCTTAAAAATTAATTTAAACTTTAATTAATTAATTACTTGGACATGGTCACTTGTTGTTAACAACACTCGTGTATGCACTCACTCAATTATCATTTAAAAAATAGTGTTTTTTTGATTTTCATTGCTTGTAATGATCGCCAGCATTTGGCTGGTGGGTTTATTAATTAATTAATATTTTTTATTATTGTTGTTGTTGCCTCAACATTGGAACGAAATTATTTCAAGTGTTTTGCTGTGTCGCCGTCAGTTTGTTACAGTTACACTTTTCTATGGCAACGAGCGTTTTGTTGTATTTCCTTAATGTTACAGTAAAAGAAGACAAGAAATAGTCTAAACTAAATAGTTTTTAACTGGATTAACCCGTAATGACGACCATTCTCTACAGGTACGTGATGAAGTACTGAATTCAAAACAATCTTAACGCTTCAGCTTTACCCCAAAACAAAACAAAAACACAAACAACATCCATCCTAACAACAGCCATTAAAAAAAATAAATTTATAAAAAAACGAGATCATACTCTAGTGAATATTGTGCACACATAAGCACACACACACACACACATACACACTCGCTAAGCCAAGACTTTTCTACTGCGACGACCGACTGTAGCTTCCTATCTATTCATCTAGCTTGGAGTAGTCTCGCCTCGTATCGTCTCGTCTCAGCTGCTGTCTCTGAAACAAGACGTAGCACTAGCAACAGTAACAATAACAGCAAAAGCAACAGCAACAGCAACAACATCGGCAATAGCAAATGAAGAAGACAACAACGAAGAATTGAGCTCATTTAAAACTCATGACTCTACACTCTTAAGTTAACAGTTTATTTAACTGACTTTTATTGTGTTGTTTTTGCTTAACAAAATATATCAAAAGAAAAACAAAAAAAACAAACAAACAAAAAACTGTTACAATTACAAGCAATTCAAATCAAGCGAAACAACCACAACAACCACCACCAACAACAACAACCACCACCACCAACAACATTATGATCATTACAAAATAATAACTAACCGATCACTGCCTTGATTGCTGCAGCAACGAAACTTGCAGCCAGCCAGCCAGCCAGCCAGCCAGCCCCACATTTTCACAGTGACTGCAGCAGCGCAAAAGTGTTTAAAAGCCTTCGTCGCTACATTTAAGTAAATCTAAGAAGCTTCCAAATTGTACACGTACAATTTATAACCTAAACTTGCCTGCTCGCCTGATCGCCTGCCTGCCTGTTAGTTTGCTTGCATCCATTGCAAAAATAGCCAGCAATAACACACACCAACAACAACAACAATAGCAACAACAACGAATCATAGTGAGACACATACCAACAACAACCACTTCTCCCTTTTTAATTTCAAACTGAATGAATGAATTTTTCTTCTACATTTTCGTTTGTTTGTTTCTTTTTTTCTTCTTCTTCTTCTTTGTTTGTAGCCTTTTTGGTCTTAAAAAACAGTTAACCGTCTGATGCTGCCGCCGTTACTGAGCTGCAGGCAGCACGTTTTGGAATTTCGTTTACGATATTGTCTTCGCTGTGTTTGTTGCTGTTGTTGCTGTTTTGCTGTGTGCTTGCATCCGAAATTGGGTGGAGTATCTTCCGCCCAACATGTGTTTTAGCATGCTTTTGTCAAGAAAAGTTGTTATTGTTGTTGGCAAAAGAGCAAAGAGAAGCAATAAAGAAAAACAGTTAGAAGAGTAAATTTATTTTCCATGACTGTGGGGTTTCGATTTGTGTGATTTTAAAGAGTTTTTTTACTTTTGTTTTCTTAAGAGAACGAACCCACGACTATTGGGAAAAAGCAAAAAGAGCAAACTCAGGAGAATTTATTATTTATTTGAAGAACATGTTTTTTGAGTTTAAAAATTATTTTTCTGGCAAGAATAATTTTAGAACAGGCTTTTATATCGGGGGCTATTACATCATATAGAATTTGGCCAACACAATTGATGATTTTTTACAGCGGCAGTAGAGGCCGGTTCGAAGAACCATAAGCAATTGTCGTTTATGAATTGTATCGTTTTACACCACAGCAAAATAAACAGCAGCAGTCATTTAGAAGTCTTAGATATTAATATTGACCTTGTTTGTTGCTCTACCCGGCTCGAAGGACTATGAACATGAAGTCGGCTAATAAAATTCAATAATCTGCAAGCGTTGTGAGTTTCCAAGTTTAGTTATAGACCAAACTGAACACGTTTAATAGTAACATGTTAAAAGAAAACAGCTGAGCTGGTAAAAACAGTGCTGCCAACACGTAGGATGCTAAATATTATTCTTAAGCAACTTAAGTGCTTCACATACCGGCCGCCACAAAATTAATTATGCAATTTCAATCTTTTCATTTTCAATTCTTCTTTTTCTTGAAACAATCTTTTTAACCCTGAGTCCACACGGGAACTAAGCTTAAACATAACGCAAACACGACACCGGTGGATGTATTAATATGTGCATATTCTTGCATGTGGTACAAAAAAGTATCTCTTAAAAAAGTACTTTTAATAAAAAATACCTTTTACAAAAAAGTACTAATTACAAAAATGTATCTCTCTTTATATATTACTTTTTGTAAAACAAGTACCTTTTACAAAGAAGTACCTTTTACTAAGAAAGTGTCTCACACAAAAATGCCTTTTATAAAACAATTACCTCTTAAAAAAATACCTATAACAAATTCCTCTCCCAAAAAGTACCTTTTGAAATAAAGTACTTATTACAAAAAGCGGGTTTTACAAAAAACGTACCTTTCATAAAACAATTGTCTTTTATAAAAAAAAAACCTTTAACAAAATAGCACCTTTTTTTAAAAAAGTACCTTTGGCAAAAAGGACCTTTCTTTATCGAAATCTGAATCACGATCATCTGTATTGAGTTCAGTTTTTATAACAAGAATATATCTTGTAAAATAATTACCCTTTAGAAAAAAGTACCTTTTTGTAAAAAAGTACCTTTTACAAGAAACGACCTTTAAAAAAATGCCTTTTGCAAGAAACTGCTTATAACAAAATAGTAAAAGAGAGCCTTTTACAAAAACATTTACTTTTTCAAAATAGTACTTCTTACAAACCTGCGAGTTTTTGCAAAAAAAAATATGTTTTACAAAGAAGTACTTTTTTCAACGTGCCGTCAACTAACTTTTAAGTTTTTCGAAAAGAAAAGCAATTTAAAGTTTTGCGTTCTGTCTCTTTTACTTCTCTTTGAAATTATGGACATGGAAGGCCAGGCATGTGTCCAGCCATCGATTGCTGGACATGGGCGCGATCTACATTCGGAGTTTTCATGTTCGAATGTGATGTCCACAGGAAAAGGGTAGTAGAAAAGAGATTGTCTCTGAGTTGTTGCGATATCAAGTAGCCTCAAAGAAAGAAGCCTGTCGATCATTAATTGATCTCACCGGCCATGTCCCATCGTCGAAATGGAAAACTTTCCTTCACTAAAATTTGCATAAAATTGCATTAAATTGTGTATAAAATTCTTTTGACATCATGAAAATATCTGCTCACAAGTTTTGCAAATAAAAAGAGTTATAAGACTGTTAAGAGCAACTGAAAATTAAAGAGAGTTATTGGAACATTTGCCATCTCACGTTGTGCTCCGTTAAAGTTTTGAGAACGACTAAAGAAAACAAAAAAAAAGTGTTTGCGTTTTGAAAACTGATTCGTTTTGAATCTGTGATTCAGTAGATTAAATGAAGTCGAATCAGTTGCATGAATAATGGAGGAGTTGCATCTTCACCATCACAAATGCGCATTAACTCAAACGAATTTCATGTTGCACTATTTTACGATACATTTCGACTGTTAGAGATTTTACTTGACCAAAAAGACTGTATCACGTACCAGATCTCCAAAATCGCTAAAGGTTTTCGATAGACCAACCAACAACTGCAAGACAAAACGAAAGTACGGATATACACTCGCATTTGCCAGTGGATTAAAATTTCTTTATAAGGCTTTTCCAAATGAAGTAGTCGTCGTCGTATGCAAAAACAAGTGAACGGATTCGTGTGTGGACAGCAAACAGCAACAGCAACAGAGAAGCATATCTCAAGAATAAATAGATGATCTCATCCATCTTCATGTTTTTGAAAATGAAGTACTTTTCCTTTGAAAATCCATTTTAACAATCTTCATCAGTTGGACATGGCGGAAATGTGAGACAGTCAAGTGAAGAGTGAGTGAATTGAATGAATGAAGGAATGAGTGTATGATTGAACAAACGGACCATTAAACATTCACCGTATTCAGTCTTTCTTTGTGTGTGTGTGTGTGTGTGTTTGTGTTGAGTGAGAGTAAGCGCAGTTGCTTCGTCTAAAGTGGACTGTCATAGAAATTTGCACCAGTTTTTGGCTACTGTTTGTGTTTGTACCCTACAACGAGCATGAGTGGGAAGAGGTTGCTGATGATTTATGATAATTTTTTTAAAATGATTTTCTTTAGATTTCTAAGATATTTCATGTCAATCTTTTTAGATTTTTTTTTCAACAATTTAGCGAGAGTAGATGCATATTTTTTTCTGTAGCGTGTTACATGAAGATCAAAATAAAATTTAAAAAATAATATGAAAAAAATTTAAAAATTGTTAATATAAGAACACATAAAAAAATAAAAGAGAAATAACAAAAATTGTAATAATAAAAGAAATAAATGCGTGTATATTGTGTGGCAGTCACTGTTGGCGTTTTCTTTTCTCGAAAACATGCAACATTTTTTACCTTCTTTTCTAAAAAGTGCCAGTTTAGAGGTGTTTTAAAACGCATTATTTTTTGTAAACAAAGCAGGTTTGATTTCTAATAAATTCATAAATTCCAAATAACAGAATGTTCCCATTTTTTGTTGAAAAGTGCAACAAATTTTGCACTTTTTCTAGAAAAGAACAACATTTATTTAATTTGTGCAGGAAATCGTATATCTTATTTTTAATACATTCTTTTTCAAAAGCTGAAGGAGAAGATAATGCGTCACATTAACAACATTGAGCCTCAATTATATCTCGAAATTATTGAAAATGTGGACTTTCGGATAAGGTTAGGCCACCGAAGCCGTGGTGAGCAGTTGCGCGATATTTCGTTTAAAATTAATTTTCATAGATCCTTCTTTCGTAATAAATAGAGCTTTAAAGAATATGACCGACAGAATTTCGCCATTTTCTATTAAAAAGTGTAAAAAATTTAGCCTTTTTTCTAGAAAAGAACAGCATTTATTTGATTTCTGTAGGAAATTTTATATTTTATTTTTAATGTATTATTTTTCAAAAGCCAAAATATAAGCTAATTCGCCAAATTAACAACATTGAACCTCAATTATATCTGATACTGTTTTATACTTCTGAAGTTACTGTAGTATCTGATCCAAGTTCAACTGCTAGTTAGAAAATATATTTCATTTGAATAAATTTTAATATATTCACACAAAAATGTAGGCCATTAAATGGTCTGGTTTACCCTTTCGCGCTTTCTTAGTTGCTTTTACGTTGGAGTTTTTTTTATTTTTTTTTCTCTCCTATTTTCAGGATGTCTGCGAGATAAACACGCTTGTCAGCCACGTCTGAGAAAAAGTTAAACAGCGTCCATCTGCAGTCTGTAGTATTTCTTCATGGCAGTTGCATTATTTTTCTTTTACTTACCAACCAACAATTTTTTTATTATGGCCGACCACGTTTACAAGTGGTGGAACAAGAAAAAAAAAATTTATAATAAAATAATTGAAATTAGATGAAACACAAGTAAATCATTTATAAAAGGAAATTGTGTTTTTCTTGTGCGACAAAAAGAAATAAAAATTAATGAAATTCGCCCTTAATAGTTTAGTACCAAAATTACTTTAGAATTGTATAACGAACGGATATTTTTAGCACTGCACAGTGGGGTATTTCAAATATAGCGAACGGATATTTTTAGTACAAAACAAGTGGGGTATTTTAAATATAGCGACCGGATATTTTTAGTATAACTGAACAGTGGGGTATTTGAAATTTAGTACCACAGAATGACACACTCCGAAAAGTTAGTTTGAAATTTTTTTTTTAAATGGTGTAATAATTAGCACAGCACAGTGGGGTGTTTTAAATTTAGTCCCAAAGAATGACACACTAGAAAACATTTTTTTAAATTTAAATTCAGTCCCATAGAATGACACACTCCGAGAAATTAGTTTGATATTATTTATGAATTGTGTCACGAACGAATATATTTAGCACAGCACAGTGGAGTATTTTAAATTCAGTCCCAACAGAATGACACTCCAAAAAATTAGTTTGAAATTATTTTTGAGTTCAGGAACGAACGCGTAAGATTAGCGCAGCACAGTGGGGTATTTTAAAGAAAAAGTAGGCAATTCTAAAATTTTAGCAGTCTTATTATAATAACATTTCATTTATTAAAAAAAAAACAAGATAAAAAACAAGACTCCGGCATGAGTTCGACAAATAGAAAAATTATTTTGAATAGAAATTTCAACAATTTGCTTGCGTTTCTTTGGTATAAGTTGATACATAATGAAAGTTCAAAGCAAATTAAACAAAAAGCAACTATCAGCTGTTAAATGGATGGCCAAATAAAGCAGTGATGCCAACTCGAAGTTGTGACCCTCTAACAAAAACACGCTGTTGATGTTTCCAGCCAAAATTATAAAGGCCTTATGCAAAATAAAATTATATTTTATGCTTAACAGCTGCTTATAAGACAAATTCCTCTTAAAATATTTGTCTTATAAACCCTTAATAAGCATAAAATATTTTTTTTATGAATAAAGCCCTAAAGCTTAAATTGCGAATTATCTGCGATCGGTTAACTTAATTTGCTTTTATGTTGTATAATTTCGTATGCGAGTATGTATGTGTGGGCAAGTCTGAATGTGTGAATATGACAGTGGTAAAAGTGTGTAACTATTCAATATTTCCATAGTCACTTCCGTGTGTCAACAGCGTTGCAACTTCCTTATCTCTCTCTGGTGTTTATTTTTGTTTGTGTGTCGACGTTGTAAAAACCCCATAAACAGGATGTTCTTGTGATTGTAGAACATTAAAATCACTGTCCCCATAGACGTGGCTAAGCGTATATTGCGGGGGGTGGGAAAAACAATTTCCTTGCAAAAGTTTGAAGAAAAACATGTTCACAGTGATTTATTCAGGGGATGGCAGAAACCAAAAGGGGGTGACCATACCCTCTTCACAATTATCTTAATACGCCTGTGAATGAATGCGAAAAAAACCTGAAATAAATATGACGACCTCATTCATCAATAACAATATCGCATTTCATCTTTGTCGTTTATCTAATTAATTTTGTTGAGACATATTTTAAATACATCCAGGGTCTTCAGGCAGATACCTGTATGAATATGTGTGGATGCATGTGTGTGTGTGTGTGTATGTCTAATAAAACATTTCGTGCTTCATAAGTGGAACTTCAACACTCTTCTTCCGCTGAAGTTATTTCTAACTGGCGCATTATTTATTTACAGACAAGACCCGCCCGCTTAATTTAAAGTGGAATCAACGAATGAAAATAAAGAAAATAAAAAATAAAATACAACAACAAAAATGTGTGTATAATAAGAAGCAACAATAAAAATAATACAACAACAAAAAGAAAAATTTATATATAAATAAACAGCAAATAAAGTGAACAGCAACGACATCATCAGTTTAGTATGTATACAAACACATACACACACAAACACATACACACATAGAAGTACATTTAGTATATACGAATATAAAGGCAGCAGCAACAACAAAAACTGAACATAAACAAAATAGCCCCATCCCCACTGCCAACAAAAATAAAAAAAAATTTTTTTTACTCGTAAGCAAACGACAACAGCAACTGACGGAGGGAATCGAACCAGTCAACGAGACGATACCGTGAAAAAAAGACATATTTTTTGTTTTCAATATATCAGACAATAAAATCGTGCAAATGGATGTGTTTTAATTGCGAGTGTTTTAATAATTAATTACACACTCGTATTTATTTACGTTTTATTTACGTATCTACGGCGCCATTACGCATAACAAGTCGCAGGTTGAGCAGATATTTAAACCACCCCACAATACCTGCTCGTAATTTTTACAGAAAAGCGGCTGAAAATCAAATACACTTACAAGCTGACGGGCGTTATTTTAAAATAAAAAAACATGCGTTCTGAAAATATACCCCGTCTTGTGTCAATCAAACTTCAAGGGCGGAACGATTGAAGATGCTTGGAAACTTCATAAGTGCAGTCTTGGAATGGAAATAACAATCCAAGGAAATGCATGATGTTCTAAAATGATTTGCAGGGTAAAGGACTTATTCATAAAAATTATTTTATGCTTATGAGCTGCTTATAAGACAAATGCCATATAGGAAATCTGTTTTATAAGCAGCTTATAAATATACAATATTTTTTGTGAATGAAGGCCGAAGTATTTTGGCCATTGATGGAGTGGAAAAAATGTAACGTGCGTTACGCTGATTTCGCAACTTCTGATCAAAGTGGACAAAATCTTTCGGTCTACATTCACATCAAATATTTTATATTTATAAGCTGCCGACTTTTAATATGAAATTTGTCTTATAAGCAGCTTATAAGCACACAATAATTTTTACGAATTAGTATAACACTGGGCAACGTACATTAAGTGATACAAATAAAATTTTTGCTTTATAAATTCAAGGAAACAATTTCATTCGATTTTTTAATGCAACTTTCCGGAGAACTGAAATCGTGACCCACACGCTGGCCGAAAATTATTCCATTATAAAATGCTATCCGACTCAAATCGTTACAGGCGATCTTCCAATTTTTATTATGTTTTATTTTCTTTATTAATTTTTTTAACTGACGCCATATATGCAAATAGGAAATATCGGTGAGAGTTCAGCATCTAAGGCATCGTAGTCTGGTGTTAACAACGGTGCCCACATCTCCTACGTCATATCTTGAACCAGTTCGGTAGTAGCCAACACATTTTTAAATTTAAATAGGACTCGTTGGAAACATTAGCAGGACAATTTAAAGAAATAAATAAATAAATAAAACAATAAAAAAAAATAAGAAAATAAATTATAAAATAAGAAAAAAATTCTCTTATTACGTTGCCTAAAATGTGTAGCGCCCTCTGAAAACAGCCTGTTGTTATCCTTTTATCTTATTTTTATAAGTAATCGCTCGTATTATGAATGAATTTTCACTTGTCTAGTCTTTGTCAAAAGATATTCGCCCCATATTATGAATGACGACGTCGGCGTCACATCAACACGGCAGCAAAAAATTGTCACTTGTCATTTAAATGTGGACAACAATTAATTATTACTAACAGCCTTTTGGTATTCTATAAGGCGTATAATATTAATAAAACATGTTACTAGAAGTCAATTTCGCTCGACTAGGCAAGGGACAATTGTCGTATTGATGTGATGTCGACGTCGTATTTCATAATATTAGCGATTGACTTCTGCTAAAATGTTCGATGCCTCAGAGAATACCAAAAGGCTGTGAATAATAAATGATCATTATCGGCAATCAAATGACAAGTGTTAAAGTGACGTCGACGTCGTTTTTCATAATATGGGCGAATAGCAGATGTTAATTAACTCTTAATGAAAATAACTCTATAACTCTAAATTAATGACCTAAAAATTCATTTAACGAAAATTTCTTAAAGCAAAAAAAAACCTAAAACTATTATTAAAAAAAAGCAACCAAATTGGAATAAACTCACTTGCAGACCCACCGGAAACAAAACATTTTCTTATTACAAACAGTGCTGCCGTTTTTATTAACTCTCTCACAAAAAAAAGGAAAGAAAAAAATTATCTGATTCATCGCTTTAAAATTATGTTTCTAATTTAAAAAAAAAAAAAGTCATCAATATGTGAAATATTATTTGTCAATTTTTATGTTTCACAATATTTTTTATCGGCAGTCAGTGCGCGTGTGTGTGTTCGTTCTTGTTTCTTCTATAATCGTCCCCTTTTGTGTGGGTGTTTATAATCCCTGGATTTGATGTCTTGTCATTGTCATGCTTTTACGAGATTATTTTATCTTTTTTTTTATATTTCGGCTGTAATCGCTACCATATTGTGGCAGACATTTTGCTTCCTTATTTGGTTCGATCAATATTGAACTGCGTGGAATACGTCATTTCAATTGGCGGTAGTCTGAAGGCGTAACGTGACAGGTAGAAAAATATGCAAAAAAAAAAAGAAAGAAAAAGCTTTTGCGTAACACATGACGACTAATTCTTTTGCCAACTTAAATTAGAGTAGAAAGACAATTATTAATTGTAATTGAGAGCAACTGTTTTATATATATTTTTCTATAATTTAAACAAGAAAATTAAATGTTGAGATATGAAAACTCAGATAAATTCTATTTGCGCTTTATTTAAGCGCTGTCATCATAAATGTGACATTGACGACAAGACGAAAGTCTTCCATCATTATGATGACTCAAAATCTCTCTCTATATGTGGGCAGGTCCTAGAAGTATCCCACTAACAAAACAATTGAATTATAATTAATTGGCTGGTGTTCGAAAGACATGATAAATAATCAAAGAATTAATGGAGGAATCAACACCAATTCAATTTTCAATTGACAGCAGAGTAGAACGGCAGCTGTTTTCGAAGGCCACCACACTCCCTCATCAGGAGTCTTGGATACTATTTTTACTACTGCATAGGAGTCTTAATTCAATGTGACAACAGTTTCCATTTAATGCAGAGTTTTATGACAAAATTTGCATACGAGAGTTGCTTCAAGATTAAACTGATGTAGAAATCACGGATCGAATCCCCGTGACGAGGGTGATATTTTTCTTAGTTTTATTTTTTTTAATTTTTTTATTTCTGTATTTATCCTTTTTTTGCTCAAGTCAATCTTATCAGGTTTGTAGGGTTGTATTTCATGATCAAAATTTCATACTGTGAATATAAATCGACTTGGTTTTAAAGCCCATATCATCGCTTTAGTGTGACTAGAGAAAATCCGATCGGAAGCCAAATATTTTCCACTTAGTTTTATTCAATTGTTGTAAAAAATGATGCTTAATATATTGTGAACTTTAAAATTAGCTAAGAAATATTAAGTGTATGTAGCAGTTGTAGCGTGCGTCACAGAGAGTAAGATAATATCTTATATCATAATAAATAAATTTTATATTCAGTTCCCAGCAAATAAAACAATTTAAAAATAAAAAATAAAATGTAAAAAAATTTTTGCTTATGAACTTTTGTAGCGTGCGTCACGGTATGTATTCTTTCTAAAAATGCCTTAAAAACTATTGGAATTGGTAGTTAGCCTATAACAAAGAACAAATATGTTTGATTGTATCATGTAAAGCAATGTAAATTAAGAGATGGGAATTACGAAATACACTGAAAGAAAATCGGACAACTTTCTTGTGTAGTTTGCTAACTGCTCGTATGAGCCGCTGAGACATTTATTCTAAGCAACCAGAAAATTTTGTATATATGATGAATAATTTATGAAACTTTTTCTAGTACTTTTTTTACCGCTGGATAAAAAATGTAGTGTGGCAAAATATTCGACGCCACTGTAAAACTTTGTGTTTATCTCTCAAAGAAAGTGTCATCTTTCCTCAGAAATTCTTATTATTTTTCTAAGTATTTTGAATATGTATTTAGCTTTTATTGATGTTAAATATACAAGAATGTAAAATTACACTGTACAACATAATCAAACTTTTGAAAAATATATCAATAATTTTTGCTGGAACCGGAAAATTATGTTTCATACTTCGGAGAAGAATCTCTCTCTCTCTCTCTCTCTCTCTCTCTGTGTCAAGTTTAATTTTGGTCTTTCCTATACCACAACGTAATACTACACCGTACAACATAATCAAACTTTTTCAAAATATGTCAGCAATTATGTATTATACTTCAGAGAAAGATCTCTCTCTCTCTCTCTCTCTTGCTCTCTTGCTCTCTTTCTATCCCTCTGAAGCTAAATATTGCTCCTTGTATTCAGGGATTTTATAGCAGATATAAAAAGCCTTTTCTAACACGTTTGTTTTGTGTCTTCGCTATATAAATTTAAATACCACGTGTGTTTTGCTGTCACTTAAAATGAATTAATATAATTAATTAATTAAAATATTGATCTGTAACAAAACCTTCTGCCTTCATGGATATATTTTGTTGCCCAGTGCTGTAAAAATATATTTTTTCTGATGATCCATTTAAACTATTTAACTTCGAAATGAAGCACCATAAGAAAGCACTCAAATATGATTCACTACAACAACAACAACAAATTTTCTATTGTTTCAATATGTCAATCATGCCTTCAACTTAACAAAAAAATATAAAAATAAAAGGCTTCACTTTTATTAAAAATTATGGTTTTTGTTGTTATATTTTTCTTTCTAGACAAAGACCAACCCTGACTGTTATACTCATATAATCGATCACTACTGATTTGAATCCCCTAGAGTTATAGAAATGCATCACATAATTGATTTCTAGTTTGACAGAGATTTCTTTTAGTAACGCTTTCTTGAGAAAATTAAAAAAAATGTTTTAATAAAAAATAGTTCAAATAAAACGTGAACACTTGGAAGAATGTTTGTGATCACATAACTTGGGTGGCTGGTGCTGGTTATGATGCTGTTACAACAATGAAAATTGCTTGCAAATTTGTAACAACAACAACAATTTTATTTATGACTGCATAAGGGATTTATGGAAACCCTTAACTGGTTTATAATAATATAATTAAAAAAAGTTGTCAAACGTTTTGCAAAATAGGGCAAATAAATCCTACCATTAAAAAATATATTAAAAAAAGAATTTTTTTCTAAATTAATTGCCCTCAAAGTTATGATTTATAATAATAAAAAATAAAAAAAGTTTTATAAATTTAAAGTGTCATTGAACAACGAAACAACTTATTTATTTTAATCGCTGGTGTCGAGACAAAACAATAGTTTTAATTTAAAAATTCTTTTTTGAAAATTCTGCAAGAATATATTTAATTCTAAATTGTGCAAAATTTATGGAAATTGATCACAATAGAACTGTAACGATATTTCAACATAATTTTTGTTATTTTTTCTGCTTCATAAATACAAAAAAAAAGCAACAAAAAATATAGAAACAATAATAAAATATTTTGTTATTATATAAAAGCGACAACGACGACGAGACAAATATCAAACTCAACAAATCATAATGAAACAAATAGTAACAACAACGATGACAACAATAACACCAAGGCAATTAAGGCAATAGGGCACAGTGGGCCCAAAGCTGTTAAAATAATTATTAATAATATTATTGGCAGCAAAGCTCAAGCAGTTAACATAAAGAAAATAGTTTATATAAGGCAGCTTTTGTGAGACAATAATTAATTGGATAGTTTTTATATATAAAAACGCCTCTCATGAAATTGTGGTCCATATTTTAGTACTTTATCTAGCGCTAATATTGGTGAAATGGATATTATTTAAAAGGTCTTTTTGTGTAGATCGGAACAATAAAAAATTTTTTTGTGTTAAATTATTTGGCATAAATATGAGCTTTCGAATTTATCAGTAAAATACATTTTCATGGGAAAATTTATACAATTCTCTCCTCATGTGGGCTGAGCCCAAGTACATGTAACGTGAAGATCAGTCAAGCGCGGCCAGAGAGGGCGAAAAAAAAGCGATAGTTTCCCTTCTGAATATATTAAAAAAAATATGTTTGCTTTTTATATAAAAGTTTTGAAATTAAAATATGAAATATCATTTTGAGCACCTGGTCCCTCTGTGCCATACAGAACAGAATATCACAAAAACAACATTATCAACCTCAATAATAACAGTTATAATAAGCAGTTATTGTTAACACTTCCCTTGAGTGAAGTCTCGTTACAAAATATCAACTCTATCTGCCAGACTTTGTTCGCTCGTTGGCGATATAAAAAGAGTAGTACGAATTAATAAAAGACAAAAAAGAAGAAAAAACAACAAAAAAAAAAGGCAGCACCAACAAAAAATGCTAAAACTAAAATTAATACAAATAAACTGCTGCTTTGAGAAGAGCGAAGCAAAAAGCGAACTGATCGGTTACGAATGAAAATGACTGTTTAGAAGTTTCTGAAACAGTTTTTTTTCTCCTTTAAATTTATTTGTTCATTTTTCAGCTTCAATTCAGTTCAGTGCAGGGCGTTTCAATCCTCTGCAAAAAATTCTTACAGTGTTAACTGCCATGCCAATACTGCTGTTTTACACTGGCGCTGCTAATGGAGGTGGCGGTAGTTTGTTGGCAGGCGTCCTTCACCTGATTTTTTCGTTCATTCGTTTGTTCGCTTATTATTAATTTGTTGTGATCAATTTAGCAAAGATCTTTTTTCGTATTTTCCTTTTCTTCATGATGAGCTTCTTCGGAAGATAATGGCATATTGAATTCGGTACTTCATTTGAGGCGATTTGGGTTTTAGTAGAAATTATATTGTGTTTTATTTGCAGATGAAATCCTTTTGAAGCAGGAACAGAATTGATACGTTGAGACCGTATAGCATATTATAATGCTTTGCTGGCATTTTTGTGGTACATTTTTAATCAGATTTTCTTCCTTGAATATTAAAAAATCTAACTAATTTGAAAGTTATTTTTGTGCAGATATGCAAAATAGAAATATTTTTTCTCAACTCGTGGCGTGAATAACGTAAAAAAGCTTTTCAAATATGCTTCAAAATATTGTATTTCGTTTTGCATTTGCAAGCATAATATTTTTTTACTTATTATTATAATCATAAAAAGATTAAAAAAAAATCAGTAACATGAAGTTTTTAGCAGATATCAATTAAATCTAAATTAAAAATAATTTAATTATAAAACGAGGGAATGAGTTTTCATGAAAATATATAAAATGTGTTTTATTGATTATAATAAGATAAGACCCATAGGGTTGACTATAACTTTTATAACAATTCATTAATTTTAACCCTGGATGGTTACTTTTTAGACCTTAAATATATGACAATTCATTGATTTTATGGTTACTTTTTGTAGATTAAAGTAACTCTTCGTTGCATCGATGCACAATTTTTAAAAATACCTCTAGCGAAACAATTTTTAAAGTTTAAAATATTTTTACTTAATTATTTAATTGAAAAAATAAAAATAATAGGTAAAAAGTAAAATGTATAAAAAAAACTTTTCTGTTAAAATTCGATAGGAGAGTTATATGATAAAGTTGGAATGAGTTTCGTCGATTCCACGAACCGTAACCATCCAGCGTTAAAAAAATTCTATGTACTTTTATTTATGGTTAAATATCGGTAATACAGGTTGCAGGTTTAAAAACTATTCAGGCAAAAGCTTATTGCATAGAAAATGATTTGAAAAAAAATAAAAATTCTCGGAACCATGTGTTTGTGTGTGCGTGTGTGCTTGGAAGAAAATATTTCCTGATCCAAATATCAGTAGATCTTCAACGATCATGTTTGTAAAACTGTCAAACTCTTATATAAAATTTCTCAAGAAATGAATGAGAATTACTGCGTGTTAAAATGAAATAAGTTAAAAAAAAAATACTATAAAAAAGCTTGCTCGATACGAATCTAATCGCTTTTTTTAAAAGCTGGAAATAATTACGCGATAAATTAAAGTTTTTTATAAATAACAAAAATTTTTCGAAATAAAAATTTTGTAAATATCTTTAGAGTGTTTACTAGTCGATTATGATCTACAGAGTTTTATTTCTTTTGGCTCTCATATTAAAACATAATTTTTTTCCTATAATTGATTGAATTTTAATGCCTCTGATTTAGATTTTGATGATTGTTTGCAAGTATTTGCCTTTAATTTTGTCAGAGTTCCACTCCAGTCAATGTTTAACAAGAATGAGAACAATTTAATTAAATTGGCCGTGATTGTTGCAGATTAAAAAAAAAAAAGTTATCATTATAAACAAGGTAATTATCAGAAGCGGCTTATTACCACAAATTTTGAAAAAAAGTTAGTATGGCAATTCATATACTTTTGAAGGAAAACCTTCATAATTATAATGATTTTTTGCATTCAAGCAATGAAACCTTTTCATTAGGGAAGTTCCATGTGTCAAATCCACAAAGAGTTAGACGCGGCGCCTTGCGTTTTGGTTGTAATTTAATCAGAAGGTCTCTGTTTAATATTTATTTATTGTTTAATATTAATTAAAAATAATTTTATTTTTGGTTGCCAAAGTTGTGTCATTTTCAAAATGTGTCTGAGTTTGTTCACTTTATTTTTTCAATATCTCTAAAACCATCTGATACACAGAAATGATTTTTACGTCATATTAAAGAGAATATTTTGGGCTACAAATAAAAAAAAATTTAGTTAATTTTTGGTAAAACGTAATATCTGTAACGTATCGAAAATACAATTTTTGTTTTTAGCATGTTTATTTTGTTAGTGGGGGTCACAGAAGTTTGAAGTGTTTTGCGTATTCGACGATTTTCTACTGTCGAATAAAGAAAAGGATCAAGAAATTTGTATAACAATTTTTGTAAAAAATTAAATCAAGTGGTCAAAAGCTTCTGACGTCTTGACGTGATAAATTTTGTTACCCAAATCGCATTCGATATCGATCGAAATTTCAGTATGATTTATAAAAGAATACAATTTATAAAAAATATATCGCGGCTCATTTGACTCTGAGAGCAACTTACGGTGCTCGATATTGATCGAAATTTCAATATAATTTATTAAAAAAAATTTGATTGATACCGGGTACCGTAAGTTGCCCCCCAGTAGTCAAATGAGCCGAGACATATTTTTCAGGGCTCGTAAAAAGTTTTCAATTTTTTCTTTGTTAATAACCGATTGTGACCAAATAATTTTGCCAATATTTGAAGCAAATTTCGTCTTCTTTTTAAATACGTTAAAGAGTTGAAATTAATTTCAAAATTTTTATTACAAAACTTTGCATAATGATTAAAATTTCTTTGTTTCTTCTTGATTTCCTTAAGTTTCCTATTTGAAATTTTCATTCCTAAAACATTTCTCTTTGGCTAAATGCTTAAATTAAAAATGCATTTAATTGCAGAAATTCTGTTGAAAACATAAATTGAGGCATTAAAAATTTTAGTGTCCATTTGATGAGCGCAAACTGTTTCCAAAACTGCGGCACAATTTTCAGCATGTGCTGGAAAAGAGCTTCTGGCATTTAAAATTTTCTTCATTGATTGAAAATTATTATATATTTTTATTGTCATTGATTATTGCCTTGGGCTATAATATTATTGCCATTGTTGTTGTTGTTATTTGCTAGGCCAAATGGCTGGCTGGCTGACTGACTGACTGACTGACTGACTGACTTATTTTGGAAGCAACCAACCGCTTTATGCTTCGGCTGCTGGTGCAGCCACTGTAATTACATTTTGACTTGAATCGATCTCTTGACCCGAAGGGTCCAACTGCGGAAATTACAAATTTTAATCAGCGCAAATGTTAGTTCGAAGCTGATATTTTTTGGCTTGATTTTTCTTCTTCTCAATATATTATTTCTGCTTTTCTAGTCTGTCTAACTAAACTTCTGCTGCGGCTGCAGTTTGTTTTGCTGCTGCAGTTGTTGCATTTAATTTTGTCCATAACGGCTGATCTACTTGTATTCACGCCAAAAATATTATTAATAATAATAAAAAAAAGCAGTAACCTTGATTTGGCATTAAAAGTTAATTTTCCATCATCAACATCACTTTAACTAAAAAGAAAAGAAAAAAATATCAAAGAAAAAAATATTTATCCAACTGAACAGCAGCATTTAATAACTACGAGTAGTCAAAAATTCAAAGCAGCCACGACGCTGGTCGTAGTAGCAACTACACCAATCATCCAGCCAGCCAGCCAGTCATCCATCCATCCAACCATCCAACCATCCATCCATTTAATAGTGTTGCTGTTTTAGTGCTTTTCTTAAAAAAAAAAAAAAAAAAAAAAAAAAAAACTTAAGCTTTTGCTTGAGTTTGTGGCCTTTCAAGCAACACGTCAACTCTGCTGTTTTTAAGTTTCTTGGCAAAAATAAGTATTTTTAAGAATATCGCTGAAGCATTTTTCAGACTCTGTAGGTTGAGGTTGGCTTCCTAAGCGATCTTGTACTTTGAGATGATTTTTAAGATTATTATTTAAAAAAACAAAAACAAAAAAAAATTATTAAATTTTCATTCTGGCAGTTGTTTCTTTGATCAGCATGAATGTTTTTTTTTTTGTTATTATTTTGTAGTTGCTGCTGTTGTTTAGTGTTGTATTAATTTAAAATTTATTTGTTCATAATTTTATTGTTATTAATTCGAGTGTAATTTATTGTTATCTGCTGGTAATATTTTGCTGTTCACAAGACAGTGGCACATTTAATTGAGGCATTGAAAAATGAAATATTATGAACAATGAAAAGAGCAACAAATTTAATCAGATATGATTTTTGTTTTTGTTTTTGTTTTTCTCTTTTCAAAATTAAAGATCTGCAACATTTTTGGCAATGAATTTGCAGGCTGATTTATTGTTGCTTGTCAAATTAATTTATTTTATATAATTCTAATGAGTCGTTACTGCTGTTGTCAACTGTTTTGGATCTTCTGAAAAAAATATTAAGTAGGAGTTGTAACTTCACTTTTGTGGCTATTTTGGTAGGCTGAATGTTGAAAATCGTGGTAAAATAAGCTCTGAACTTTGTGGCTTAAAAACATGACAAACAACAATGCTCATGAGTACTGCTGATGAAAGTGTAGCGGCTTTCTAAAACAGCTGCTGTGTTTTGCTGTATATAAGTTGAATAATTAAATTAATTTTCGAATATATATTTCGTCTTTTTAAATTAAAACTCATTACGAACTAAAAAATATCATTATTGGAATTTAAAAATTCATTATTTTGCTTGCAACTCAGTATCTAGTGAACCGTTTAAGAATTTTGCTAACATTTCGAATAGCTCTTAAGATCACAACACAACCCAGTTGACATATTAGTCTTGGTTAGCGGACATTGTGTCTGTATAAATGGCTTTCTTAAAGGGATTAAAAAAATAATATGGAAAACGGTTGACCCTTAACCCTAGATGGTTACTGTTTGTCGAACCGACGAAGCTCATTTACTCTCTATCATACAACTCTTTTATTTTGCTCAAATTGGTATGGAATTTTAAGACAGAAAAAGGCGTTTATATATATTTTTTTATTATTATTATTATTTTTATTATATTTTGAACAAAATAGTTGACTAAAAATATTATTGTTTATTTTGAACTGTAAAAACTATTCCTCTAGAACTATTTTCAAAAATTTTTCGTCGATTCAAAACAGAGTAGCTTTAATGTACAAAACTGAAGAGTAACCAACCAGGGTTAATAGCATCTCTGCAACTTATCGCTTATTTTAATCGCAAAAATGATGTGCCATTTCAAAAATGCAGAATCATTGTTAAATTTTATTAATTTCCTGCTTGGAAATTTCAAAATATTAAAAAATCGGGTTGAAATTATGCTACAAAAACGATTTCGAATGAGATCTGGTAGTTTTAAGTTCCTGAAGTAGTCAAGAGAAGCTCTCTTGACTACTTCTGGCAGGATGTCAGTATATCTGTAGGTGTGTGTGTGTGTGCGAGTATGTATGTGCGTATTTTTTATAGAACTCGAAAACTAAATAAATCACTGTGGAATCGGTTGATGCATTCAAAAGTTATAGCAGTTTGAAAACTTAAATACAGTTTTCTGAAACTCTCTTCGAGCTCAAAAGCTTAGAGCAAAACAGTAAATCACGTTGTGATGGCTTTCTGAGATGATCTTTAGGATCAACTACTTTCTAGTTCATATTATTAAAAATTCCCCACTGTGCGCTGTTCATTTTTCTTGTTAGATTAATTATTTCATAAGAATTGTTTCGGGTTAATATTATTATATTTCATTTATAGTTTTGAGGTAATAAAATTAACTCTGTCCTTCTGGCATCTTCCTCTAACTGATCTCATTAAATCGAAAGCCAAAAGTTGTGTGAGTAACTCACCAGATCATTATTTAAATGAATCTAACCCATGCGTAGCAAGACATTCCCTAAATTAATTTTATGAGTTTTAATAAAAAAAAAATATTAATAATTTCCCTTCCCACTTCAACTGCAAGAAGGGAGAAACGGAAGACTTTATAAAGACGTTGTTGCAAACTGTTAAAGTGTGCTCAAAATTTATAAAGTCGTTGTCTGCAACACTTGTATTGGGCCGACATATTACAAGACAGAATGTGTTGAAAACAATTCCTGCCCACACTTAATAATCTGTATAAATGCAAAACAAACAATAACAACTGCAACAACAACAAAAACAACAGCACAACGTCCCAGACAAAATATCAGCAGCAACAAGAATCGCTGACACAGCGAACACAGACTCAACGAACAGACAACCTCATCATCCGTAAAAAGCTGCCATCATCATCATCGTCGTCGTCTTCGTTGTTGTTGTTCATCATCAACACCCAACTGCTGCCACAACCTCTACAACAACAACAACAACGAGATCTTTCTTATTTTATTTCTTTTTTCAAAAATTTTCAAACATCAAATTGAGTTTCTTTCATACAATTTTTCTTTGTTTTTTAAGTTTCGACGACTACTCCTTTCCGATCGCTATAAATTTTCTTTCCTATTTTTATAAAGTTTTTCACAAAAAGCAAAAACAAAAAAAAAAAAATAAAAACAAAAAACCTACAAAGAAAGTAGTCACATCTCCAACTAGAAATGCCCAACTCCGCTCTTCTTCCCAACTTAATTGTGAATATTCAAATAAATCATCGTCAAACAAGATCAGTTTGTGAGTTTCAATCGATTTTGTTGTAACAAAAAAAGAAAAGAAAATAAAATTGAAACAAAAAAAGCAACAAAAAGTTAGTTACGAGCACTGCTGTTTCCAGCACTGGCGGCAATGATACGCTGGTGATACTGTAGATGCTGCTGTTTTTACATCTGCGATAGCAGACCAAAAAAAGGAAAAATTGTAATAAAAAAAGCCAAAGAGCCACAAGCCAAATATAAAGAAGAGCAAAAACAAAGTCAATAGTTTTTTTTTTATTATTTATTTTTCATTTACGAAAAATATCTTTGCAGCAGTTTGAATGAACAATTTAGGTACAACATGATTTATAAATTCGATCTTTTAGCCAAACGCTGGCGAGAACGAGCATTGCACAATCTTTTCACAGTGCGCACTATGGGCCAGCTTTGTTATATAAGTGTGATGTGTACTAAAGAAGTCCTTAGAACTAAAACATTTTTTACTTTCAATACATTTTTTTTGGTACACGCTACGAAGAAGTGAATGAATATCATTTAAGAAATAAAATCTGGCACTAAATCGGTCCATAATATTCCGGGTCAGGGTCTCAGATTGGCATTCATGTCCACCAAAAACTTGACGCAGTTCTCTAGCGGGAATTTTAGAAATAAATTTCCATGATTTTTAAACGTTGTTGACATGGTGATTTTAGAAAGTAGATATTAGAAACCCTATTAAAATTTTACATCAGTAATTCCCTGATGAATTTAATCCAAATCGAAAGGGATCGTTTCTAAGTCTTGGCCGTATTTACTTGGAATTAACCAGATAAAATGATCTCAAGTTTTCCATCAATTAAATATATTTTCTATAGATACCTTTTCGGCAACTAATTTTAATGAATAACATTTTTTCTAAAGTTCTAATGCTAAGAAAAAAAATTCGTCCCACAGTGCAGTGCTCAAGTAAAGTGGCGCGAAGTGTTCAATTTTAATGAATAAAATTTTTTCCAAAGTTCTAATGCTAAGAAAAAAAATTCGTCCCACAGTGCAGCGCTCAAGTAAAGTGGCACGAAGTGTTCAATTGTTTTTATTTGTAATTCAACTGCTTCTATTAGATACGTATTTCAAAAACTCGTGTGCCCTACAGCGATCGAGGCAATGAAGTGCTTCAACGCAATATGAAATGCACTCGCATCTTCAAATATTATTTTAAAGAAATATTTTGCTTTTATCTCAAAACTATTTGATTTGTATGACAAATGACAGGCACACTTCTGCTACACAACTCTTGGAGATTGAAGCAACGCTGAACTTTTATATTCAATTGAGAAGAGCTGAATATTTCCGAGCGCTTTCCAGTGATACGCACTGTGGCCAATTCAAAATTAAAACTCTTTTCTCAAGAGTCTAGCGTTGCATGGCTCAAATTACCCAACTTTTTACTGAAAAAAAATATATATATAAAAGAATGACAGTGCAGTTCTTTAAATGTCATTATTTGACAGCCAATTCACTTGCTAACCTCAAATTTGCCCACCCTGTATATTAAAAATCCCCACTGTGCATCGCCTTAAACGCAAAATTTTCCGGCATGATGTAACGTGAATTCTTTTTCACTTGTAAGTTTTTATGCTGCCCCAGGGCAAAATTTATTTAAGAAAAGAACAATAGATATCTCGGCAGGCTAGTGAATATGCGGGTTCCATTCCCAGCAAGCGCTCAGGCTTAATTCACTACAACGAGTGAACTATTCGCGCTAGATCAAGTAGGGTTATAATTTTTAATTGTACATTCAATTGATAAAATTATTAGTTTTCATAATTGTTTTATAAGTTTGAGATCTTTTTTTTAAATAAAAAGGTTTTCTGTAATTTTTTTCGTGGCAACTCTGGCTGAGAAATAGAAATTAATATCAGTATACTTGAGTACAACAAAAATGTTTTAGGCTGCTCAAAATGTCTACTCTTACCTCAACTTTAGCAACACACAACTTTTGCCTTTATTTGGTAAGTCTGCTGGCTGACTGCCCGACTGTCTGACTGACTGACTGACTATTTGCCCACTTTTTGCTTGGCAGAGACCTCAACCCATCCTCTGAGTTTCATATTTGATTGTTTAACTAACAAAACAATGAACAGGAGTAGACTGAAGTAGAATCGATTATTAAGTTTGCCATGGCCTAAGTCTCCTCACAGAAGTCACAATCGGGCGTCTGCAGTTCAACGTTCAAGTGGCAGCGTTACGCCCTAGAAATCCTTAAACCATAATAGTCGTATATAAAACGACCAAGAGAAGTACTTAAACTTAGAAAAACAGCAACAACAACAACAACAACATGAAAACAAAACAATGGACGTACACATGAATCAAATCTTTCCAGCGCTTTAACGGGGGGTTTTATTGTTAATTCATAAAAAAGTAAAAAAATAAAATAAAATGAAAAAATAGAAACGATTATGAAAAGATCTTCAAGATAAAAGCAACAAAAAAGCTGATGGAAGTGATTGATTTGATATGGAAAAAAAGATCTTTAAATATCAAAAGTTGAAAAAAATGATGCCTCTTCTGTTTATCAAATAAATTATTATTATTTAATTAATAATATAATAAATTATTTTCATATAGATGATCTTTTATAATTCAAATTAATTTCAATTTAATTTCAAATTGAAATTCTGATACTAATTGCCGCTTATTTGTTGTTTCATATGCAGAATATGCTAAATGTGGCAGACTAGATTATGAAAATCCTTAAAAAATATTTCATTTATAAGATCATTTAGATCGATGAATTTGTTATTTTGTTCCTTCTCTTCTACCAATTGTTTTATGTATAAAAGCTCATGAATGTCGTCTGTCCGTATGCATGCATTAATACGAACAATCAGAGTTTACTATTGTTAAATTTGTTATTGGCGTTGTAGCGACATGTGAACAGCTGGAACTCTCTTTGACGAAAAGCTAGGAAGGAGAACAATAAAACAAAATTAAGGCATATTAATAATGAATATATTAATTTGTTTCAAATGCGTCACTTTAAAGCCTCTTATTAAGCGCCTATTATGGTGTTGGCTAATAAAGAGTGATCTCTTAGAGACTTTATTTGAGGCAACACTCTTTTTGGCAGCTCAGCTGTTTTCGTGTAATATATGATCGTGTCAGTTTGGTTTGCAGATTATTGAATTTTATTATTAAAGTTCAAGCTCGATTAAGGGAGTGTGTCGTGCACTTTCTCTATTTCAAGATCAGCTTGGGCTGATCGTTCTGATCAGCCAAATTTATATTACTGGATATCAGACCCTCAATGGCGAGCACTACCGTGTGATGATTAATTTTGTTTTCCTATATTTTAAGAGCTGTACCTGGCTAACATGGTTCCAGCACTGCAACGGCCCATTTGAGAGGCGAGTTTGGGGAACGGTTTATCGTAGTTATCGATATCGATTCTTTTTATCAAGCAAATAGCACACAAATGATTATGGGAAAGATCCACTGGGAGGTTGAAAGAAATGTGTTTCCCAAAAAAAAAAAAGATTTTAAAATGTTTTCAAATATATTCGGACCTCTAAAATGTCCAATTTTAGAGTGCAGTGGCTTGCACGAGAAAGGAACATGGGAATGGAACCCACCCTAAGTGCACTGTGGCAGTAAACACTATATTTTTTTACAAAAGAAAACTTAAAACTGATGTGATGATTAAATAATTTTGTGCCTAAAATGGAAGAGATGGACCCGGCGAGGTCATTGAGCAGTTTGCCACAGTTATCGATAACGATACTTTTCATGCAGCTGCTAAACAGAAACAGGCTGTACAATTAAACACACAAATTATTATTTGAAGGATTCAGTGGGAGGTTTAATGAAATGTATTCCCAAAAAAAAAAAAAATAATAAAAATTATAGAGGAGTCTGATTTTTAAAATATCTGTGAATATTTTAGGATCTAATGTCCAATTTTAGAGTGCAGTGGCTTGCACGGGAAAGGAACATGGGAATGGAACCCTCCCTAAGTGCACTGTGTCAGTAAACACTATATTTTTTTACAAAAGAAAACTTAAAACTGATGTGATGATTAAATAATTTTTTGCCCAAAATGGAAAAGATGGACCGGGTGAGGTCATTGAAAAGTTTGCCACAGTTATCGATAACAATACTTTTCATGCAGCTGCTAAAAAGAAACAGGCTTAACAATTGAGATTCAGTGGGAGGTTTAATGAAATATATTATAAAAAAAAATTATCAAGGAGCCTGATTTCTTAAAAATGTTAGTCTGAATATCTGTGACTACTATGGAAACTTTCAAATATCCACTTTTAGGGTTAAATTATACGGGAAAAGAACATGGAAATTGAACACTCTATTCATATTGTGACAGTAAAAAGAATAATTAACACCAGTGTCTTAGGTCCTTCCTGTGTGGGTTCGCCTGTAATATGTTTTACAATTCCACAAATGAGTAGTAACAGTAAAAAATCAGTGCAGGCAAAATAAATTCATACACAAGACAAGAATAAAATTGAAAGAAAAAAAAATATATGAGAGAAAAAAAAGTTGATTACTTCGTCAACGTAACGTATTCATAAAATTCAATAGTGAATTTGATTTTTTTGAAATTTATTTTTAGTTGCTTTGTTTTGGGTGTGTTGGCGGTACTGGCAGTTTCATTGCTGCTGTTATCTTATTGTTGTTGCTGTTGTTGTTGCTGTTTCTGTTATAACTAACGACGACGCCAAGACGCGGAGCACTCTAAAACTAACGGTACTCAAGGTTGTAAGCTACATGATCAGCACAAACACTCTGATTCACTTTTAAGCTCGCAATTTCTTGCATACATTCAGTTTCTTTCGTTTGGTGCAGGCAGTAGTGGTCGTATGTGTGTCTGTATATGTAGATAAGTGTGTGTGTGTGTGTGTTTGTGTTCAAATACAGATCTGTTGTCTATCTTTTTAGGAGTATGTAAGAATGTGTTTACGAGTTTAATGTTAAGATGTTGTTGTTGCTTCACATGTTTGGTCAAAGCGCACCATGTACACGAGTGTGAGTGTGTGTGTGTGTGAGTTTCTCGAATCGAATTTGTTTGGGTTTTAGCAGCTGCACAATATAATTTGCCACTTTTCACCCTTGCGATCACTTGAAAGGCATGCAAAAGTTGTCAATGCGTTTGCAGTTGCCAGTTGGCAAATAAGAAAGCGATCATTCTTTAAATCATTTCAACGCAAAAAAAAGGCGTTCGTTCGTTAAGTGTAAACATGAGTCACACACTGTGGCACTGACCGGTATAGTGGCAGCCAATTCAAGACAAACTGCTGGGCGACAACAGTCCAAAAGTCAAGAAAAAAGTTATTCTTTATTGCCAGGGCCAAAAGCAATAAAAAGTTATTAGCCAAAACGGCATGTCGAATTTGCCAAAAAGAGCTGAAATTGTTATTTATTTATTATGTGTTTCGGTAGTGCTTTTAAAGTGCTCCTAGTATCTTAACAAAAACGACTTTCAGCTTTTTATCGTCTTCTTTAGAAGCTCAGTCGCTAAAGCGGCGCAGTTAAATTATCACGCAACGACGATCTTATAAAACTACTCCGAAGCAACTTAAGTCACAACGGCTTTTGATTCACAATAGAAACGAGTGGAGGAAAACAACATAGAAATAAAACAACAACAACACCAATAACATGCAAAAAAAACTTCTCTAGATCTGTTACAAATACACTTACCTGAGCAATTAATCGTAAAATAAAATATTCTTTTTGTTTTATTTTATTTAAATTAATAATTACATTTGAAAAATAATCTCCAACATACTGGGATTTTGTACAACTCAAGACCGATCTAGTTTTGAGATTTTCTTGTTCGTTAAGGTGTGACAACATATTTTTTGTATGTTCTTGGACCGCAAACGTTTTAGTTTGGCTCAGCTTGGGAAAAAAGTCAAGTTGGCGATTTGCATTAATTGTAACAAAAAAAAAAACAAAAAAAATGTTCTTAAGTTTTGTTCTCTCTGTAGGGGACCGCCAGTTAGTTTTCTTTCTTTTTTATTTTTTTCTAGGCGATATCAAGTTTTTCAGAAAAGGGAAAATGTATTTGAAATGAAGAACAGGATTTCATTGCGTCCACCGTTTCGAAGCAATAAAATTTACTGTTGACTTTGCCGATGGCTAAATTAGCTCAAACTAACATTTCGAAGCCTGAGATCCCGGCTTCGATCAGGCACTCAGTCATGAACATGCCATCGAACCCTTGCGATCTGCATCAGTGAGTGCATGATTGTGTTAGTTGTTGTCGGCCTGTTTTAGTGACCAGTGCGAAGGCATAACACTGGTCGTTGAACATCGCCATTTTTATGTACTAAAGAACATGAGGCGAAAATTTCCCGGCGAATTGATTAATAAAAGAACTACAACAAATTATGTATCTGCTCATATACTTTCATCTGTTCTCTCAAAACCTTCCTGGCTTTCATAGTTCCCACAGCACGCATTGCAAGAATAGGGTTTATAAACTGAGTGATAAAAAAATATTATTAAAAATTATAGTTCTCAAAAATGTTTCTCGTGTATATTTTTTTTACATAAAAAGCTGAAAAGACTCCTTTCGGAATGGGCTTGATTGCGTTTTTATATTCTTTACAAATTTCTTTTTGGTGCTTCAGATTCCGATTGAAACGTTTTTATGTTAATAGTCTGGCAATCAAGTTGCAAGGCTACAGTGGCAACACCATAATGATAACAAAACAAAAAGCAGCATAACACGATCGTCTGTCGATCCCAAGTGCAGTGTTCGTGAATTGGTGAATCAAAAAGTCAGCAATCATGGCTGTATAGCAGTCACTATGGACTGTACCTTTCAGACCAGCTCCGCTTTTAATCCTTAAGTACGGACCAATAATTCCACCAGCCCACAGATCACCAAGATTTAATCAGTTTTTCAGGAGGAAACGACGTCTCAACATGCAATTGAGGATTAGAATCACCCCGAATATGGCAGGTTTTGGTTTTTTTTTATTGACCCATCCATTCCAAAAAAGTGAGTTGCATCGCTAAGCAAAATTCAGCCGTTAAGTATTCTCATGATTTCAAAAATTAATTTGCTCGATTTGGAAGAGCTGTTGAGTCGGCATTCATGTCATTCATGTCAAATCAAATTAAACATAAATGAGTTAACAGCTGTTGAAATGGCCGCCAGTGTTGTCAACTCCAAGTCTTATGTCTCCATAGAAACTCCCTCTATATACCACAATCTAATCTATTAAACTATTGACAGCCTGCATGGATTATATGGACGAAGCCACTTCCTTTCCGGGAGGGACTGAAACGAGGTGTGATAACCGCAGATTTTTGGATTCAGAGAAGACCCTGCAAGCACAGAAGCTACCGACGATTAGCTTGCACATCTAAAAGTGCGCTACATTTTCGTCTGCCCTTTTTTAATGTCGCTCATACGCCATCGACTGAAATTGTAATTGCAAACATGGAATTTGTTCTTTTATTAAAAACGATCTTTTACATATAAAAATTTCTATAACGATGATGTTGCTGTTGTTGCTGATTTCTGCAGTCAATGTTGTAATAGTTGATTGCAAAAATATTTCCTTTGTTGTTGTTGTTGTTGTTGTTGCTGTTTTCCCTGCCATTTTACATGGCATGTCATGCAAATACTCATAGTTGTCGTATCCCTGGATAATGTTACACAATCGGGTTTTTTTTTGGCGCTTGAATATTGTAGAGCAGGCGCGCGCACACACATGGACGAGCTTAGGCCTTAACTATATGTTCAGTGGAATATATAAATGTGTTTGTAAGCTTGTGTGTGTGTGTTGTACTCCTATTTTACATCCATCCACATCTGAAGGTAGTGGCTGTGCCAGTGGTTGGTTCTTTTTTTCGCTTCTTTTGTTTCTGTGATCACCAACAAATGTTGAACGCCAGTTTTTGTGGCTTCAGGTTTACAAATAAAAATACAACAACAAAAATGAAAACAAAAACAACAAAATTTGGTAATAGCAAATCAAGCGACCACACCCGCACACTTCAACTTCATTACATTCATGTCGCCTGTAACCATAAATACTTACATGCAAACACACCAGCGTCTGTCTAGAGGAACACAACCAACTAACGTTCGAACAAACGAACGTAGAAGAACTGCCCCCCTTTCAGCCCCCAATACAAATATCAATTTATAACCATTCTTACTCCCGGTATTTAGTTTTGTAGGTCTCTAACTGTTATTCGAAGGTATCCGAGCAAAGAAACATTAAAGACGGCAAATGCGACAAGTTAAAAAAAAAAAAATAAAAACAATAAAAAAAGCAGCCAAACGATCACAGTCCTCCTTGATCGCTTTTACGTTAAGGCTATAAGTAGAAGCAAACATACAAACAGGGCACATGTGCGCCTGCCTGCCTGCCTGCCTGCCTGCCTGTTTACTTGCCTTCCTATTAAATATTTAATACGAGTAACTTTTGTGTTGTATAAAATACCCAGCAAACAATTCCAAGAGGGTGCTGTAAGATGAAGTAGTGAACACAAGACTACGATGCGTTGGATCACGAGTTCGACTTCGAACATCAGTCATGCACTGCATATGCAGGCGTCATCTGCTAAATGCTGGTCCAAAACAAAAAAAAGTAAAGCGTCGTATCAAATGATATAATTAAACTTAATTATCAATTCAAACCTTATCTCAATTGTTGTTGAGGACAGATATTAAATCTCGGAATTCCGATAAGTTTACTAACGGGAAGCGTGGTCTTATAGCGTTGCTGAAAAAGCTTTAGGACTTTAGAAGTCGGAACTCTTTAAGAGAAATAGCTTCAGGTGACAAATTCCGTAAATATAGTCTTTCTAGTCGGGAAGGAAGATATTAGGAATAGTCGGCCGCGAATCCAGCGTTACCGTTTGGGAAGGTGGACCTTTCATAATTATATATAGTATTTTTAAGGCCAGTTTATTGCAAGTATTTTACAAAATCATGAAAACTATAATTAAGAAAATAAATTCATCAAGTTTTCCAAATCACTCAACGTGAAAAAAATATCTGTCACCCCGTTACATACATAAGCCACTTCTTTTATAGCAGACTAGTCACATTTAGGGGATCACACGATTGTGCAGGCTAGTGAATCACGGCCTTAAAAGTGCTTCACTAAAGAGCTGATTGTGAAAAAGCCCTGATAATCATATAACTTGTCGTTACGATAATCGTTATTTAATATCAAGTTCGCGTGCTCGCTGGGTACTCAAGACAAGTATGAATGTAGTGCACGGCTAATGTTCGATATACTTACAAACTTGCGACTGCAACACAAACAACAACCAAACTGGCATCATGTCAATGTTTTGAAATACTCTATTGCTGCTGTTGTTATTGTTGTTTTAACTCTTGTTGATTTTGTTGTTTTTTTTTTTTCTTCACTTATTTTGGCTTTTTTTTTGGGGTTTGCTTTTTTGGGCATGATGCTCCAGCGATGTACAGTGACTTGGAGGTTGAAATATTTGGTAATACTTCTAAGTTTTAAGAGAACATTTTAAAAGTTCTATTGTTCCTATTCCAACTGTATCGAACTTGTTGGATGAAAACAACGTATGGAAGGGTTTTGTATAAAATGAAGGACGGAGTGAGATCGATCGAAGTATATTTATTATGCCGTTTTACTATAAAAATCTGAATAAGAAGGGCATTTCAACTCCCCCTAAAATTGATTCCAAACGTTTAGGCGTCACAGATGATACACTTTGAGAGATCTTCCCATGTGACAAAAATAGAGGTTTTTTTGCTTCCAATGATTGGAGTTCAGTTTTGAGAGAAACCCAAGGCAATTTTTCGATGTGTACGGTTTTAGAGAGCACTAGTTGATGGGTAACGCCTGCCTTTAAGAACTTTTAATAAAACAAACTTTTTTAGAAGAAATGTCCTAATGAAACAGGGCGCCCTGCCCTGTAGTGAGTTTGCAGATGAATATTTCGAAAAGAAAAAAAATATTTTTTAACATAAATTTAAATGTGATTGTTTCTTTATGAAAGTGTAAAGAAGTTTCAATACAGATTTATAGATTATTATAATTTATTATTAAAAAAAAATACAAATAAAAATTTTTTAAATAAGAAAATTTTGTATAACCACAAAAAAATTGAATTATTTATCAAAATTTTATGAAAATAGAGTTCGACTTTATATTCGGAAAAGTTTGCAAAATTGTCAAAATGTTTGCCTTGTGTCCGTCACAGTATCAAACAAACACGGGATCAAAATCGCGTGTTTGCCTTGTGTCTGCCATCTTTTGTAGTTGCTGCTGGCACTCCTTTCGAAATAAAAAAATAAAAAAATTATTGTTATTTAATTATTATGATTGTCCTTCCCTGCATTTTGCGAAAAAAAAAAAAAATCACTTTTTTGGGGCATTCGGCCCACTGTCGTGTAACTACGCAAAGGTTGGGTTTTGTTTTTAATGTCCATTAACGAGAAGCAATTGCAATTTAAACTGGACCCCTCAGTCGCTTAAAACGGAATTCAGCATTTCATCATACGGCCTGCTTGCCGCAACTTCCAATTGCATTAAGGGGCTCTGCAACGAATCACAAACAACAACAACAACAACAACAACAGTAACGAAAAGCACAAATTGATGGTATGCTTAGATTTGCCACAAAAATCGCGCGCCACACTTTTTGGTCATAAAATGTTTTAAGACGTTGTTAATGTTATTTTTGTTTTTTTGTTTATTTTTTTTTTGTCTTTCTTTCCTCAACTCTTTTGGCTCATTTCAAATCAAATATGTTGTGTGTACGTTGAACCAGGGCGGCAGGCAGCACCGACGGACAAGATCACACACAAAAAGCTAAAAGAGCCAATAAAATTTAAATAGCATTTGCAAATTTATTATAACATTTTGCGATAGACTGCAAACGTTATTAAGATAATAAATAAGTAAATTATGTTTATGGCCATTAAATGCCGAGCTACGTCTCTGTTTTAAAGGATTTAACTTTAATCTCTTTTGGCTTGCTGCTAGGGACGCTTACGCTTTCTGCTTTATTTCTTTTATTTGTTTATTTTCCTTCTTTCGCTCGGCCACAATAAGTGTAAAAAAGAAAATCCAAATTAAACAAGAAAAAAGGAAGAGAAAAAAGTTGGATAAAAAAATATTTAGTTTTTTGTTGAGTGAGTATTTTTATTTTTGCAATCGACCCATATTTTTGGCACTTTGTAAATTATTTTATTTTTCTAATGCTTTTCAAAGTTCTGTGGATGTTGCACGAGCAAATATGCTTGCATGCTTCAATATATGCATGTCGGTATATAGACCAATTGCTCTGCTCTGTAGTTGGCAAAGGAAAAAAAAAAATTCAAATAAAATAAAAATATATAAAAAAGCGAATCGTAACGAATCGAATAAAGTAAACCAGTTCTTATGGTGTTTAGGATACCCGTTCAAATGGTATCTATTTATCAGCTTGTGTTGGCTCGTATGTGTGTGTGTCTGGTAGATCTTATTCGAGTGGTGGTGCTCTGCTCGTACATGCAACGTGTAAAGCGATCATATAATTTGAATATTTGGCCTGCTTAACTCCAATACCAACAGGCGGACAGACGGACAGAAGGACGGACAGACTACTACCAAATGTGACGAGGAGTCTTTTTTCGTTTAATTTTTTTTATTTTTTTTTTCAAATATATTTTGGCTGCAGTTGAATTTGCAGAAAAACTCTTAACTATTGTTGTTGCTGTTAGTTAATAGAGCCTTTTGTGCTTTTTTCTTCTTCTTCTTCTTTTTCTCGTTCTTCTATATATTTATTTATTTTTTGTTTGCTCTCCTAAGCGGTGTCTATGGATGGATGAGTGGTGTATGCTTAGGCACATTGGGCGGTCATTAGAATTCGAGCAGCAGATACAACAACAATTTATATACGTACAACATCGTCGTCATCTCGGCAACATTTGTGTTGTTGTTGTTGCTGTTGTTGTATGTTCAATTTAGCACGAAATAACAATGACGATATCGACCCACCTAAACTAGTTTTCAGTTCATTTTGAAAATTACTGTCTGTCTGTCGGTTTGTCTGCTTGTCTGTCTGTCTGTCTGTTCGTCCGTCTGTCTTTGCAAGATGTATTTCTGTGTGTCTGGCAGTGGTTTGTTAGTTTGCTTCAGCTTCTTTTTTTTACTTCTTAGAGCTGCAAGACTTTTTGCCACAGCAAATTCTGTCGTTGTTGTTGTTGCTGTTGCTGTTGTACAATTTATAGAAGAGAAGAAGAAAAACAAAATATACATCATCGCATGGAAACGATATCGCAGTGCCCAGACCACATTCTGTGCGCATGTTGCAACATCGTATTCATATAAAGAAACAAGGAAAAACAAAAATTAAAACACTTATTTTTTTATTGGAATAACTTTTAGGCTTCAATTCATTATCCTCTCAGTTGAATTAAGGAAACTTTTTGTTTATTTTGGTTTTTGTTTTGACAAATTCATTCATGCGGGACGACTGTTTTTTATTTAAATTTTTTTTCGTTTTCATAAAATCAAATTTCCCAAAGATGTTACTTTTATGTTCACCAACTTTGTGCCATAATTGCTACTTGATTGTTAATATGTTTTTGTTGTAGTTGTAGCAGATATTCTAGTATTTGCAAATTGTTTGCATGAAGACGCCCACAAAAGTTGTGGCGGCCTTTAACATGGAAATATTTTTATACCAGACATTTTTGGCTGGTCGGACTGTGGCGATTATTTGGAAAGATTTTGTGGCTATTGAAAGCTGACAATTGAATCACTGTCCGTTTTATAAAAAATTATTTCCAAAAAGCAACCATAAATTACCACAGAGATTTTAAATAATAAAAGATCTTGAAATCACCGAGAATTAAAAAGTTTGGTACTGATTTTCATTGTTGCTGATTTAAAATGATTTTTTTTTATTTTAATAATTAAATTGCAAACTGCCTGTTGGCCGTTGTTGCCAACTATCATTCGATCTTACAAATAACATTTAAAACAAAAACTTATTCGAAAATTTTGGTTTATGTTCGAAATGTTATTTGTGCGACAGACATCGACGAACAGGCTGGTAAGTTGGGAATTATTATTCAGGCTCAAGTTCATATCCTCAAATTTAAAAATTTATTTTTGCAAAATACCATGTCAAACTGATGAGTTGAGACACGACTGCATACGACACGACTTTCGTTGTATTTGGAATTTATAACAACGGAAAAAATTAAAAATAAATATATTTTGGAATTGTTAATAAACAAATTTTTTGACATATTGTCATTGTACTATTATAATATGAAATTTATTTGTTGGGTGGTTAAGCAATGTCTATATGCATTTCATTGACGTTTCTTACCAAATCGTCAGTAGACTTCAACCATAGTTTTGCAAAGTTTCAAACTAGGTATTAATTTGATAATAAAAATTAATTTTTATAGTTAATTTATTTAACATAATTCTCAGATGGTTTTTGGAAGTCTTTTAATAAGTTGAGAAGTTTGAAACTTTGCAAAACTGTGGTTGAAGTCTACTGACGATTTGGTAAGAAGCGCCAATGAAACGCATATAGACATTGCTTTACCACCCAACAAATAAATTTCATATTATATATTTTGGAATATTCAATATTTCATAATATCACCGAATTCGGCGAATTTGTTCAGTTTATTTCTTGAATACCTCTAAAATTATTCTTATGTCAATTTATAGACAATAGTTGGAAGAATGTAATAACTGCAAAGTTTTGAAATTTTCAAAATTCATTTATATAGAATTAAAAAAAAAACTAAAGATTGAATTTTAATTGATTTCAAATGCAAACATCTCGAACCATCTCGCTTATTACGTCAAATTAAAAGTTACTTTTACAAAAGCAACAGCAACCAACCCTCAGCATTTCTATTTCTATTTTTCGTTGTTGTTGTTATTTTAAATTTAATATCATTTCAAGTGCATGCTTTCCTTTCTCCATCATGTGCACTTAAACAAGCCGCATATGTGACAGTAAAAATAACTTTCATCACGATCATTTGCAAAAGAGAAATATTCACTCGCATGCAGCAGTTGATTCTAAAAAGAAAAGAAAAAATTAAATTGTTCAATTTATCGAATTTTGCTACAAAAACAATTTGCATTATTTATGCAATTGGAAAAAAAAGAGAAAAACTTTCAAAATTAAACTGCTCGTATGTAGAATTTTAAGGACAGTGCGGGCAAACGAAATGCCCATTTAAGGCTGAAACAATTTATTTTTTGAAAAATAACATTCTTGAAAATACTTCATACAAAACCAATTCATTTTGCTAAATAAATAACATATTCTTTTTTTTCTTTCCAGGTAAGTGCTTAAAATTATATATCAGCATGCAGAAAAGAACATAAAAAGGGTAAATATTGAAGAAATAATAATTTAAGTAGAAATTTGAGAGCCATTATAAAATCTCATTCTGAATAAATTATCTGAAGAAACAGAAGTAGAATTATGTAGTCTGACCATTTGAGTTATAATTTGCGTGACCTTGGCGATCGCTGAAGATCAGCAGTGACTCCTCTGATGTTCTTTAAGTTTGAGTAATTAATAGGCTTAAGGCAAAACATCTTATCTAAACTTGGAAATGAGTTTGTGTACTTGACCGCCAGAATATTGTGTATTCTCGGCGTGCAGCTTTTAGCGATCTTTTCCACAGCTGGCCGCAAGTCATAAATTACACGAATACTGTTGAGTTCGAAGATGCTCTATTAACATAAATCAGTGAATGCACCTGGACCCACAGTTGTCAAATTAAATCAGGGCGCACTTGGATTCGATATGGTTCCTTTTTGTTAACTGTAAAGAAAGGGAATGAGTGAGAAAAGAGAATAGTTGGATGAAGGTTGTAGAGAAGAGTAGGAAAAGCTGAAAAGGAAAGAGAGAGTGGATTGAAAGAGAGCGTGCTCGAGCAAGCACGCTTTATGGGAGTGAGTCGCAGGCCCAAGCGCTGCTCTTATTGAAGAAAATAAAAATTGTCCGAAGAGGTTAGGACAGTCTAACGGGTTGCTGGTTGAAGGGAAAGAGTTCCAGCGCACTTGGGCCCGATATTATTCCTTTTTTTTTACCTGTAAAGAAATAGCAAGTTTCAGAAAGAAAAAACAGTTGAATTAAGGTTGTAGAGAATAAGAAGAATATTAGAAAAGTGATAAAGAGAGATAGAGAGAGTAGAGAGGTTGAAAGTAGAGGGCATGCTCGTGCATGCACACCTTATGAAAGCGAGGCCGACCACTGCTATTGATGAAGAAACTTATGCTGTTGATACTGATTTCTCATAACTCCAACCTGCTGCTGAAAGACGTCGATACTGCAGGGTATGACAGAGGCAGAGTAGATAAATAATATGAGGGCATAGTGTTCTCGCTATGGCACAATTGCATTCTGCAAACCATTTATCCGAAAATGTTTCAAGTAGGGTGACGTCAAGGCGCCCATCTCTAGCAGGATAAAGAGTGGGGTCGATATCGAATTCTTAAATTAAATATTAATGTGGTCCTCAGGAGAGAGTAAATCTATGGAAGATTTTAGATTGGGGGAGCAGCAGTTCACACTACCTAAATTATTGATTTTTGTCTACAGACTGAACACGTGACCCCACGAGAATTGTAATTTTTTAAATAATTTCCAATTAGACGGGGATTTTGTTTTTTTTGGTTTCGCCAATGGTCGTGGGCAAATTTTGTAAATCACTGACTGACTTTCCCAGTGACCATTCGCATAACTTGGTAGTGTTTTTCAAAGGACATTTTATTCCTAATAATTCGCCGTATTATATCTGATAAATTTAAAAAAAGTGAGCGCATTAGGACACTGTGTCTGACAGTTCAGTGTTTTGTAATATATATTTATAACCTCAAATTAAAGAATTTATAACCTCAAATTAAAGAATACATTTTTTTCTAATCTCAAATATCTTCTTAAGATTATCTCTGATTTTGTATTTAACAAAACTAAATTATCGTACGAACATAAATAATGCCTAATAGAATTGTAAACATGTAAAAATGTTTATTTGCAACACAGACTACTGCTACTCCCCTTGCAACTACAAACAAACAAACAAACAGACAGTCAAACAGACAGACAGACATACACACTCGTACATGCAACATCAGCATCGATACATATTTTGAGCAATAATTCCACGATAAAATTATAAAATAAAATTAAATTAAAAGACGAGAAAAAAAGCACAACGTTTGGGCCATTGACGACGTTATGCTCACGCCATTAAATTGTCACTTTCAGTTGGAGTCGATCGACCGACATCCAAGTTGCCAGTGGAGAGCAGCGTTATTTTAGCTGTTCATGTTTGTGTGGATGGATGTGCGACTATATTTAGTCGTTGTTCGATCGTTCGTTCTTGTTACTGTTTTTTTTTTGCTTTTTTTAGTTGTTGCTGTTGTAGTTTTTTGTTTCTGTGTCGTATTTTTTCTATCAGTATTTTCTTTAGACGTAATAACAAACAATTTTGCTTTCATTTCGCAACAAGTTTTAAAGCGATGCGTTTTTTTTTCTTCTTCTTCTTGCTTCTTCTACACATGCATCCATGTAAGTAGCCAAGCATCTACTCGTATGCTGTTTGTTTGTTTGTTTGTGTGCGTTAGTCTGTATTTAGTAAATGACTCTAAAAGTATCGCAAGTTATGAGGTGATTCGGTATCGTTTTTGCTCTCGTTGTTGTCACATGATTTTCGTTGCTAGAATTAATTACTTGGATGTGTTGATAAATATAGAAATGAAAAACGAGCGGCTCTAATTGATAGATGAGGAAATGATATTGGCCGTCTGGTGGGTTGTGCGCAATGTGGGAATTACAAAACTGTTGGAAAATGAAACAAAAAATAAATTAAATTGTCGTTGAAAGTAAGTGTTAACAAAGAGGGACAGAATTAAACGTTGCAAAATAGAGCGGAGAATTGTTTTTAGTTTTTTTTTTCTTCTAAAATTGTTTCATGCGAACGAAGACTTTCTTAATTCTAACGAAATAAGCTGGCAATTTCGTAATAGAATTCATTGTATTTTCTACAGCAAATATTTTATAAATAATTTAGCCATTTTGTGTGCAACGTTTTTTTATGTTGCATGTTTTTGTAATTTGGAATAATTGTAGACGTGCATGTGTTGTTGTTTTATAATTTGAATTTAATTTATTTGATATTCATATTCAATTAAATTTATTAGGCTGATGTTCGTAACGTATTATAATCAGCCAGACATAATAAATAGTCCTTGAAACAAGTGCAAATTAATAACAATTTCATTTATCACTGTACACTGTTTTCGGAAGTCATTACTGTTCCATCAACAGTACTCATTTGGGTATTTGTTTATCATCACATACGGAGCGAATTAGTTGAATGTGACCAGCTTCTATTTAAATAAACCGCATCAGTTCCAATTTTTATTTATTTATTTTGGACCCGCTCAGGGATGAACTGCACTCATGTCATGAATTATACTGGACCTATGAAAAAAGAGGATAGTATTGGAAGGACTAAGTGATAGAATTTGATAGAATTTGTTTGCCGGTAGATTTTTGCTGCGGTACCAACGAAGAAGGACACAATATTGCTTCACATTTTGAACGTGTGTGAATCGGAGTGTGTGTGTATGCGTGTTTGCAAGTAGAGAAACATATTTTAAGTAGAAGAATATTTTCTGACAAAATTAAGACTTTCTTTTAAAACTTTTTGGCTAAGAATTTAGAAAAAATATGGGAATCATTTCATGGCAGATCACCAAATTTTAAAAATTAAATTGAAGAATGTTTTGTATGTGTTCGTATTAAATTTTTAGCAATTCGTTTTCAATTGTAAGAAAAAAATAATATGAATTTTTGAAAAAAGCGGAAACATAACGAAAAGCCAATATTCAATAAACTCATAACTGATCACATGATCGTAACCGATGGCTAGATTTTTTAATTTTTAAGTGTGCTTTTTTTAAAACAATAAATATATATTTTCTTTTCCACTATATATTTTTAAATTTTAACTCAAAGTCAGATATTTTTAATATCAAAAATTCTTTTGATATTCTTGAAGGAAAAATATTCTTCACTAGACTATAAAAAATTTAAGGTTTTAATCATTTTCACCAAAGTTTTAAGTATTATATTCCCAAATTAAAATCCTTTTTTAAAAAGGACATAAATATGTTTATTAATTGTTGATGAATTTACTAACATCCAAAGATATTAATTTATTTTTCAAAATAGTAATATATTAGGGAATTGTCTCTTAGAACTATATAATACTGATTTCTTGCTGATTCATTTTTGCCAGAATCTTATGGAAAAAATTCAAATTAATTTGTATTGTGCACTTTTGCATAAAAGCTTCTCTCGAGACATACAGTTTTTATAAACTTTTGAAAACGTTAATATGCTTAAAAGTGTACCCCAACTGTTTATCCTCTTTGCTTATAAAAATATTTACATATATGTTGCATATCTGCATCAAAATACTTATTAAAGCACATCTTGTTGCAGGATCAAGTGCCCAAAAGTGTACCACAAATGTTTATTTTATATAAGTACACACACACACACACACATATATATATATATATATATATATATATATATATATTTGTATATAACCATTCTACAGGAGAATACCTTTTAAACCATGTATTATTAATTAATATTCGTGCAAAGTAATATGATAAAAAGTGTACCACAAAACAATGTGCGGGCTATTTATATATATAAATCTATATGTCTTGTATATTTACATATAAAGAGCATTAAAAGCATGTAATTTTAGTCAACTTTGGGGCACAATAAGATGGTTAAAAGTGTACCACAAAATGTAAGATAATAGATAAGAAAATATATATGTAATTTTCAAGGTTTTTTCCTATTAATTACTTGCATAGTATCAGCTTGAATCAGAGAATTACTGCTAAAAAGAGAAACTCTCTCCAGTTATTAGCAAAGTTGTCATGATTATAATCATTCTCAATCATGATGTCTTTGAACGACAATCGCTGTGTTGTTGGTTCATGTCAACAATTAAAATGCCTCAATTGAAGTCACAAATTCGTGTTGTAGTTTTTCATAAATCAGTTATTGTTGAATTATATTTTGCTCCTGTTACTTCATGCGATCCCAGATTGTGAATTAATATTTAACAATTTATAAATCAAATCACACACACACACACACACACAACCTATCATTTAATTATTAGCTTAAGAACTTAAGATACGAGTTCGAGTTCGAGTCGAAGCAACTGCATAAATACTTTTAATAAACTATTAAAATAACAATAATAAAAATAAGTATTCGCTCGCAATAACTGAAGGAATGCTATAAATAAATAAATTAAATAAATGTTGTCCATCTTGATCGTAGGAAAATATGCGAGCGAGACTGACTGAGTGTGGCGGTGTGGTGAGCAGACTTTTTTGTTGTGTCAGTCAGCCAGCCAGCCAGCCTGCATGCATGCATTTGGCTGGCCGATGTTGTTGGGCTTTAAAGTTGTTGACGTTTCGTTAGTTTTTTTGCTTTTTGTTGTAAGTACGAGTATGTTTGTGTGTCCGTATGAACATTTGAACATTGAATATCTGTGGACGACCGAGTGTGTGTGTGTGTGTGTTTGTGCCAGTATTATGAATGTTTGGGTTTAGTAACGTACGGATGCTGTTTTAGATTTAGTTTTTATTTGCCGTTGTTGTTAGTGCTGCTGTTATTATTCAATGTGTTTCATTTGTTTTTTTTTTCTTTTTTTTTTTGCACAAAATATGAAAGTAGTTTTCTAGACTAGAACAAGACCACACCTAACAAAGTGTTTTTAATGGATTCCAGCATCTGCATCAGTAGTCATTTCAAAGCTTTGGCAATTTAAAGTTGGAGCAACAAAAACAAAACAAAAAAATATATAAAATAAAAAGATATGCAGCAGCTTTTAGTTAAGCCACCACATACAAATCCGAGGAAAAAATTATGATAAAACATGCATACAATTCACTCACCGGCCAGCCAGAAGTCAGCGGTCGTTGTTGCATACAAACAATTCGTACAATTGAAGCACATGTACGATTGAGTGAGTGTGAGTGTGTGAGAATGCACAACTTGATCGCTCGCATTTGCAAATGCACATTCTGGTCGTACATAAAGTGATTTTAAATTCGTAATTAAATTAATTGAAGGTGCTACACATGGGGCTGAGTGATAGTGAATTAGTTGAAGAACTTTTTTTTCCAGATCTCTTCTCATGAAATCGGTGGGTTTGTTACACACAAACATCCTTTTTTAAAAGACAAAGTTGTTGCTGTAAATATATTCATCTACTTTTTATATTTTTAATATGTAAATTTTGGCCCTACTTAACCCTGGATGGTTACTGTTCCTCGAATCATTTACTCATTTGTCATACAAGTCTTTTATTTTGCTCAAGTTCCCATCAAATTTGAAGCTCTTTTTAGAACTATACATTTTTATAAAGGTTCCTTTCTAAAAGTTTCAGAAGTATTTCCTTAAAAGTACTTTCTTTTCTTTTATATAAGTACTATTTCTAAAGCATTTCATTCAAAGAACTTTCTTATAAAGTTACTTTTTTTATAAAAGTTTGTTCTTAAAAGTTCTATTATTATAAAAGAACTATTTCAGAAGTACTCCTTTGAAAGTACTCTCTTAAAAGTACTATTTTAGAAAAGCACTATGTCGAAAGCACTTCTTTAAATGTACTTTCTTATAGAACTATTTTTACATAAAAGTACTATTCGAAAGTACTTCTTTAAAAGAACTTTCGTATAAAATTACTTTTTATAAAAGTATTTTTTAAAAAATACCACTTTATAAAAGTGCGTGTTTCAAAGTACTTTTTTTAAAAAAGTGCTTTTTAAAAGTACTATTTTATAAAAGAACTACCTTTATCAAAAGTTCTTCTTCAAAAGTACTTCCTTATAATGTTACTTATTTTATAAAAAACTTTCTTAAAAGTACTATGTTATAAAGGAACTATTTCAAAAGTAATTCTTTAAAATTACTTTCTTATAAACTTACTCTTTAAAAGTACTTTCTTATAAAGATACTTTTTTATAAAAATACTTTCTTAAAAGTAATATTTTATAAAGGAACTATTTCAAAAGTACTTTTTAAAAAGTACTTTCTTACAAAATTACTTTTCTATGAAAGTACTATTTAATAAGAGTACTATTTCGAAAGTATGCACTTCTTTAAAAGTACTTTTTTATAAAGTAACTTTTTTATAAAAGGACTTTCTTAAAAGTACTATTTTATAAAGTAAATATTTCGAAAGTACTTCTTAAAAGTACTTTTATATAAAGTTATTTTTTTATAAAAGTATTTTCTTAAAAGTACTATTTCATAAAAGTACGTATTGGAAAGTAATTTTTTAAAATAAGTAATTTTTTATAAAAGTACCTTTTCAAACACACTATTTTATAAAAGTACTTTTTTTTAAATTCTTATTTATAAAGGTATATTTTTTTTTTGAAAAAGAACTATTTCATAAAAGTACATTGGGCAAAAATACTTTCCCTATAAAAGTGTTTTTTAATAACTCTTTTATATATTTTTATGTTAAAAATTCTGGTTTTAATGTTTTAAAAATTTTCTGTCTAAAACAATTCCTTCACAAAAATGTATTTCAATTGTTATAAGAAAGGGACTTATTTAGCGAGGTACTTTTTATTACATACCTTTTGTAAATATTTTATTTAAAAAATTCTTCTAAAAAGGTGAAACAAGAAATTTTTTAATTAAATTTTAAGACATATTTTGTATAAACTGAAGTGTTTCATGTTGCTGGTGTGCTGTTGTTTGTGCACACACCGTTCGAATACACACCGATTCAGTAGTTTTGATTACCGCTCCGAAGTTACGGTTATAATTTTTGCTCGCAACCTTCGTGATTTGCAAAATACTTTCAAAATGTTTTGCTACGTTTAATCTATTTTAGTTCCTTTTATTTAAATTTAATTAATCTACATATTCGCAACTGTATGCATTCAAATTGCCGTTTGCTATGTGTGAGTGTGTGTGTGTGCGAGTGTGCGTGTGTGTGTTTGTATCTGCTGGAAAGTGTTTCAATAGCTTTAACAATCGGTGTCATTGAGAATGATTTGCCCATAATTAATGAGAAAAGAAATACTTTTTAAAAAGGCATTTAATGTTGTTCATTTGAGATGTTTTAAATAATTTCAAATTTAATACGCAACAATTAAGGAAATTCTTTTTTAATAGAGAATATTTTTAATGTATAAAAATATTTTATATATTAAAATAATATTAATGACGTTTATTTCAGTAGCTTTTTATGGGAAATAAAATTATGAATATTCTTTAACCCAGCGAAGACTGTATTTGGACTAATTTCTTTAATCGTGTGCTTTTATTTTCGCCATCCCTGTTCAATTAGTGCTCCAACAAAATTGTAGGGAATTTTATAAAAATTTATGGAATTTATTAAATGGTTTTGTATGTTGCTTGAGTGTGTGCTAACACCCTGTTCTCTTAGCACTTACAAGCAAACCAGAAACATCTAATTTTGCTGTTATCAATTTGTGTCAATTGATTTTTGTCACACTTTATTCCACACAAATGAAATTTTTCAGCGATAGCAAAAAATAAGGATAAAATAGCGCAACATCCAATAAATTAAACATGCTAAGACTGGACCAGCACAACAAACGAACAACCAAACAACCCGCAACAACAGCAACAAGTAAAAGAAAAGCAACAGTGAGAGCAACACCACAGCAAACAGCAACCAGCTAACAATTCCTCAGCATCAGCAACAACGACGACGGGCTATTTAAAAAAGTTTTCAATTAAAAAGTGAACCAAATACGTTTGAATTGATATGTTTTGTGCGACAGAGCAGGAATAAAAACCAGATGGAGATATGAAACTGGCAGACAAATAAAAACGTGCAACTGAAACGTAAACTAAATTATTTATTTCTGAAATGAAAGCAAAAGTTGTTTGGATTTCTGCTTTTTATTTTATTTCATTTTTTTTCTCAATTTAACAGCATGTCAGTTATGCGAGATTGTCATATGAATTGGACATTAAAAAAATAATAATAAAAATTGCTGGATAAAGACACTCCACCCTACACACCACCCCCACAGCCCCCTTAATTGCTTAAAGACACAAACGATGTGGCAAAGAAAACAACAGCCATCTTCCATTTACAATGAGGCGGCGGTTAACGTTTGCTTCGGTTTGTTTTGCCTGCAATGACAATTACAAATTCTGTTGGTGTTGTTTTTCTAAAATGCTGAAACTAAAACTAAAACTAAAACAACAAAACAAAATCAAACCTTAAATGGAACCATTTCGTAGATGCGAAGTGAGCAAAATGATTCAAATGCAACCAAAAACAGTCAACCAGCCGGCATCTCTAAATAAACGAAGTGGAATGGAATAACAAATAGACGCCACAAAGCGTCGCATATTTTTTGACTTTTTAGAGGAGACAAACAGACACACACAAACAGAGAGACAGACAGACGGACGTACGGTGAGACAGAAAGCCACAAACAGAACGTTGTTGCAAAAATAATAACATCAAACGGCATTAAAAAAGTACTCGCAAGCATGCAGTTGCATGCAACACCGAAATTGCTGAAGAAAACAGACCGTCTTGCGACAGTCCACCGTTAAGTAAATGAAGTTCTCGTTTTATTGCAAATTGTAGAATGAGTTTGTTTGTATGTGTGAACCGTTTTGTGTGTTTCTAAATCGGATGGTTTACGGTTTTAACTTTCCTGTTACCGAAATGTGAAATGGAATGCCCTTTTTCAGGAGAGCTCGATATCATGGCTTCACTAATTACGTTGCAACTGTTCCAACAATTCACTTTTTACCCACTGATCTTTCGTAATATTTACCTTCTCTTGGCCGCTCTGTACGGATTTCTAATCATAAGCCTGTAGTCCGCATGCTGGTACAAAATTCCATATAAACCCTGATAGACGAAAGTTGTTAAAAGTGGATATATATATATATATATATATATATATATATATATATATACTATAGGCGTGTCACTGCCCACTTTAGTGATCGTTTTGTCCGATAATCTCCATGTACATTCCGGCTTCATATAAATACATTTAGCACAATTATCCTATAAATATGATTAGTTTAGTGTGGGCGTGCCCTCGCCTTCTTTTCTTATTAATTAATTACCTTGATTAAAAAGTTCAGTGCTATGCCAAGATTTACAAGAGCGTTTGAACAGAAGTAAAAGGAAATAATTATTCATCAGTGTGGGCGTGGCATTCCCAACTTTGTTAAACTGATTAAAAAATCAGGGTGGGCGTGGAATTGCCCAAATTTTTTTGTATACATTAATAGTATTTTAAGAGAAACTCAGTCAGAATATAAAGATTCTTTTTAATCGCTGATTTGGCATGGGCGTGGCATTTCCCTTTTTTTAGTTAATAGTGTTTTTGGATTAACCTAATCAGTTCCTAAAGATTCTTTAGAATTACTTGAGTATTTAATATATAACAAGCATGGGCGTGGCACTGCCCACTTTTTATTAATAGTTTATTTAGTGAAACTTATTCAGAAACTTAATTCAACCTTTTGGGTTGGGGCAGCGAATAAAATGAATAAGTGGGCGTGGAACTCCCCCTTTTTAAAAACCAATTAGTATTAATTTTAGAAGGAAATCAATCACCCTGCCGAAAAAAACTCAATCAATTGAGGAAATTTTTTTAATTGCGTGAAATTCGCTTTGAAAAACTCGATCACATGATCGCTTAAAATCCAGGCCTATAAAAACGTGGTTAATATGTAAAATATCTGCTCGCAATTGCCGCAATCTTCATTTAAAAAATGTTAATCAGTTTTTAGCAAAAATTTATATTGGAAAAAATTATTATAAAAGACGACATAACAATTCATCATTTTATGTAACAACGAACGACTGTATAACCGCTTTATCACACTCAATTCACATCATCTTATAAAAACAGCAACAACAACAACAACAAAGAAATCCCAATCCTGTTAAAGCTCTTAATAAAATATGTATTTATAACAACAACAAACAAAAATTTTTGCTTATAAAATATAAAAACAGAAATAAATTTTTGCAAAAACAACAATAATTTATTTTCAAAACGTAACAAAAAGCGCACAACAACAACAACAACAATAGTAATAACAACAATAAACAAAACAAAACAAAACACAATTTGAAGCCAAGTCAGAGTCAATGCAAAACTATTATTTCAAACAATCCATGGAAGGGTGTGGTGGCGTCTCAGCCAACGTTTAGTGTTCGTCTCGTGTGCACATCGACGCTTAATCGGCCAACATCAATATTTTGGTATGGCACTGCCACCGCCAGCAGCGTCTCAAATCTCTAGTCACACTACAAATAAAACGAGTCACGCTTGCTACGTTTATTTTTCGTTGTTGTTGTTGCTTCCTTCGTCTTTCTGATTCAGTTTCTAATGATACACGTTAACAAAACAAAAGACTTGAGACACAAACTTGAACACCCGGTCTTAAGAAGAAGAAGAAGAAAAAAAATTAAACCAACGAAACACACTAAAAATTGCTTATAAATTTGCAAAACAGAAAAAAAAACCAAAAAAAAAACGGCTCAGAGAGGAAGAAGAAGCAAAATCACTTACAACCACTTCAACTATTTCTTGCAGCAAAAAAAAAAAAATTAAAAAAAAATATAAAAAAATAAGAAAAACAATACCAACCCTAAACAGTCTCAAACAACAACAAACAATTTTCATCCAACTTGTTTCTGGACTCTCGAAATCTATTTGCAAAAGAGGAGAGAGCATGTGTGTTCCCAGCAGACTTGGCCAAATAACCGAAAGCTCTTAATTTACAGCTGCTCGCCAAAATTCCTCTTAAAAGTCTCATTTTTCAAACTCTTTTTCGTTTGCCAAAACGTTGATAAAACAACAACAACAACAACAACAATTATTATTTAATGCAGCTTTTAACTTGTAAATAAAATTGCTGTTTTTTTTATTAAATTTATATTTTTTTTCTTTTGCTGCTGCAGACATAATTTTTTGTTGTCATTAATTCCGCTGGACAGATTTTGCTTTTGAAAACCTTTTTTTGCACAATTCAGCTTAACAACTCTTAATGTTACTTAAGACCCCCCTCTTAAATATAATTAAAGCATCAGTTTAATTAAATTTGCAAATTAACTGCATTATAAGACAATAATTAAAGTGGATTATTTTGCCATGCATGTGAATAACCGGACGGGTGAAGGAAAAAAAGTAGCGTTTGAAATTGTGATGAAAAGGAATCATAAATTCTGTATTTAAAAATAATAGAAAAATAAATGACTAAATGTCATAGGAGATAAAAAATATTGTATAAAGTTTTGTTAAATAAATCTACCAAATGAAATATATTTAAACTATCTTTGCAATTTTATTCACACCATGATTTTAAATCAATACTTTTAGTAAAACAAATAGTACTTTTTGAAAAATTACATTTTAAAGAAAGTACTATTGAAAAATGTACTTAATATAAAAGCAACTTTGCATAAAAGTACTTTATGAAAATTACTTGTGGAAATAGTACCTTTTGAAAAATTACATTTTTAAAAAGGTACTTTTAAAAAATGTGCTTTTTGAAAAAGTACTTTTAGAAATAGTACTTTTTCAAAAATTACATTTTAAAGAAAGTACTATTGAAAAATGTACTTATTATAAAAGCAACTTTGCATAAAAGTACTATATGAAAATGTGCCTTTTGAAAAAGTACTTGTGGAAATAGTACTTTTTGAAAAATTACATTTAAAAAAAGTACTATTGCAAACATGCCTTTTCAAAAAGTACTTTTGGAAATAGTACCTTTTGAAAAATTGCATTTTTAAAAAAGTACTTTTCAAAAAATATGTGCACTATCGTCTAATTTCGTACGTATCCTTTTTCTTGTTCTTTGTACTCATGCCACTCTTTAACAAAAAGTACAAAAGATTAAGGATTTGAAAAATGGGACTTTAATGCGAATATCTCGGAAGCGATTCTCTATAAAGAAAAAGTTTTTTTTTTGCTTCAATTAAATGGGCGTGATGCAACAAAACATTTCCAAGATTTTCAATGCAGCTTCTGGCGAGGGGTCGTCAGTTTTCGCCAATTAATAATTCTGAACTCTTCAGAACGGTTCCATTCTTACCGAAATAAATTTTGAGTGCAAAAAAAATCATCAAACGTTAATCAGGATTGAAAGATCATTTTAAAAATTCGTACTTTAACTCAACACAATTTGATAATTATTTTTTTTGTTTTTGTTATTTTACAAAAAAAAAAATTTTAACTAAAAGCAACATTCGAAAATTTGTCCACCTTTCCAAAAAAGAAAAACATTTTCATTGAATGTCGTCCGTGTTATTAAAGAAAAAGGCAACTGAAAGTCGTGGTCGTCGTTGTTGAAGATGATCAACATGTTTTCGAGTCTCTTTCTTCTCCTCTCACTTATTTCGACCCAATTTCTAACGACATCCATAGAAATTTACATGCATTCTCTGAGTGTGTGTGTGTGTGTGTTTGTTGTAGCTTTTCTTTTCCTATTTTTTTCTTTGTTTCCTTTAAGTCGTTATAAAAGTTCTGAGTTCGTTGATTGTTCTCTTAAAGCATGTTGTGCTTAGCAGAAGATGTGTGTCCGTCCGTCCGACCGTCCGTCTGTCTGCCTGCCTGCCTGCCTGCCTGCTTGTCTGATAGACTTTTATTCGTTCATCTTTAGAATTTTGGTTGAGTATGAAAAGTAACTGTACCGCATGTATGAAGTGGTGAAGATAATGGACCAGCCAACTGACATGTTTCGTATGAGATTTTGTTTGAAATTATGCATTCGAGGAATTTACTTGTGTATGACTTTCATTTGCATTTAATTTACTTTTATCATTATTTTTTTATTTAAAATTTTTTATTTTTTGTTGGGATATTCAAGTTGATGATACTTTAACTATCGAGAATGGTGGGTCGTTAGAGGTAATTGTGCTGTCAAGAAACGAATTTTCTATGCTCTTCTTAATTTGATGTTATTAAACTGAAACTCGACTGTAAAATTTCCATACATGCACGTTTACGTATTACAAAAGGACAAACACAAAATACCTTCAAATATTTTGTAGTTACAAAAAGAAGGTAAAAAGTCACTAAAATCAGCACGAGAAAGGCACGCGCCTTTTTGGAGTCATAAATATGACTGCAAACAAAAAGAGTGTCTTTAATAGTGAAATGGAACAGTGTGACGGGAGAGTATTAAATTATAGGAAATATTATTTGATGATCCGTGGTGGGTTGACTAAGTCGTTCACAGTGGCATGAATTAGGTGGAGCAGTACCGCTATTCGGATAAAAAAATTTTCTCAAAAAAGGCAGTGAATAAAAAACATGACAATAATTTTTGAAAAGTACTTATTAAAATCCTTTTCAGAGTGCTGGAAATATGTCTATGAAAGCGGCCACGTACTAGGAAAAGTACCTTTTAAAAATTATATATTTTTAAATTGCCACAAATGAAGTACTACCAGATCCTATAAAAAGAGCGATCTAAAAATATATATATTTTTTTATAAATGAGATTTAGGAAAAGTACTTATATGTAGAAAATGTTGCATTTCAACGGAGCGCTCCAAAACAAGGTTATTGAAAAATATATTTTTGAAAAAAGTATTTTTTAATTTGAATTGAAACAAGAATATTTTGAAAAAGTAAAGCTTGATATAAGTAGTTATTAAATAGTCTTTTGAAAAAGTACCCTTTAAGAAAAAGAAATTAAAAAAGCAATTTGCATAAAAGTACTCCATGAAAACGTGCCTTTCGAAAAAGTACTTCTTAAAACAGTACCTTGAGAAGAAAAATTTCAAAAAAGTATTTTTTAAAAAGAACCTTTTGGAAAAACTACTTTTAAGCAAAGTACTTATTACAAAAGTATCTTTCGGAAATAAGTACTTTTTGAAAAAGTACCTGTTAAAAAAGTACTTTTTAAAAAAGAACCTTTTAAAAAAAACAATTCTTAAAAATGTACTTTGAAGTATCAATTGAAAAAAGCACGTTTTGAAATATATGTTACCTCTTGAGAAAAGTACCTCTAAAAAGTAGCATTTTAAAGAAGTATCTGCATAGAGAAGCATTTAAAAAAATATAAATAAGAAAATAATTAAGAAAAAATTATCTTAAAAAAGTATCATAAAAACAAACTTATTATTTATTTATATAAATAATATATATCTTATAACGGTAGAAATTAAAAGAAATAAATAGTACTTTTTAGAAACATTGTCCCTTAAAAAATACATTTTAGCAATTTATCCGGCATAAAATTTGGCTATTGCAAAAGGTAAAATTCCTCTTGAGGAAATATATTCAAAAGTACTTTTAACAAAAGTACTTTTAGCAAAAAAGTACTCTTAAAATAGTACCTCTTATAAAAAAGTTTTTTTCAAGTATATTTCAAGACGAATACGTTTCAAAAATGGACAATATTTTACAAAAAGATTTCTCTTTATATTTAATGATTTAAAAAACACGAGTTAAAAAGTACTCGTGAAAAAGTATGTACCTGTGAAAATAAATATCTTTAAGAAAATCCACTTCAGAATGAAATTTCAATAAATATATTTTTGGAAAAAGTTTCTTTAAAAAAAATGGGTTTAATAAATTTTTCATTAAAAAAGTTTTTTTTTTTTTTAATTTGTTCAAAAAGGTACAGTTTTGTAAAGAGTGTCTTACAAAATTGATCTTAACAGTGAACCTTCAAAGTTTTAGTATCTTTTAAAAAATAATGCCCCTATTCATAAAAGTAACGTGGACTTAAAGAGTGATTTAAAATAAATTTTTAAAGAAAATCTTGTGTTGAAGCGCACTTGAAGTACAAATTATTTTTTATGAATACGGCAGTATGTGTATGTTCATACATAAATCGCTCCATTCCTTTGAATTTGTTCCGGGACCAATTAATCGCGTTCGATATCGGTCGAAATTTCGATTTATATCGAATGCCATAGCCCCTGATTTTTAATAATATTTTTCATATAATTTTTTTTTTAATCCAGATCACCCTTTTTAAAGAAATACTTTTTAGAAAAAAGTGTCCCGTTTTAATAAGTTTTTGCCTTTGGCTCGTTCTGGTTAAGTTTATGTGAAGTTGTTTTATTTCAACTGGAGATCGACATTCGTTGGACTGAGTAGATCTTCTCTTGTTTTTGGCCTTCAGGAAATCTGTTGTGAATTAAAAAAAAGGCCATCTTAGTCTCAATTACATTTTCTAAAAATATATTTTAAAAATAGAATTGAAATCATTTCTAGTTGATATAACTTTTGTAGCAGCAGTTAGAAACATGTTCCAGTTGCCTTAATGAAGATGATGATCATGTTGGTGATGATCATGACGATGAGTTCAGCTACAATAACAACAATTATTTTGAATTTTACATTTGGTGGAAGCATTATTAAGGAAACATTGTTGTTCGTTATTAAGCGTGAACTCTTTTCGTTTGGCAGCGGAAAGAAGGAGAAATATTTGGTTGTCTTCGTTTAATTTTTTTGGTTTTTATTTGCTTCAGTGTTTGTTTTGTTTTCTTTTGTTCTTGTTGTTGTTGTTGTTGTCGTAGTTGACATCTGTAACAGTTTATGTTTGAAAATAGTTAAGCAACACTTTTAATATGCAGACAGACCCCAGGATTGTTCCGTACTTACGGTTTTGTTTAGTGAATATATTCGAACATTCGTTGTGTATTTATGGCGAACACGAGTACCAGCCAGCAGAGACTATCTGATGTTGGTGATCTGCTTTTTTTTTTTTGTTAATATATTATTTTTGGTGTTGTTGTTATAGTTTGACTTCATAGTAGGCAAACTAAGCACAGTTCTCTCTTTTTTGTATGTTGGTGGAAATTTATGTCAACCCTTCTTGTCGTGTGTTGAATATTACGATGACATTTCAAACATAATTTAAGCCCACGCAATATGCAACATGTACACATTAAGCAAACGTACTTGCAACGTAATATTTACACCAAATAAACTAAGCAAAGCCAACAAGGAGACACACACACACACCGACACAGCCAGCCATTCAACCAGTCGGTGAGTGAGTGAGTGAGTGAGCCACGTAAAATAGTCATAGACAATAATCGCCAAAAACAAGCAAACAAAAAATCAAAATAAATAAATAAAAAGTTGAATAAAGAAAAAAAAAAAAACAACATGAATATTTCGTTGGGCGTAGATGAGCGCGCGGAATGTCAACATGCAACAGCAACAACAATAATAATATTTGGATCTATGAGATGGCGTCGTCGAATAATTTTTACAAAATGTGTAATAAATAGTGCAATTCTTGACTGTACGTACGGTAAAGACAATTCCATTTTTGTATTGTTGTTGATGATCATCATCTCGTCGTCAGCGTGCAATCAGCAAAAGATCTACAGAACCGAACCGAACTGAAACGAACCGAACACTCAACCAACAAATAAAAGGCAATAAAATGTGTAGGTATCGAAGGTAATTTGTTGACATGTACACAAAATAATTTCGTTAAGTTGATGTTGCTGATTATTTTAGTCTTGCAAAAAAAAAATGTATATATTCAATTTTATTTAAGATCGTCGTAAATTCTCATAAAAATGATGATGATGATGATCGTGTTGATGATATGCAAACATGTCGTTTTAAAATTCATCTGTTGAAATAATTCGAGTTGCTTTTTAAAGCGAGTTTTGTGTGTGTGTGTGTGCTACAATCAATATGCTTAACCCCAGGATATGTTCCAATTTTTGCAACTACACCCCCTGTGCCAAACGCCTGTTGCAACTCGTTAAAAGTGTTTTTATTTCATTTTTATATATTAAATTTTGTTTTTCCCCAATCGAGATTGCAGCTCATTGACTTGGGCACGCGCAAATGATGATGATGATTTGTATGTGTGTGTGTGTGAGTGTGTTAGTGGGAACAACAACAACAACAGTTACATTATTACTTGCAATTTTTATTATGCGCCAAAGGGTGTTTTCCAGTTAGATTTTTGTGCAAATCGTCCTCAGCTTCGGATCTGGTCTGGCTGCCATTCCATTATTTGCACAAAAATTTCTCAATACGGCTGCCGGCGTTCATTGAAAGAAAATCAAACCGCAGCGCGGCTGTTGCAAGCACGAGTTGTTACAAAATTAAACTGGCAAACATTTTCATGTTGTTGTGATTTGTTGTTGTTGTTGTTGTTGTTGTTGCTGTTAGTCGTTTTGTTTGTGGCCCATTTTATCAACCTACTCGTTAACTGCCTTTTTATTCGTACCTTTAGCACCAAATAATGCCTATTTGAAGCAGACAATCTGTAATTTGAGGAAAGAAAAAACTTTAATTTGGTTGCTTTCAAACAGACAACTAAAATTTCTTCTTTAAAGCTGCCACAAAATTATTTAATTATATAAAAATGAAATGACCGTTAGAAATGGTGATTTGAAAAAAAGTCTTTATGCCAGAGTAGAGACTGGAGATGTTCTTAAAGAAAAAGATCGGTTTTGGTTTTAATTAAATGGAAGAACTTGTGAAGCGCGTAAATGTTGGGAACAATAAAAAATTATTCAGTTCAGTCCTTTTCAATCGGTCTGTTGTAATAAAAGAAAAAAAATTTAACGCCCACTTTATCGTTGACGTTAACTACTGGCAAGTTTAACGTTAAGTTGTAATAATGGATCGTGAGTGAGATTGAAATATTAAAAAAAAATAAGTCTAATAAATATTTTAAAAAATTTATAAAAAGATGTGTGTTTTGCTTGACAGGAGTTCCACAAAATCACTGAAAGTAATAGAGTTCAGTCTGGAAGACAACAACATTCTTAATGAATCTTTGTATTCTGCACAACAGCATATCTCAATAACTAAAACTCACTTAATTGTAAATCTATTATTTTAGTAAAGAATAAAACTAAAATAAAGAATAAAAAAAGAATTAAAAAAATCATCACACCAAAAGACCACGAAGAGCGAACCAAATTAAAACAAAAAATATAATAAAAAATAAAAAAAAATCATAAAAAGGCATCACAATTTCCGCAGAACCATCTGCAATTTGTCTAGCAACATTTTACTTGTAGTTGTGTTTTCCTTTTAGCCAACGTTTTATTATTGTGTTTAGCTTAAAGGAACTATTAGATGATTAAATTGCTGCCCAAGCGAAACCAGCATCGACCTGAACCGAATTTCACCCTACACTTTGTCTATTAAATTAACTGATTTCATATTAAAATAAAAACCAATTTATTTCAGCTGAAATAAACCTCTTCATATGAAAAAGTGTCTTGCTTTTTCTACAAAAAAATAAGAGTTCATTGTTTTTAAAAAAAATGTGTAATATGAAGTGAAAAGTCTTAGGAAAATGTGGACTTAAAGAGTGATTTAAAATAAATTTTTAAAGGAAATCTTGTGTTGAAGCGCACTTGAAGTACTAATTATTTTTTATGAATACAGCAGTATGTGTATGTTCTTACATAAATCGTTTCATTCCGTTGAATTTGTTCCGGGGCCCAATTTATCGCATTCGACATCGTTCGAAATTTCCACATAAATTGTATTGAAATTTCAATTGATAACGGATGCCATAACCCCTGATTTTTAATGATATTTTTTCATATAATTTTTTTTTTTTAAATTAAGGTCTTCCTTTTTAAAGAAATACTTTGTAGAAAAAAGTGTCTCGTTTTAATAAGTTTTTGGCTTTGGCTCGTTCTGGTTAAGTTTATCTGAAGTTGTTTTATTTCAACTGGAGGTCGACATTCGTTGGACTGAGTAGATCTTCTATTTTATTCGGTCTTCGGGAAATCTATTGTGAATTTAAAAATAGGCCATTTTAGTTTTCGATTTTAGTCTCAATTACTTTTTAGAAAATATTTTTTAAGAAATATAATTATTTAAGAAATATATTATTCTGATATTTCGTAATGAAGATGATGATCATGACGATGACTTCAGCTACAATAACAACAATTATTTTGAATTTTACATTTGGTTGTCTTCGTTTGAATTTTTTGGTTTTTATTTTCTTCAGTGTTTGTTTTGCTTTGTTCTTGTTGTTGTTGTCGTAGCTGACATCTGTAATTGTTTATGTTTGAAAATAGTCTCTATCTTCTCTGTCTCTATGTCTCTCCCTCTCTCTATTTCTATTTCTCTATCTGTATGTCTCTCTCTCTCTCTCTCTCTCTCTCTCAATCTCTCTTTGTCTCTTTAGTGCCGAACAAATTCACGATCACCGTAATAACAGGAGATAGCCTGCTAATGCCGAACGTAGAGTGTCTGCATCTCAACATATTTACAGTTACATCGAATGCCTTGAATTTAGGAATTTCAGAGAAGAACATAATCAAGCAAAAAGAATGAAAAGAAAAAAAGAAAAGAGTTTCCAGAAGGCCAAACATTTCTAGTGGCAGAAAATGTTAAAGAAATTAGTTTTTCCTAAGAAAACCCCTTGTGAGACTCTTCCGATCAGCATCTGATGATTGTAAAAGCCTCGCGCTCGCTATTTCTACTTCTTCTTTTTATAGTTTTTTCGTTTTTATTTTCTAGTTTTCGCTTAAATCTATTTTACTTTTATTTATAGAAATTTTTTGTTCTCCTGCATTTTCGAACGAGATGTACTATTTTGGCGTATCTTGATGTTATTGGTTTTTAGTGGCTTTTTGAGTCTGATGTTAAAGTTGTTGTTGTTGTTGCTATGGCTGTGGCTGTGGCTGTTGCCGTTAAGAAGACCCAGCACGAGTCACTGCTGCCAAGATTGATGTTCGCGAAGGCATCACGTCACAATGTAGGTGTTATCGCTTGTTACAGTTACATTTGAGATGTTGCTGATGTTTTATTTGCTGTTCGTTTGTGTTGCAGTCGTTGGTGTTGCATCTGTACATCTGTTGTTTTCGTTTTTGTTTTTCTTTTGTTGTTGTGCTTTTGTATTTGTAATCATTTGCTACGCGTGATGTCCTTAAGGTAAAACAAAAATTTCCTTTTCCTGAAGAAGGGGCAGGCATAATTGTATTCCATCCAGCATTAACGATTAATCAGCTTTCTTGTAAGCGAACGACGAAATAAACGAAACAGTTTTTCTGTTTTTTTTTTAAATTAATGTTGCAACGTTTTTAGAGCAACAACGAACTCATCTCATGAAATTGGTTTGAAAGAGTTTTTTTCTTTTGCTATTTGCCAAAGTTTGGTTTCAAAACATTATCTAAGCCAAACAAGCCGGGGCACTAAAACGATACTTAACGTTTCCAGCTATTTTTTGTAAAATATTTCAAAAACTAACTCAAAGGGATTTTTGAGGGAAAAATTTTTATTCATTCTTTGCTGGCAGTTGGCCAACAACTCAAAATGCGTTCTGTTTATTTTTTAAAAATAAATTTTGGACTTATTTTTATTTATAATATTGTGCTGTGGTTTTATTATTATAAAGCGCAGATTAAAAGACATTTGAAATTGTTTATTTCATAACATTCCATTTTAACAGCAGCCAAGCCATCGAAGTGCTTTTGAAATTACCAAGAAATGTGATCTGGGCACAATTTCAATTGATCCTATTTGAGTCCACAAATATTGAGTGCCCGTACATAATATTTATACATGCACACATTTATTACATACAGTTACAAGTCAAAAGAGAAGCAAAAAAAGAAAAAAAAAAAAAACTTAAACACCAACTGAAAAACGGATCGCATTTTAATAAGTGCAATTGCCAACTGGCTAAATATAAAATATTTATTCCGTTCTTTATGATTGTGTGTTGTCTAAATTTTTCTTTGTCTGGCTGGTTTTTAATTTTAGAATAGTGCCAACATGTTGCAAAGAATCACAACAATTAATCGGTTGTATGTTTTGTATTAAACAAAGTGAAAATAATCAAGTCTCAACAAATTCTCAGTCGCGTCATTTTTTTCATCTGTTCCCTCCGTTCGTAGCTGCGGTACAATATCTTGGATGAGTGGGGTTCATAACCAGGACAAAGGAAATACGGGTTTTTGTCTCGGGAGTTTGAATTAAGAAGCGGGGATTTTTTATACCCACAATTAATTGCAGTAGTTGAGCCTCGAAATCAAAAATGTTCAGATGATGTCCAGACTAAAGCGCTGCACAGGCAAAAAAATAAAGGATGAGCAAATTTGAGATTAGGAAATAACTTGACTTAAAAACACTTTTCGAGAAATTCAGATATAAGGAAATTAATAATGGAATATGAGTTCGAGCATTCTTTTCACAGAATGTAAAAACACAACGAAGTTTTGCTTATCTGGTCAAATATCATCTATCCGAGCGTCCGTTATTTGCTCACGTGACTCTGTTCTTTCTATTAGTTTTATAGAACGGCGTTAAATCACAAGGACTAGGCGGTTACTCAAAATGATTTTGTTGGAAACAAGTGGATGGAACAGAACATCAGTTTTTCAAACAGCCAATTCAAATGAGATTTTCACAATTGAAATTCTTTGTTTAGGAGTGTAGCGATTTGTCATTGAAATTTCCCTAAATAACTGTCAAATGACGGCAACTGCATTCTTGACAGTTCGTTATTGATTAGGCAATTTCTTTCCTAACCTCAAATTTTCCTACCCGGTAGAGTGTGTGTAATTAAAAATAGTAACAGAAGAAGAAAAGTTGAATGTGATTCAGAATAAAAATTATGTTAATCGTCAAAAATGTTTTCAAAGTCTTCAATAAAAACGAAATGAAATGTTCCAGAGATCCCCTTAAATCCTATTGAGAATTTTTAATCCCTCTATTTAGAATTTTTCTAAATATTTTCTGTATTTTTGTCGGGCGTAGATTATTATTACTATTACTATTATTTTTTTTTTATTATTAATATAAAGGGTTTTTTCTTAAGGACTTCACATCTTTTTTTATTTTAAATTTTAATACCTAAAATTTATGTATGTGTAGGCAAATTAAACACGTTTTATCTGTTTAGTGTCTTGTTTTATTCATAATATTTTTTCTAAAATACCACAAACTTAATTATAAAAAGAAGTTTTTATTCTAGCCTTCCTTAAAAATATTGTAACAGGTACCTACAACTACCACTACAACTACAACTAAAGTAACCGACAACATCATGAACAACTACATATGATTTTTTGTTGTTGTTTTAATTTAAACCTTTTCTTTTCAATCCACAAAAGCCAAAATCTCGCTACTTGTATAAGAATTGACTTCTCTGTTAGTAAATCGCTGGCACAAAGTACACATGACCAACTTTCCATAGGCTCCTGCATCGAAGCCTCGAAAGAGGCACTTTTTATGATGCAAATAAATTAGAATGAAGCAGCATGTATTTTGGTATATAATTCTCTTGTAACAGCAATCGAATAATCGATTAATCGTACTAAAAGACTTTAGAATTCATGTAGTGAGACTTTTGAAAACACTTTCGCACGGGCGTAGCACCACGTCTGGTAGTTATTTGCAGATATTTTTGCAACTGCTGACGGTCGGTGCAGCAGTGCGATTGTTTGTACTGAATTGGATTGGGTGTGGTCGTCATCAAGTCATCGTAGTCGTAGTCTTTGCTGTTGTTGTTAGTTTTTTTGGTGTTGTCTTTGGCGTACCTATGAAATGTATGCCAACTGGGCTAAAACTAACGCCACAAATGTTCGCCAAGAATCAACCAGCATTTACTAGTGGTGGCTGGCCATCGGCAACTATTATAGCGTTGCTGTTGTTGTGTGGCTGTTCTTTTTTTTGTCTTTTTTTTTCCTTCATTATATTTACTATTGCCACCTCGGGATAGGCAACTGCATGATAGGACAGACACAAAGACAGACGGACACTCAGATCAACAAAGTCCCAAATAATTTCGAATTTATCAGCTATTGTGTACGAGTATTATGGGCACGGAAGGGGGGGGTGCCTAGATGATGGGGGTGGGTTAAACCTTTTCTGCTACACACTTTAATACTCGTAGTCAATAGAAAACCACAAACTGTTGCACAAATTGTGCAATTAGTGCACAATCATCAGCCTGAGTAATGCATACCACTGGCATGAAGGCAAGAGTTGCCACCACACATACACACACACACACACACACACACACAACCAGACAAACAACCGTCCAAAGAGTCTACATCAAGATGTCCTTCGCTTCAGGAACCGCTGTATTTCTGAGAGTTTCAGTTCAATATTGTCCCTGACTAGAGCTCATTCATATCTGAAATGCATAAACGAACGAAGAAAAAAGAAAAAAGTTGCGATTTTCAGAAAAAACTCTGATAAAAAATGCAGCTGTGCCGTGAACACTGAGCGAGTGAGTGAGTGAGTGAGTGCCTACTGCAATTTTGTCTGTGGGTAGTTTATCTACGGCTGATTAGAGTGATCTGTACTGTGTGGTGTACAAAATAGTGGATGTTGTTGTTGTTGTTGCTGATGTTTTTGTTGCTGCTGCTGCTGTTGTTGGTCCAACATGCAACACATTCAGACACACTGGTACACATTTTGCACACATTTTATGTACTTTGGAAAATGTTTCAAGATGCTTGTTGTGTTGTTCTCATTGTTGTCGTTGTTGTTGTTGTTAGTATTGATGCTGCTGTTTGTTGCTGATGGTATGACCGATTTTTAATTTTTTTTTTTGCTTTCGTTACCTCAGTTGTGCAATGCCTAACGGTCTTGTGGAGCTATTTTTTGTTTTGTTTTGTTTTTGTTTCTCTTCTTCGTAATCAGATTAAACTCTCAAAAACGTTATTAGATGAAAATTATTACAATTTTATAGTCATGCGGAAATTATAACAAAACCGCATCCCTACAAATCCTCATATAAATACGACTACGAACGAGTATCAGTCAGCCAACCAGCCAAACGGCCAAGAAGCAGCAGCCGTTAACAAAAGAATTCAGTTTATTCAATTGTACGTTATCAGAGAGAAATTCTTTTGGTTGTGTGCATCAAAAGGTCAAGAGAGCATGTTTATTACCGAAGACCAGTTAAGACGATAACGATGACTAGAATACGGTTTCAGCTGAATGTTTTTTATTTTTTTTTTATCGAAGAGCATAAATTCTTCGTAATCACAAGCATCTTCCTTGAACCGACCGAATTTTAGATATTTAATTTTGAGATCAGCACTGCGAACAGTAAACACTTCTGGGATGTGACTGCTTTCAGTACATATAAAATGAACCTTTTGGAATAAGTGTCATATGGAAAAAGTACCATTTGAAAAATGTATATCTTGAAAAAAGTACTTCTCAAAATAAGAATCTCTTGGAAAAACTACTTGCCGGTAAAAGTATCTATTGGAAAAAGTACGGCTTGGAAATAGTATTTTGTGGAAAATGCCTTTTTTGTAGAATAACTTTCTGGAAAAGTATATGTTGAAAAAAGTACGTCTTGGAAAAGTACGTCTTAGAAAAGTGCCTCTTGGTGTAGTTAATTTTTGGAAATCACTTCTTGGAAAATTAGTTTTTGAAAAAGTACCTTTTGGAAAACATTGTACTTTTTGGAACAAATATATCTTCCAAAAGTACCTTTTTTGAAAAATTCCTTCTTGAAAAAGTATATTTTTTTTTAAAGTACGACTTGGAAAAGTCTCTTGGAAAAATAAATGTTTGGCAAAGTACATTTTGGCAAAATTATTTCTAGGAAAAGTACTTCTTGAAAAAGTACTTTTTAAATAACATGCTTGTTTTTGAAAAAAGTACTTTTTCAAAAGTCCCCTTTTGGAAAAAGTACTTCTCAAGAAATTATCTTTTAGAAAAAGTACCTTCTGGAAAACTTAACTTTTGGTGTACCTTTAAAAAAATATACTTGTTAGAAAAGTATCTTTTAGAAAAAGGAGGAAGTCAATTTTGGAGAAAAGCATTTCTTTGAAAAGGTATATATTGGAAAAAGTACTTCCTGGAATAGTACATTTTGGAAAAATTGTTTTTTGGGCAAATTTACTTCTTGGAAAACTAGTTCTTGAAAAATTACCTTTGGAAAAAAATGCTTGTTAAAAAAGTACATTTTGGAAAAAAGTACATCTTCAAAAAGTCCCTCTTTGGAAAAGTACTTCTTGAAAAATTATTTTTTGAAAAAATATATTTTAAAAAACTTAACTTTCTTCCGAAAAGGTACTTTTTAAAGAACTCACTTTTTGGGATAAGTACGTTTCATAGTTTTTGCGAATAGATACCTTTTGAAAAAATTACTTCTTGGAAAAGTATCCTTTTTTTGTGAAAAATATTTGTTGAAAAAGCACCTTTTGGGAAAAGTACTTTTTGTAAAAGTACCTTTGGGAAAAGTACTTTTTGTAAAAGTACCTTTGGGAAAAGTACTTTTTGTAAAAGTACATTTTGGGAAAACATAAAATTTGGAAAAAGGCTGCTCTTACAACTTTTTGGAAAAAGTGCTCTTCGAATTAGTAAATTTTGAAAAATATATATATTATAAAAAGTATGTTTTCCAAAACTGTTCTTTTAACAAAAATCTCTTTTGGAAAAATTACCCTTTGGGAAAAATTAAATCTTGTTAAAAATGTCTAAGGAAAAAAGTACCTTTTGGGATAAGTAAATCCTGGTAAAAAATATTTTAAATATTTTTAATACTATTTTTAAAAAAGTTTGTTTGAAAAAAGTACCTTCGGAAGTAGTACTTTCTAAAAAAGTGCTTTCTTGTGATTTTCTTCAAACTACCTGCTGAAAAAATATCCATTAAAAAATTTAGGTGAAAATGTACCTTTTGAAATAAAGTATCTGTTTGAAAAGTGGCTATTTATATCTTAATAGCCACTTGCAAGTACGCAAACCCAAAGATGTATTTTAAAACTTTATGAACTTCAAAGTTACCCTTCATTTACAAAAAAGAAATACCTTAAAAACTGCGTCGTCTGTCCGTGTGTTTAATGTGGTTTCCTATGACACAGAATTAAATAAATTAACTCAATCATCATGATCATTAGCGGGCAATCATCATTAACAACTGGCAGATACACTCGTTCAACTAAACAGTCATCATACACTTGTGATCAAACACACACACACACACACTCACACAAACACACTCGTTCGGTCGGTCTTCCATATATGCTTTGCTTTGACTTACTTGTACGCTGATTAGTACTTCTGTGCAACGAGCGGTGGTATAATCGCATTTGAAGCATTTGAACAGGTTTAAAAGGAAATTGAGACATCAAATCGGTTGCTGCTTTACGAGATCGTCTGAAATATTTATGAAAATAAAATGAAAAATAAAAATTATGCTCCTAAAGTGTAACGTGGTAGATGGCAACTAAATCATAAGACCTCGTCATTAACATGCGGTTTATTGAGTATCAATTGATGTAATTTATTTAACAAAAAATTGTTTTCCACGTTCGCCGGGCTTTAATGCGGAGCGCATTTGTGGCATTAAAATTCTGTAGCGTTCGCTTCGAAATCACAAGTTGCTTTTATGACAGGAATTTGGAAATATTTATGTGCATATTTTATTTTCTTGGGATTATATAAGAACGGGTGTTTGTTTTTTACGCAGAAGTACTTTTTGTACACAATTAAAATTATTTATTATAGCGACAAAAAAATTAAACCATAATATTTTAGAGAAACGGATTATGTGGAAAAATGCATTAATTTAATTGTAATTCTCAACTCAATTTAATAAAAAATGTTTGCTTTTGTTTAAAGTGGGCCTTTTTGAAATTAAAAGTACCTTTTATGGGACAAAATGGCAAAAGTATTGCATGGATTTGTAAATATTAACTTTTGTCTAAAAATCCGTTTTGTGTACAAAGAACTTGTGATGTATGTAAGAAGTACCATGTATGCAAATAGTACTTTTTATATAATAAGTACCATTTCTACATAATAATTATATATTTGTTAAAAAGTAGCTTTTGTCTGAATAATTTTTTATTTAAAATTACCTCATTATGCAAAAAATTAAAAAATTATGATGCTCATGGAAAGTACTTTTTAATTAATATGTCCTTTTTATATAATTTGAATATATTTCCTCAAAAATATTTCTTATCTAAAAAATTGTTTTTACCTAAACCATAAAAAGTACTTTTATATGGAAGTACCTTTTACGTAAAAAGTACTTCTATGTAGCAGCATCTTTTACGTAAAAAGTACTTCTTTCGTAAAAAGTATATTTTTTCGCAAAGAGTAGTTTGTTCCTAAAAAGTAATTTTTTTTCGTAAGCAGCGCTTTTTTTCCTAAAAATACTTTATTTCATAAAAAGTACTTTTTTCGAAAGAAGTACTTATTTTTTTATTTGTGATAAATATGATTATTTAGAAATAAAGTACTTTTCACCAAAAATGTACCTCGCCCAAAAAAGTACTTCTCGCAAAAAAGTACTTTTTATATACAAAATATTTCTTTCAATCAAGTAGTTCAATATATCAAAATCTGTCGGATGTGGTGTATACTACTTGCCAAAAAGTATTCATATAATATGGAGGGTACTTTTTAAAAGTACTTTTCGCCGAAAACATATTTTTTTCTGATAAAGTACCTTTTGTTGAAAAACTACCTTTGCTTTGCAAAACAATTTAAAGCATTAAAACAGAATATATGTACATCAAAGCTAAAAGTGCTGTTAACATGAAAAGTACTTTTTGAATGTAAAACGAAAAAATTTTCCATATATGAGCAACCATAATAGTACTTTTTAAACAAAAGGTTCTTGTTAAATGAAAATTATACATTAAATAACTTACTTTTTAATGTTTTTAGTGGAGACAGGTACTTAAATAGTTACTTTTGTAAGTATATACGAAAGGTACTTTTTCATAAAAGGTACTTTTGTTGAAAATATATCGTACATGAACTATTTATTTCTCTCGCTCACATATTTAAAAAATTAAAATTTTTTTCTGCCCATAACAAAACCAACGGTATGAGTAATATAATGATACAGTCCCATAGTGCATGTACAAATTACTGTATTGTCTCTGAATATAATTTTTTTTTTGTATGAAAAGAAAGTATGGAATGCAAATGATTATTATTTGTAATTCTCTTTTTTTAATAACTAATAATAATAACAACAATAACAACAAGTATTGGCAAATTAACCCCTGACAAACTGTAAGTTTTTTTAGGACAAGGCCAAATTATATGGAAAGAGAATAATTTCGTGTCTAAATGCAATAATTCTTATAACTAAAATTACAAAATTGTTTTGCATCATGTTGATGACAAAAATTAAATTAAAACCACTTTTTGCTTACCTGAACGGGTTAATTTATTTTCAAGCGCTTCAATTTATTTCCAATTAAAAAATTGCACTTAAATTAAATGAATTATTGACTTCAATATAACGCTATTTATTTACATGCAATTACTAACATGTTTATTAATTACTTGTTTGCGATCGATTCGATTATGCAGTAGTTGAAAAGAATTAAATCTTGATAGAGTTCTTTGATATAAAATTGCAATTGCAGCACTGAAACTGATGTGGATGTTAAAGTAGTTAAATGAACGTGTTGATAAAATAAGTTTTATTTATTTATTATTTTTTTTTTTGCTTGTTTGGAGAAGCTTTTCACAATTGATTTCATTCCTTTACGCAACTGTGGCCTGATTTATTTTTGCCTTTATTTTGCATCTGTGCAATTTAAAATTACAATCTGAAATGTATTCACTTATTCACACAAGATGTTCAATTAAAGTTAATCGCTTTAAATCAGTCACAGTGAAAGGAGTCTCCTAAAGCTTGAGCCTCAATTAACGTACTCCGTAGTCACACATTCAATGGCTTTCAGTCACTCATTGTCAAGCCAATAACTTTAACATTGAAATTGATTGTATCTTCTTCCTCTGCCCGTCGCCTGTCCTAAATGTGGGTTAATTAATTGGCTCTTCAGTAATTAACGTGCATTATTTCTGTTGGCCAGAAATCATCTTAATAAACCACACCATCAGCTTAATGAGCCAGCGTAGCAGCAACCGGGTTACATACAACCACCGATTTGTAGGGAGAAAATGCTGAAAAAAGAAAAGGTTTTTTTTTCTTCGTGCCACTTGGCACTTTGCCTGAGCATTTTATAATTTACAAGTCCAAAGCAAATGATGTTAAATATTTTGCTGATCTTATTTTTATTATACTTTGTTGTTGTTGTTGTATCTCTATTATCGCGTATCGCACCAGCAGCAGCTGTAGGGAAAGGCGTGTGCTCCGTTTTTATTTGATGTTATTGAATTTTTTTTCTCGCCTTTTTTGTTAGTTTAATTTTGAAAAGTGAGTTAATTACCCTTCCGGTGCTGTTACTTTTGAATGCTGCTTCATAACGTTTCTTTTTCTGATTTTTTTTATAAATTTTTATTTCACTTTTTGAATTGTTTTACACAGTTTGTGTTTTGGTGTGTTGGGATGTGATTGCGCTAGTGGTTGCGTGAATGTGTTTGTGTGTGTGTGTGTGTAGCTTTTTAACGCCTTTAGCATTGTATTGCGGTGACCGATAATGGAATGCATGAATAATGTGTTTTTGGTGACCACTGTAGCTGCTGTACCACGGCTTTTATTCAATAATTGCTTAATTTTTTTAAACACTTGAGATTAGGGAGCGTTTGCAATCGTGGTGAAGTGATGAAATCCTTAACATGAAAATAATAAAAATTTATTTGTGAATTATTTATTTCATTTTAAAAAAATAATGCTAATAATATTAGCAACTTTTTAATAGAAAATGGCAACGAAAATTAAGAATTTATGAGAAGTTAATCCCAAGATCCCCACGAAAAATAATTCCTGTTTTAAGCCCTTACAAACTTTTAGAAAAAAGTGAAAATATTTTACATATTTTGCAGAAAAGAATTCGTAATTAATCTGACGGCAACTGTTGTACAGAACTTGCAATTGAATGAATGAGAAGTCTAAATAAATATCAAAGTTTTAATATGAAATTAATGATCGAAATGCAGGGGTTTGTGAGATCAGGGAAATTTAAATGCACTGCGCGAAGTGAATCTAATTACATTTGAAGTAAACGAAAAGGGAACTGAAAGAAGTGTGAATTTAGTCAAAATTTTACATAAAAAATAGACATAAAAATATATAGGTTGGCAAATTTGAGGTTAGGAAGTAAATTGGCTGTCAAATGATGAAATATAAGGAACTGATCCGTCATCTATTCACATTTACTTAGAAAAAAGTTGGGAAATTTTAAAGGTGGATCGCCACACTGTTAAACAAAGAATTTCAATTAAAAATTTACTATCATGTGAATCAAATTCTATTTGAAATAAACGGAAAAGGAAACTCGGGAAGTGTGGACATTGACACTAAATTGAAGGACAATTTTAGAGAAATTTTATTAAAAAAAATAAATTAATTAATTAACTTGAATTAAAATATATACGAATTTGAGGTTAGAAAGCAGATTTTTCGTTGAATGGCAAAATGTTAAAATTGGCGCAGTCGTAAAATGACATTTATTTAGCAAGAAGTTATGAAGTTTCGAAAACGTCATCTTTACACTGTTAAACAAAGAATTTTAATTGTCGAAATTTACTCCCCTCGGGGGGCACAATAGGCAACATGGTCAGTCGTAACGCCTTGTTGCAGTGCTTTCTGGGGAAAAGGTAAGAAATACAGGTGGAAGGATACCTGGGTCCCGCCATTAAGACCAAAATCAATAAGGACCAAAAATCAATAGTAGGTTACAAGCCTCTATCGGTTTGACCTGCGAGGCGTAACCAGATTCCTTACACTGGTGCCACGGGATCTGGTTGAGCACCACAGATGATGTTTGCTCGAGGATGAAGCGACAATGTTGCCATACCCATGAACTTTTGGCTGGGCGTGTGTGAAACATCTGCTTCACTGGCGAAGCTCTGTTTAAGGCACGTTCATCAAATTGATGGCGTGTGGCAGACCTCGCACTTCCCCTTTGTCTAACTGAATCTGTGGTCAGATGAGTCCGCGTTGTGGCTGCGGTTTAATACCAAGAGTCGCTGGTAGAGATGTCCGATAAGGGTTGATGTTTTGGCATATTCATACTATGCTGGGACTTCGACCCAGCTGATAGCAGTCTCTATGGGCTGCTACGAATCAGCAGACCTTATGGAAGGGGTGGTGTGTTGTTGTTGCTGAGAGAATCAGCAGGGATAAGTCTTACGACTTTGAATTTTGGTTCCTCTTGGTGTTGACGACATGCTTTCCTCGGAAGTAACTGATGGAAAATAATCAATTTGATGGAACTCATTTTGAATTATCCGCCCCTCATTCTTACGATTTAACGACAATTGAAGAGACCGGACTTGCGTGACCAATTTACAAAAAACTAACGATCTGAAAGATAAAATTTGATAAGACAAGCGAAGATTTGATGGAAAATGTTGTTCAAAATTTGAAAAAAAGAGTGGACGTTTGCCAACGCGTTTAAGATAGACATTAGCCCGACAACATATTCCATTACTAATTCCAATATTTCCTCTTTAAATTAAAATTTAAGAAAATGAGTTTGTCAAAAAAATAGAGCGTTTTGAAGCCAATTTACTTTCTAACCTCAACTTTGCCACCGTTTGTATAAAATCAGGTGTACCATTTACAATTGTACTGTCTTTCAATCCAACTTCTGAACCACCCTAATGCAACCATAATCAATTCAACAATATTTGGGTGCAAATATTTTGTTCAATATAAATCTGTTTGTATATTAAAATTTTTGTTTTATTTTCGATTTATTTTTGCTGAATGTTTGACTTCTGGTGTACGAAAGCGTATGAATAAATGAATATGTATGTATGTGTGAATATGTATGTTTGTATGAGGGTAATTTCGGTAGCAATTTTTATATATATTTTCAGAAAAAAAAACTTATTTGCTCTTGTTCGTGGCAAACATTTATTGAAAGCGTTTTATTGAAACAACCTGCAGATTTTGTTTTATTGTTTCGTTTGGCTGATACTGAATGAGTGAATGAGTGAATGAATGAATGAATGAATGTCTGAATGTACAATTTAAGTAGCCAGAGCCAGAGCCAAGCCAGCGTTGTTACACCAGCGACGACCGACAGTTATTATTTTTAAACGATTCTCCACCAGATTGCGGTCACTTTCGATTGTGTGTCTCTTCAGTCGTTACGTACGGATGGATGTCTACATTAAATGAATGTTTGTTGGTTTGTTTGTTAGATTTTGGGATTTAGTCATTTGTTGTGTTGTTGTAAAAGTTTTATTGTTTTTTAGTTGGCGATCGATCGGTGGCTTGTTGGCAAAATGTGTGGCCCTGACCACAGTTAACTTCAAATTATTAGTTTCATTATTTGTTTGTTCGTTTGTTTGTTTGCTGTCTTTGATTTTGAAAAATAAAAGCAAAATTATTTCAGATTCAGTTTCCTAATTTTCATTGTTTCAATAATTGTTCAGCAACACACACACACACACACACACACACACTCACGTACATGATCATGTAGGTATTTGGATTTTATTTTTAAATGTAAAAATGCAACCTGCTGGTGGTTTTTAAGGCAGTTTTTTTTTTTTTAATTTATCGATATATTTTTTGTGTTTGCCTTGAAGGAAGTCGCAATCGCTACTGCCTGCCTGCCCATCCTGTATTTCTGTAGCACAGCAGCAGTTGAAAAACAAACGACTGCTTTTTGATATTAATTATTTCCATACCAAATGTATCGCTACTCGTAGTTGCCTTTTACAAAATACAAGTGAAATTTATTTAAAAAAAAAAATGAATTCAATAATAATCGAAATAAAATATTGCAGGGGTGATAAACAAGTTCGTGATTTTCTGAAAGATAAAAACTAATTTTATTTTTCAACATGATCTTTGACTTCCTAAACTGCTTTTTATTCCAAGTTTTAAAAATCTGGAAGCATTTCCCCTTTTAAACAGTTTTTAGGGAATATAAAAAGTGATTGTTTAGCCAGTTTCTTATTGGCAACACTGTTTTCGGCAGGTCAGCTGTTTTGGTGCAACATGTTACTATTAAACATGTTCAGTTTGGTCTACAATTTAACCATCGTATCGACTAACAAAGAAATCCTGCGGAGGGTAGGATCCCTTTTTATTAATAAATTCATGATCGGTTGAGAAATCGCATCTTCTTCCATTTTGTGATCAATTGCAAACGGAAATTTCCGTATATGATGTGAAGACCAGTGAGATGCGTTGCCAGTGCATTCCGAAAATGCCTGCAACGGTTGACTCACATGAAACCAATATTGAGGAATTTATTCCTGAGAAAATTCTCAGTTGCCAGAGTTGCCATACTTTCAAATTAAAAAAGTGGAAGCTAATGCTTAAGCAAATTAAGCGCTCAAAGTCAGGCAAAAAGAAAAGTCAGATAAATAAAATCTATAACTAAATCTCTGTCATATATTCCAGGTTTTCTTTTGTTCTTACGGATCTGTTTATAAAGTGTATGAAATTGAATTAAAGTGTATGAAATTGAAGCATGGCAACATTTATTCAGAGAATGAGTAACCGAAAAGAGGGTGCAAACACTACCGAACGAACTAAAATAGATTCTATCGGGCGACTGCTTTTTACGGAAAAGATTCGCTTAGAAAAATAATTGCAGGCACAATTATGTTTGAATTTAAGTGGAGATTTTTCCAGCAAAACGAGGGGACACATTTTGTGGGAAAGAAACATTTTTGTGTGAGAGTTTTTTTTCAATAAGACTTTTATAAATGTTTTTGAAAGTTGCTGATTTTACTTTTTCGTCTTAATGCGCCTTGTCGACAGCCGCTTTAATTTCAATTAGCTTGTAAGAAAGTCATGTGTCTTATTACCGTTCTCGCATCGAGTCGACAGTTTGCAAGATATTGAACAAAAACACTAATAAATTGTTCCACGACATCGTTGTATTTACAAAAATACCTTCGAAAGAAACACAAATTCCAAGATTTTATTATTTTTTCATGTATTTTGTCCGCAAAACGATATCGAGGGGAATCGGGAAGATGGGCAGCATATAGTTCTTTAATCCAGTAAAAAATCTCGAGTAGATTTGAGAGCAATAATGAGGCCCCGTAATGCTAAATTTTTTCATCAAAACTGTTCTCTTTATGCGCTCCAAGTTCTGGCTCTCTTTAATATTTCCATCACCTCCCTGAAATATTGAAACCCTCATTTTGTGGGATTTAATATTTGCGAAACTGTCCTCACGAAACTGTTTAAGAGGAGCAAGAAAAATAGTGTTCGCCTGACTCAAAATCTATTTTAATTACAAAGTATTACTTTGCAAATTATATTTATTTTATTTATTTATTTTAAATACTTGTTTTTATTAATTGTATTACCAGCGGCCCAGACCACATACACGGATTTCTTTTATCTTCACTTAACATTTAGCGAAGCAGTTAAACCCGGACTAATTTTCCCATTATAATTATTTTATATTGTGGGTGAGTCATCAGCCAACAAGCCACTCAGTCGGCCAGCCATTCATCCATCGTCATCGTCAGCAAACGCCAAAATTTAATTTTTCTTTTAACTCGAACAGTTGTTGTTGTTGTTGTTGTTGTACATTTTATTGTTTCATTCAAGAGATTTGGATTTTTATTCATAAAACGTGGCCAGCTGCAGATTATCTTTCAGTGTTTTTCTTTTAATATTTTTTGTGTTTGTTTTTTTTTTATGGTTAAGAAAAACAAACGCTACGCAATTGCACAAATGCGAGTGTAAAATAATATGATTTTTTTTTCTTCAGGAAACTGAATTGGCAACAGAAATGCAACAACATTAACGGGTGGGTCACCAGCAATTTTTGCCTGATGGCAAAAAAAAAATTAAATAAAAAATAATAATAATAAATATGTTTATAAATATAAAAATGTATGAAGTGTTTCTGGTTACACACACAATATTTTAGCATGAGCTTGAAGGGAATTGTTTATTATTTTTGGGTTTGATTTTTGTATAAAACAGATTGAAGATTTTCAAATTTAGATTACAAAAATAAAATTGAAAAAAAAATTCAGCAAATATTTCGAAAAATTAGACATGGAAAAAACAATAAAATGGTAACACGAGGACCCAAATTTAGTCTGAGTTCGAACTTTTCGAATGCACTTCACCCAGAGACGCCGTTGCGTGTATTTGAACGCCGTTATATTCCACTCTTAATGGCATCAATAGGCCTTTCAAACGAAGAAAAAAAATTCGATGACATCTCTCAAACGCTTTTATTTAAATTCAAAGATGGGAAGCGTTTAATGAGAAATAATTATTGTAAAAAAGCGTACGAGAACTGTTTCAAACCGATGGCAACACACTTTTCTTAATTCCCCATGTTGCATTTGGATTATTTTTCTTCGTGATATATTTTTCTGGTATATTTTTCCAAAAAATTATTATTATTTTATTTTTTTAAATAATATGATATAATGACAATATGAGTTTATGGCGTCCAGTGTGGGTGCGCCCATTATTATGATTTGGCTGAGTACGGAGTTGCAACTATTACCGTCGGCTTTGAGGCCATGTAAACTGTGTTTTTATAGGTTGGCAGCACTTTTTATCAGCTGATTTATATTTACTTTGATATCTCATTTCAACATGAATAGTCAAAGCTTCCAAATCGAACAAACTTATTTTGGAAATCATGGTTCCATTCGAAACACTTAACGCGGGCATTTCATGTAGCGATAGAACTCGCTTTTTTTTTTTGGAATGGATGCGTCAATAAAAAAACTGCCGTATTGGAAGTGATCATACTTCCAAGTGTATGTTGAGACATCGTTATGTCCTGAAAAACGGATTAATTGGGGTGATCTATGGGCTGGTAGTTTTTAAAAACGGTGGTGTTCTGAAAGGTACAGTCCATGGTGACTGCTATAGGGCCATGATTACTGGCTTATGCGGTTTCTAAGAGACGGTGCGACGTGGTTTATTGAAGGAAACATTTGGCAAACGTGGAGTCTAACGTTTCGACCCGAGGATATGGTCTCTAAGATCGTGCGATTTAAAACCATGATTACTGGCTTATGCGGTTTCAACAATTATGACGCACATATTACGGTTAAATCAATTATGACGCACAGCTCGCGTCATAATTGATTTATTGAAGGAAACTTTGGGTAAACGCATGATTTCACGTTTTAGATTCATGAATTGGCCTGCAAGAACGTGCAATTTTACGCCGTATTTTATTTTTATTTTTTTTTTTATTCTGAACTTGGTAGTCTGCCCCGATAATTTCGAGACGCTGGACTACTTGGGGGACGACATTAGCCGCGTTATTGCCGATATACGTCCAAATCTGTTGGGAAAAAAATCATTGAAAATTACACCTTCAGATTAGACTACCTCCGACCCAGTCTTGTGGCGGTCCTATGCCAGTAGTTATATATAAATTATAACGCCAAAAGTTGGATGAAGTAAATTTCATGTCAATTTAAAAAAATCATCTCTGCTTTATTTCATTTCCAAGTTCAATCCTTAAAGGAAGAAAAGCCAGCTAAGCAACCCCACGATTCGCTGTTCATGAGGATCGAAATATGTTGTGATACATAGAGAGGCGGTGGGTCCAACATTTTCTCTCAAACTCAGCAACACTAATTTAACAATTTTATAAAAATTTTTATATAATTTTTATTTTATTTTATTTATATTATTTTGTTTTTTTCAATTGATTTAAAGTGTTTCACTTAACAATTTGTGCCATGACAGTTAAATAGTTTGTGGGCACTAAAATTATTTTGTGTGAATTGTAAATTTTATACAAAATTTTATTACAACTCTTTTTAAATCAAATGAACGACTGCGATGCCTCTCTGGTCTACAGTCCAACTCACTTCCAAGTCTTCTCGTTGTGATTATTTTAATCACATTTTCGTTAACTTGTCTTCTTGGCTTGACTTGTTGGTTTTATTTGCTAAATTATAAGCATGCGCCACGGCTATTAACTTGAGCAAAATAAATACATTTTTTATAGCCATTTAGCTTACAGTGGGGCTAAATAGAAAAAAAATATCAATCAAATAACATAATTTACAAGCCCTGTTGTAGGCTTTATCGTGGTATTTGGAAAAAGAAAACAATTTCCATCAAACAATTTCACAACAAAAATTTGGGTTTTTGTAAATTAATTTCGTTTGAAAAAAAATTTTGTTGAAAATAGTTGTTTGTTTTGTTTTAAATATGATAAACGAGTCAACAGAGCTGATGAATTAAGACGGTGTGCTTTTTAGAGTGCCTTTTAAACAACAACTAAAAAAAAAGACGACCTTTAAGGTAACGAGCAATTAAAAGAGATCGCAAGCAACAGCACCAAATAACCACTCCAAATAACAAACATGGCCTAATCATATCCTGTCACTTTTAAACGACTCGTAATAACATTTTTTATTTGAAGCATCAACCAAAAAGCGAAATCTTGATGGCAAAAACAAACGAAACGCTGGGCAATTATTTATAGAAGTTTAAAAGTAAAAATGTACTTAAACAGCAATTCTAGTTATTTTAACGAAATAAAAATTATTATGGAAAAAAAAAGAATTGTGCATGTGGGTGTTGTTTGGCTAAAATCGAAAACAGAACTTAAAAATGCATTTAAGTGACCTGGTCTTTGATGTTCATAATGCGCTGCAGTAGAGGCTGCTGCATGACTATTTTTAGGTTTCGAGCTGCAGACTCAACTAAACCAAACGACTACGGGCTGGTAGTCAGTCGTCGTAACTTGGAGACTGCATTCCAATTTGTTTAGAGATGCAAGTCGCAAGCAAACAAGAACCATAACAGACGGACGGACGGACAGTATTTTTTAAAGCAAAAAAAAAAAAAGCTGGACGGACGCCAGCCTTTGGAATTATTTGCAACATGACGCAACAATCAGTTGTTTGTTGTATTTGGCCGTTTGCTCTTTTTCTTCCATCTCCAAACAATTTCAATTTCAAATGTTGCACAAACACACATATTTCACTTATAACATCCGATATGAGACACACTCACAGCGTTTATTATAAATGCAACAAATACAACGCATTTTGCCCCAATTACGTTGGATCTGGTTTTATATGTTTGTTTCAGTTGAGACGCTGGTTTTTTCTATTTTTCTTTTTTTTCCATAGATTTTTTCTTCTAGCGTGTGTGTGTGTGTGTGTAAGTTTTGTACTAAAGCGTTCGTAATATAACCAACCAACCCAGGTGAACAAGAAGAACAGCCTCTGAAATTGTTAGTTAGACTTCGATGTGGACATGCCTTGCCAAGCAATGCGTTCGCTTATAATTTCGTCCGTCCACATATTTTGTCCATCCGTTGTTAGTTGGTTGTTGTACGTTTCTTGTGTGTGTATAACTGACGACGGTGGCTTTTGGCTGGCATGTAGCGATGGGGATGGGTGTGTGTTTGTGTGTGTGTGTGTGTGTGAATATTCATTCATTCTACGAGATGTATCTGTCCGTCTCTCTGTCTGTCTGTCGTCGTTGTTACAGTTTTAATACATTTTTAGTTATTTAAAATCGTATAAAAACAACAAACAAACACACAAATAATCATGCAACACCATGCCACTGCATGTTTTATTTTCTTATTGATTTTGAAAGACAAAAATCAATATGGAGAGTATCATAAATCGCCAACTAGAAAATTGACTTCTTGATCTTTTTGTAAATAAATTGCGAAAGAAAAAATGCTGTGCCTGTCCTTTTTCCTTGCAAAAGGGAATTTTAACCCTGGACCGAGTTACTCAAATATCTCTTTATCTCTTGTACTAATAGAATAACGGTTGTGCATATCAAAATCCTGTAGAAATAATTATTTGTAAAGCGGTCGCCCTTTTTCCCAGCTGAAAGAAACATATGCGGGTATTCTCTTTCGTCCTTGACTTTGCAATGCTGAGTGGGAGTGTGAAGTTAAGAAAAGTCCTTAAAATAAAAAATGTAGCATGTTCCATGAGTCTGAGTTAAGGCCAAATTAACTAATTAATTAATATCAAGTGGAGGCGCCTGATTTTTGTGATTTATTTCGCTGAAAGTAAAAGTTATTTTTTGACTTCTACTCTTCGATGTTAAAATAATAGTTTTTAATTTTTCGATCACAAAATAAAAGTTATTTTTTGATATATTTTATTCTTCAAAAAATAAAAGTTATTTCTTGATTTGAATTTTTCGATCACAAAATAAGAGTTATTTCTTGATTTTTATTTCTTTTGCAGAAAAAAGAAATTTTTCTTGATTTTTATTTTTCAATAAAAAAATAAAAGTTATTTCTTGGTTTTAATTTTTCGATCACAAAATAAAAGTTATTTAGTGATTTTTATTTATTCTCAGGATATAGAAATTATTTCTTGATTTTAATTTTTCAGTTACAAAATAAAAGTTATTTTTTTGATTTTATTTCATTCTTCAGAAAATAAGAGTTATTTCTTGATTTTTGTTTTTCCATTATAAAATAAAAGTTATTCCCCGATTTTTCTTTATTCTTCAGAAAATAGAAATTATTTCTTCATTTTAATTTTTCGATTACAAAATAAAAGTTATTCCTTCATTTTATTTTGTTCATGTTAAAACAGAAATTGATTCTCGATTTTTATTTATTGATTAAAAAATAAAAGTTATTTCTTGATTTCGATGTTTGAAACAGAAAATAAAAGTTATTTTTTCATATTTATTTATTCATCAGATGGCGATTTTATGCCGGCTAATATTAAATAAAGCAAAATAAAAAATCTGACGAATAAATAAAATTCTGAAAATAATCTGAAGGTAGTCCATGTCACAGGGTTTATCTTGGCGCACGTGGCACATCGCTTTAAGTTTAAATATTTTCAGTTTGAATTTGAAAAATAATTGTCATGTTGCGGCCTGTGAAAACACACAATTTACTTCTATTACTATTTTATCCTTCAGACAACTCAATATGGAATACCCCTTACATTTGCGAACAGTACTAAATCTAGTGCACATTTAGAAGAAAAATAAAACGACTTTGAAGAGATTTGCTAGACTATTTTTTTACATAATTTTTTGTTTTTTCTAATTCGTTTTTTGCTTTCAGATCAATCTGTACCCCTTAAAACCAGGTTTGGCATTTAATAGTTATAGAATAAAAAATAAATTCATGTATAACTAAATAAATAAAAACGAAACCAAAAAACGAAAAAATAAAAAATATTATTAAAATTTAAATCTCGTGCTGTCTGCTGGTCTTTGTATGGCATGAATTTTGGTTCGGTGAGTTTAATTTTTATCACGTCGCGACGTCCTCTCGATTGTATTTGTTTGCAAAAGTTTTTTGAAAATTTTTTGGCTAAAAGAAAAAATTTGCTGAAATAAAAAAAAAAATTATTTTGTTTGGTGCCTGATATTTTCCTTCACATAATTCATTTCAATCTGACCAGTGGTCCGACTTCATGACAGTTTTCATGCTACAACGAAATTTATTAATACACATGCGACTCGAGTATATTTTTTAATTCTTTTTGTTTCTATATCAAACATTTCATTTCATGCGTGCAAAATTTGTCAATTGTAATTTACGTCTTGATGGGAAAGAAGCTTTTGCAAGAGGGTTTCTAATTTCGGCTAAATTTTGTTGAAAAAAAATTTTAAAAAAATATGCTGAGAATTGAAGTGCCTTTCAAGTGATATATTTCTTAATTCTTTTGAAATGGATTGTTGTAAATATTTTTGTATTTTTCTTTGAAATAATATTTATTTCATTTCAACTAAAACAATCGGCGTAATTAAAATTGCGAGTGAAGTTTTATCGGAAGCATCAACAGTTTTTCATTATCAAAACTTTAATTCGAAACTGTGCGATAAGTTACAGGGTGGATGAACAGACTTATAATTGTAACGAAAAGTCTGTGCCAATAAAGTTGCCACAAACACACAATATAACAGGCATTATGTAAATTTTGTGGTGGCATATTTTTAGGAGCAAAAACAAATATTTTTCTTCATTAGAATTGTGCAGACAAGAGCAGCCTAAAAGCGGCAGTGATATAACAAAAAATATGCTAAACGGTGGAGCCTAAAGGACATCCCTGCAACTTCCCGCCAACTTTTAGCCACAGAGCTATCAAAACGTAAACTTTTGGGCTGCTCTACGACATTTTGGCCTTTGGGACCAACAAATTTTAATTGCTCGGTATCGAATTTTCGATTTTGTTAGAACTTTCAAATGAATAAAAAGATTTTCACGTGATTGATGTAGTTTTTAGAGTCCTAGAAAAGGATCGAGAACACCAACTGATTGGATATATAATTCCGGAGTTTTTAAAAAAATCACTTTTTTCTAGCTTTTTCCGTTCACGATATCTCACGAACGGATTAACCGATTTTGACCCGATTTGCAGTGGCCGACACGATTTTTTAAATCTTAATAGCTGATTAGTTGTGGAATCGATCGGTAAGGCCGTGTAAAAGATATTAAAAAAACTTTTTTTAAATATATTTTTTTATTTCTTGAAATCTGCCAGTTCGAATCGGTTCAAATTCACAGGAAAATTCACTAGATCTCTTTAGAACCCCAACTTGAAACAGTTCGATTGAAATCGGTCAAGCCGTTCCATAGTTATAAGTGGGTCACACACGCAGACTTAGTGACAGGTTTTCAGAATCAACCAGGGAAACTTTCTACGACCTCAAAACGTCGAGGTCTGATGAGAACTCGATTTTTTTCAAAACGGAATAGTACCAATAACTTCCCGATTTTTTTAATTTTTAATTTGCGCAGCCGAAAATTAAAAAGATTAAATTTTATTTTATTAGGGAGTTGTAACATCACCTAAAGTTGTGTTTTAGAATCAGTTACGCTCAAGAGAATGGCCCCTACAGTTGGAAAAAAAGTTGGAAATGGTGCCTACGTGAAAATACGCTATGACGAAGATGAAGGTCATCGCTAGATACTTCCTTTTATCTATTGTAACGTTGATCATATGTAACAGTGAAATCTTGGCATAACGAAGCACTACGTAAAACGTAAAAGTTGTAATTAAATCTCAAATTTTTTTCTTAATATATAAATTGTGTGAGTGTTTGTATAACCCAGACAAAATTTGGCAGGTCACACTGTAATTGTGTTCAGTGTATCATACTCACTTCACACCCTAAATAAATTGACACTTCAGATGACAGATATTTAACAGCTGACGACGGCCCTGCCAGACCAGTGTTTTTGCTACCTCTAAATGGCTCTTAACTGCTAAACTTCACTTAATTAAATTATTAATTTCAGATTCCTTTTATAATTTGTTAATTTTTTATTTACTTTTTGAATATTAATTTTTAATAGTAAAGAGTTTTATTTAATTCAATTGACACATAAAAAAAAGAGAACCATTCGAAAATAAAAAATTGTAAAATACACGTTCAATACAATTTTCAAAACCTATAATTAATCAATAGTGTTGTCGGCGTTTATGCAAAAATGCGTTTAATATTATTAATTTAATTAAAACTAAACAATCGGTGTTAAACAATACTTAAATACACTTAAATATAATTAAATACAATTAATTACAGCACGTGTAACATGCACGTAAATAATGAAGATAAATTTTCATAATAAATTTTTCCCCAGTGACTATAAAATATTTCTAATTAAATTTAGAATACTTATAACAAGAGTGTATGTGTGTGTGATCATAGACTTTTTTATGTTTTATATTTGAAAAAGGTTTTTGTGTTGTTGTTGTTGTAGTTTATTAATTAAAACTGTACATTTGCAGAGAGATTAAAGTTACAATTTTTGATAATTTATTAAAGAAATAGTGTTGCCATAAATAATTAATAAGTTAACAGAAATTTATTTATATTTTAATTATCTTTTTTACTTTCTTTTGTTCGCTAATTTTAGTTGTTGGGCTTTAGTTTTTGAATAAGAGTTGTCATTATTAATCTTCCTCTAAAATTTCGGTAGCCTCTAAAGCTTTAGAGTGATCGTTGGCAACGCCAGCCGACGAGGATCGTGACACGGTCAAGTCGTTGTCATTGTCGCTGGCATTGTAATCACTGGCCTCATTCTCGGCATTGCCTATACTGGATGGTGTGTACAGATCCTCATTGTAGGTAACGCGATCCATGAAATTGCGTATTTCATCGAAATAGGAATCCTCACGATCGGCCTCATTCGAGCTGGGCGAATCGCTGATGGCCAAACCCAGCCCAGTAGTATCCGTTTCATGCTTTTTCAAATGGCGATCCAAATTCGTTTGCTGGCCGAAGCAGCGATCGCACAAATGACAACGAAACGGTCTTTCCTTATTGTGTATGTTGCGCACATGTCTTTGCAAGTTTGAAGAGATACTAAAGGCGCGATCACAGTATTTGCAAGTATAGGGTTGTTCGCCGGTATGTGTTCTCAAATGCCTGGTCAGATTAGCCGATCGGGGAAATACTTTGCCGCAAAACTTGCAAGTGTAGCGATCTTTCAATTTGCCAGATTGCGCCGCTACGTGTAGAGCACCCGCTGAGAGGCCTCTCAGAGCCTCCTGAAACATGGGCTCGGCACCAAAATGCTCTTCTCTAGCGCGTAATGCATGGGGATCTATGGCCGCCCGTTCGCCCATTAGTCCTAAAAAAGGGAACGTGCGTGGAAATGTTGATTCCAAAGCACGTGTACGATAGATTTCATCCAGCAGCATGGGATGTATGGGGCGTGGGCAAGTGGGCAGTGCAGCCGTATTGTTTTCGTTAGCTGCTGTGCTGCTGACATTACAAGGCGGAGAGGGTGAGGGTGTGGGCCCTGGCGAAGCTGTCGGTGTTCTACTGCTATTGACGGAACTATTAAAACGTCTTGGCCTTTTGGGGGCCTGCGAATAACTGTCATTGTTGCTGAGCTCGTCGGCGGCAATGGGACTATTTGCTGAGTTGTCATCTATGGTGGACTTTTGTTCGTCCTGGCTGCTGAAGTTGGAGTCGATACTGTTTCTTTTGCGTGTCACGCTGAGATCCAAAGGCAGTTCTGTAAAGTTGTTTTTAGCTTCCGGCTCATGGTGTGGCGAAATCGACACGATGTCAATGGATTTCTGTAAGAAAAATAAATTGTTTTTTAATCAGGTTCTTTGAATCAATCGGGGAAATTTGGAGTGCCCTCGTCTTTGCGTTTGCGAAAGAAAAGTGGGCAATTCCTTCAAATATTTATATATTCAATATTTGTGTTAACGAATACATTTTTCTAATTCAAATTTCTCTCCCACTTACCTTGTCGTCGTCGTTGGCTTTTAAGGAAACCTCTTCGTCGTCTTCTTTCTTGAAGGAGGCTGGCGTTTCCGTATCTCGTTTATTGACATCCTTTTTGCCATCCGATTTGACTTTTAGCTTTTCTTCTCTCGACTCTTCGTCAGACGTCAAATGCTGCGATTCTCTTTTATACGCTCTCATATGATTTTCGGCTAAACATTTTTCGCGTTTCAGTTTATAATCCACGTCCAAAGAGGGAAAATAAAGGCCGAAATTCTCGGGCACTGTGCTGGATATAAGATTCGTTTTGGGTGTAGTGCTGGGCACAGAGTTGCTTTTTGTTGTGGCATTATTATGGCTGTTGTTGTTGCTGTTGTTGCTTGCATTGTTATTGTTGTGATTGATGACGTTGGGCGGTGGCTGGCATCTCATTTGTTGTAACTTAAAATCGACATTCGGTTTCGAGAACATGGGCGAGAAGTTGGGTGTTTGTGCGGCCGGTGGCTGAGGAAACATGCCCTGCAAACCGAAAGCAGCAGCTGCTGGTGGAAAAGCCGGAAAGAAGGTGGAACGCCAGAATAAAAAAGGATTTGGCGGTGTTGTCATGTTGGCTGGTAAAGAACCGTTCACTCCGGTCGTCCTAGACTGTGAAGGCGACTGCGGCTGACCTTGATGATGCGTTAGAGGATGAGTTAAATTGTTGGGTAAGCCCACCCCTGCAGGTGTTACGTTGGCTGAATCACAAAATCGTTTGTGTTTGGACAAGGCCGTCACTGTGCCAAAACTCTGACCACACTTGCTGCACTTTATTTGCATGCGACAGTCGGCATGCATCCGCCGATGGCGGCACAAATTGGAGAACTGCGTGTATGCCTTGAAGCAAACCTCGCACTGGAAGGGCTTCACAGAGGAGTGTATGTGTGTGTGTTGCTTAAGGCCCGACGATGTAGCAAACGTTTTACCGCACTCAGGGCAAGCGTGACTTCTGGCTCCGATGTGGTGGTTACGAATATGCCGCTGCAAGTTTGAGGGATCACAAAATACCTAAAAACGACGGCCACCAAGAAGAGAGAAAAAAAGAAGAAAAAGTTTTTTAAATTGATTTGATTGATGTGCTGGCTGCTGCTTAAGTTTAATAAAGTAACGCTTCTAAGCCAAGTTTAACGCTTAACAATAGCAGGCCCAGCTACCGTACAGCCAGACTACACACACCGAAATGACAAACCTTAAAATGACGAGCACTAACGAGTGGAAGAAAATCACTTCTTTTGAGGACAAATAATTAAAATCCCTCGAATGTTAGCGAAGCAAAGCGAATCAAACGATAACGAGAAATATAATTAATCAATCACAGTCGGATGTTTATTGAATGGAATGAATAAATGGCCACGAAGCTAAAGACTACCAAAACTGCTTAGGCTCGCAAACGTACTCGCACTCAATTATTTTATTATTTAATTTCAATTGAATAAATCAAATAAATAGAAGAGGAAACAAGAAAAAAATAATAAAAAATTTTAAACCACAAATAATCAAATAAAATTTGAATAAAAAGCAGTTCGTTGTAAAGCAGATTAGACCAAAGAATGGGATATCTAGACAGAAGACAAGCGAACAACAACAACAACAAAAAAACAAAACAAGCAACGAAACCAAACCAACCAACCAACCAGCCAATCATCTTAACAACCAGTCATTTAAACGCTTAAACACCTACTCCCAAATCCAAAATCGATGGCCATCAAATGTAACAATTGTCGTTTGATAAAACAAAACCTCAACTTATTAAAGCAAACATCCAAAACCCGTAAGATAAAAAATCATTTAAGAAAAAAGAAGAAAAAAAAAATAACCACAACGAATTTGAGAAAAAGCCAGTTTTAAGACCAGCTCACACACGTGAAACAAAGCTAAAGGCTTGTTTTCTAGAGGTGGATTAATTGAATAAAAAAATTTATTTCAAAAAGTGGTTTTGAAAAGCTAAAAAATAGATACGATTCAAGCGACTGGATCATATCGTTAAAAATATATCGACTCTGTTTACAGTTAAAACAAAGAAAACAGCTGATTGTGAAGGTTGGTTAAATTTGAGGTTAGGAAGTAAATTGGTTCGAAATCAAGTTTCTTCTTGACAAATTCTGTTTTATTGACGCCCACGTAAAATAAAAATATGGAACTTAATAATGGAATATGGTGTCGCACAAATGCCCATCTCTAGCAGGTAGGGAAACTCCCGCTCTTCTCACAAAATTTTGAATCAAATTTTGCTTCGGCACCGATTCTCATCTTTAAGATGACACTCGATTTGTTCACTTACGCCAGGCCTTTGAAATGGTAAAAAAAGAAAAAACAATCCAACGGCGTTAAATTACAAGTACGAGGCGGCCAATCGGTGTTGCCAAATCGGTTTATTACGCGATCGGGAAATTTCTCTTGCATTAATTAAATTGTTTGGCCGCGTCAGTATGGGTAGTGGTGCCGTCTTGTTAGACCACAGCACACTCCTGTCATTATTAGCCAATTGTGGCTACAAGAAATCAGATATGAAGGCTAGTGAAAAAATAAATACCAACGGATGATGCCGTCTGATCACAAAATCACACCATTTGCTTGCTTTTTTTTCGAGGACTATTTACTGGCTTTGTGAGTCCATGTGCGATTAACCCATTGCGGCAATCGCCAAATTGAAAAGGAGCTTCATCTTTAGAGAGGACTTTGTTGGAAAAATGCGTTGTTTTTGTTCAGTTTTCAAAATTTTCGCTATTAAAATTCTTTGTTGACGAGTGTAACTTTTCGTTATTCAAATTTTTACTAAATAAATGTCAAAATATGACATCTCAATTCCTGACATTTTATTATTTAACACACAATTTATTTTTACCAATTTAAAATTTTCCTAACCCTGGGATTTTCGCAGGGTTAGTTAAACTCGTCACTACTGATTTATTATTTACTGTTAGATTATTGTCTATTTCCAATATTCTTTTTTTGTTGTTGTTGTTATTGTTTCTTGTTTGCCTAATCATGCTGTCAAAATGTTCCAAGATTTTCAAATTTTCTATCGCCCAGCCAGCATTCCCCGCTTCAGCATTTAAATTTTGTTGCGGGATTAATAAAGAGAAACACACACACACACAAACTCATTGTGTGTAGCTCGTGCTGGCTGACTTCTTTTACAGATATTAAATAATGAAGAAGAAAAAATTGAAAAAAAAGAAAGAAAAAAAAATTATAAAATCTATGATGAGGATCTGTCTGCTGGCTGAGGGGGTGTTTGAAGTGAAGCTTTTTGCTTGTCAGCTTAACGTTGTGTTTTGCTTCGATCGATGGATGGATGCTCTTGAGGGCCACGTTGGTTGACACGACATTGTCAGAGATGAAGTTTTTTGTTTTCTGCTTTTGGAGATGTTTATTTTTCTAAGCGTATTGTTTTTTATTTGAAATAAATTTTATAAAATAATAAGATCAGCTTTAGATTTGATCTCAAGCAAAACTAGTTTTTGTTGTTGAAAATAATGGATTTCAAAATGATCACATGCTCTGCCAAATGAGAGAAAACAGCTCATGTTTCCTATTGAATATCATGTAAAAAACGTACGCGTTTACCAGAAATACTCCTGCTCATTTTACGCGGTTTTATTCTTTGTGGAAGGTGTCCAGAATGTGTAGGCCCCTAGAAAATTTTAATACTTTTTTGTTGTACCAAATTTTAGCAGGGTGATCTACAGCATAATATTTTTATGGTGATATGAATTACCCTGCAAGTTGAATAAAGAAAAAATTATATTCTTACTTGAGCATTAAATATATTCCAGACTGCAGGCTACCGACTACGGACTACATGAGTTAACACGACAAGGATTATTTTGACGTCAACAATGCGGCATGACTGCAGGTTGTTGTATTTATAGTCAAATTTAATCAATTTCTCTTATTGTTGTTGACAAAGATTAGCTCCAGTGTTGCCAGCACAATAAAAATAAACTATCCTAATTTATTTTACAAAATTAATAATAATTATTATCGTCAAACGAATTAATTTTGAACCAACACGACAGAATAGTACAGCGCTATTTTCTCAAGCCGCTACACTTTTTCATCAGTATAGTTTGTTTTTAGTATTTTACCAGCACTCAGGGGAAGAGCCCCAGATATGCAACGCATTGCGTCAGGACTAGGAAAATTTATTATGGAGGGGTGACTGGAGGGTGCAGTACTTGTGGACATTCGACTTGAAATTGAAGTTAAATGTAACAGGAAAGATCTCCCGTTGGGCTAACGAACGACTTCTCTCTGGAAGCTCAACCACAAATGGATATGACGAAGAGCGTGTAGCTCGCAAAAATAATCTACCTTCAGGCACAAAATCGTTTAAGAACGTTCCGTTTTACTGGCGGCCGTGGCGTCTATAATCCAGTGAGTCAATAGAATTGGCTGCTCTATTGCCATCGCTGAGCTTCTGCGTCCGCTTCTGCACGCCGTCGAGTGACTTCTAAATAGACTTTGAAGCTCCGGTTTGTGTTCCACTTATTTTGTTCTGACGGGCATGTTGGCAATTTTTCTTAATCTCAGGAAGTTATTGCAGGTCCCATTTTTTAATTTAATTTATATATATTTTAAGGCCTATTTCTTTTATTGTGCCCCATAAATTTCTATACTGAGAATGTCAACAGCAAAATAATTTACAAAAACAGTTACCAAAACGCCCGTATTTCAACGGTACTGCAGCGGCAATTCGCCGCTGAACTAAAAAGTGAAATGGCTGCAATAAATTCTCTGCCTTCTCATCTGACTTCTCATCACTAACGCCTGCGTAAAGCTCCTAATAAAAAATAAATTGAAAAACCGACACTTAAGGAACTGCAGACCAACTGCGCGTTTGAGTTCGTTCCAACAAACAACTCCAATTTGCTGCAGCTCAACTAAAATTGAACTAAATTTTTAAGAAAATTGTGGTTTATTTTTTTTTTAATTTTTGCATAACAAAAACTCTTAACCAACAACCACCAACAGCAGCGGTAAATGGAGGGCAAACATTTGCTCTCGCTCGCTACCGTAACGCATTCACATCAATAGATTAACGCAACCTCAGCGTTATAATGCGGCTGCAATTGATGATGAGAAGAATTTTTCTATCGATCTTCTTAACTTTGAAGTGAAACCTTAACATCGTGTTGTTGTTTTGTGTGTTTCAAATCCATTAAGTCTGTGTCAGAAGAAAGAAAGAAGAAGAAGAAGAAGAAAAAAAGCTGAAAATCAAATTCAATAGATCATGAAAATGATGGGCAACCATGGACAGCACTCGTCTCAAAGTAGCAGATGCATAAAAATTCCAACAAAAAAAAAAATTGTCATAAATTACAAGAGTTTGAAAAGCCTTTTAAAGAGCTACAAACGGAACACACCTCAATTCGTTTTCAACATTTTTTCCAATTCAATGAAGTTTTTTTTTATTTATTTATTTAGTTTTTTTTTCTTTTTGGCTGATACGAGTGAACAATATGAAAGGCTACAAGTACAATCGTGTATTATTCCACATGTTTGTTGTACTCGCATGTAACACTGGGCCGGAATGGATGTCTAATTGCTGGATATTTTCCTTAACTCGCTGTTAACCGTCTTTCGCAGTTGATGCTTTTCAAACCAGATTGTGTGGCTTTTGTGTGATTTGTTTGTGGTGTAAGTGTGTGTGTGTGTGTGTGTGTGTGGAAGAAATATGTATCAACTGCTGAAATGGCCTTTGGGGTCTAGTGGAATGTTAGAAATCAAAAGTTGCCTCCGATCTTGTGATCACATTTTAATATCGTTAATAGTCAAGTTGATCGATCTTCACACTCGCTTATTTTTTCTTCTTCTTCTTTTCATTTAAGTGGTGTGTGACAAACCACTTACTTTTCTGGATTTTTTTTTTCGTTTCGTTTCAATTATAAAATTAACAATTGAAGCTTTTGGATAAAATTGAAATTGATAAAGAAAAAAAAAAAATTATAAACACGGTCGGTCGCTGCGATACAATAGAAAATTAACGAGAGTACAACCATAATCCATCAAAATTTCGTAACAAGTAAAATTAAAATTGAATTGAAGAAATTCGTAGGCAATTTTAAAATTATTCACATAAACGAGGTCTGTTGAAAAAATAAGGTAGCGTTTCAAATTTGGAGAGCTGCATAAATTTGACACAAACTTCTTTCATGTTTCACTAAAAAAAGCTTCTTCTCGAATTCCATAAATTTTGTAAATGATTCGAAGAAAAATTTCATTTAATCAATGAAAAATTTAATTAAAATTTAAATTCGTTGTTAATAAAAAAAATTCCATTAAAGTTACTTCAATGCAGCCAGTTTCACTAAATTTAGTTTAATGAAAACTTTGTCAAATAAATGAAATACTTTCGTTGATGCTGTTAACTAATTTCATTGATATAATGACACAATTTCATTAATGCAATGAAGCATATTCGCCAATAGAATGTAATTATTTAATTTATTCCATGAAATAACTTCATTGAATGAATGTAGAGATTTCGTTAATGGCATAAATTTATATCATTCATTCAATGAAATAACTTCATTGATCCAGCAAAGTTGATGCATTGATAAACTGCAATAATGTCATTAGTTTAATGAAGCTGGATCGTAAATATAATGAAATAATTTCGCTGACATATTGGAACGATTTTCAATACAATCAATTAAATAATTGAGACTGAAAACTTCTCCAATTCATCAAAAAAAGTTGTAGCCTTTTATTTTATCAGACTTTCATTGAAATTATAATTTGAAAATTTTTTATTATTGTCTACAGTTTTCAAGAACTTAACACAAAAGATAATTAAATATTTTCAAACCACAACTGAATATTTTTATTTATAAATAAAGTGGTTTACAAAAACATTTAAAATGTTTTAACCTAAATTCGATGAAATATTTTTATGAATCTTTGAAAGTCTATGAAACTTTTTCATAATATTTCTGAAATATTTTTTTGATTTATGGAAAAATTTAATGAAATTGTTTCGTTGGATTTATGAATCAAAATTCTTTTAGTGTTTCATACTTCGCAGTTTCATTTATTTATTTATCATATTTCGTTGGTTCTATCTTCTACTCTGTCTTCATCTGTCCTGTTAAACTATACCCTCCCTTCTATTTCTGGCACTAAGCACGGGTCATCCCCTGAGCGCTGGACCAAGAAAAAAAAATAAAGTTGACTGGCTACTTAAAAACTTCAACTCTCTTACTTGTCATTTATTGATAGTATTTTCATAATACTGAACTGAAAAAAACATTCAGGCTGCCTTCCATTATCTACTGTTTCACAAGCATTTCCCTTAAATATATTTTCATGGCCGTTTCTTATAAATAAAAAATTTCTATTAATTTATTTTAAAAAAAACACCAACTCACCTTCGTACAATTCTCACAGGGATACTTCCGTATTTCGTTGTGCTGTATAGCCCGATGTTTCAACAACAAAGGCCGATGGCAAAAGCGCTGGGAACAGAGTTCACAGTAAAATTCGTCCTTACGAAAATGATGAGCTGCGACCAAGTGATCGTCCAGTCTGCAATGAATAGGAAAAGAAACCCATAGAAAAAAATAATAATTATAAGCGGGCATGTGTCGAAATTCACATTTCATTTAATTCTCATAATAAATGGAAATTGAAGTTCAATAGTTAGAGATTGAAATCGGTTATGTGACATGAAAACAAAATTCTACCTGCCACGACAGACAACGGGCATTTAAAGCCTTCTTGTAACGGAAGGCGTTCAATATTTGCATTATTTTCTGTTACTCCCACTTTTTATTTATTCCCCTCCTCTCCTTCCCTTCCCAGGGCGGCTAAATCTGATAACAACGGTAAAAAGAAAAAAAATACCAAAAATATTCCCATCCTAATCCAAAACTGTGTGTGAGTGTGTGTGAGAGAGTGACAAGTCTGCTTATTTTTCCAGTTTTTATTATGTGATTTTTTTATTATTTCAAAGAGGTTTTTACTTGCCACTTCAAAATGCCAGAGCTTGAATTTATTAATACAAATCATAGGGTTTCATCAGTTCGTGTATGCTTTTTTTGTAGTTGTTGTTGTTGGCACATGACACACATGTCCTTTTTTCCACTTCAACTAACAGGGGAAGTATGTCTAAGATTTTTTTTTTTCAATTGAAGCACATCTCGGATTTACAAACTGAGTGTGTTTCAAATTAATTTTCAAAATTGTAATAGATTTTTGAAAATAAATATTTTGTTAAATAAATAATTACCTAAATAATTAAATTTCCCATAAAAAGTCTCTTGAACCAGCCATTCGTTCGAAACTTTTGTTCGCCCTGAGGCTGAATTACCGCATTCGATATAGACCGATATTTCAATACAATTAATATATAAATTTTGATTGATATCGAGCTGCTGGGTATATAGTGAGAAATCTTCCGAAATTCTTTTCTTTAAAATATAAAGGCTTTTCTAATAGGGTTTGTGGGAATTGCCGCATTCGATATCGCCCGATATTTTAATATAATTAAAATTGAAATTTCAATGGAAATTGAAGGCCGTTATTTGGCGCCTGGATATTTAATGAGACATGTTCCAGGATTGTTCTCTTTAAAATATAAAGGATTTTCCAATGTTTTTTTGGGAGTTATCGCATTCGATAGCGGCCGATATTTCAATACAATTCACTACAAATTTTTATCGAAATCGAGTGGTTTAGTTTCGCGCCTGGATATTGAGTGAGCAATTTTTGGAAATTTTTCCCTTTAAAATATAAAGGGTTTTCCAATAGGGTTTTTTGGGAATTCTCGCATTCGATATCGACCGATATATCAATGCAATTAACATATAAATTTTGATCGATATCAAGTGGTGCAGTTTCGCGACTGGATATTTAGTGAGCAATTCTCCGAAATTCTTCCCTTTAAAATATAAAGGGTTTTTTGGTAACTACCGCACTCGGTATCGAGCCAAATTTCAATGCAATTAAAATTGAAATTTCGCTGGATATTGAAGGCCGTAAATTGGCCCCTGAGAGAAAATTTGTTTTTTATATAATATCAAGCGCAATGCACTGCATATGTGGGGGTCGTCCCCTGAGTGCTGATCCTGCACATAAAAACGGCAAGTTTGATTAATAATTCTTCCCCCGGAGTGGTTGGTCAATATGAAATAATTGAAAACTGAAATCTAAATAGTTGAGAACTATTTTAATTCACCACTGCCAGTTGGTTTACCTTCCCATCATCTTGTCGCAGTGCCCGTGAGGTTGTTAGTTTATTCTGAAGTGACTTTTATGTTTTATGATGATGATGATAATGATGATTTTTGTGATTTGTCAATTGCGTGTTGTTGAAAAATCAAAATTGTCCATTAGCCGTATTGAGTTGGAGTTGTTGTACGAGCAAGACTTCGCCTGACAAATCATGTCCAAATAATATGCAAACTTTGTAACGAAACATGCACACTTACACCACTCGCTCTGCCGCTTGTATTTATTTAAACGTTCTTTCTCTCTTCCTTTCCTATTTTCCTACTTTCGTATTCATATTTTACAAATTCATTTTAATGCATTTCACTGCGAGTGTTAAAGGCTTTTTGTTGTCGTTGTTGTTGTTGTTCTCAGCGAAAGTAAATATGACATCAAATAAATAAATATTTTGTTGCTGCCTGAACGACACTTGAAATATAAATATTTACCAGAGTATTTTAAATATAATTAGCACTTTTAAATTTTGTTTGCAAACAGGTTAAGAACATTCTTCTTCTTTTTTTTAACAATGACTGGAAGGAAGTTATTTTGGGAAGCAGATATAATATAAAAAGAGTTCGTAGGAAGGCAGTTTCTCTTATTTACAATTTAAGTGCAAAAGAATTTTATAAGCAGTTAAAATCAAGCAAATGAGGAATTAATTTCAAGAATAGTTTTTCTAGATATTTAAATTGAAAATGCCTTTTTATGTCTTGTGTAAATATTGTGCATATCTACGCAAAAATACCTTTTAAATGGCATATATTTGGTCCATATTGTTGGACGATAAGATAACTAAAAGAGTACAACAAATAAACATAATGCGTACTTTTATACAAGATTATTTATATTCTGGTTGTGTCCACAAAATTATGTATTAATTGATTTATTTTTCTTCTATTTCAGTGACCTGCAAGACACCTAAAAGTGTACTACAAAAATGTGTGTCGTATAGAAATTTTTTTCAAGAAAAGCAAAATGTAAAATTATACTCAATAGGACTCCAGGTAAGCCTGAATTGAATTTTCTTTTAAATATTAACATATTTTCTTAAATTGAAGCTATTGATTTTTTATAAAAACAATAAACTAGTTTACATAAATGGTCTAATTCATTAAAAAAACTACACAGAAACTTCCAAAAGCCTATACAGGGGACCTTAGAGACAACACAAAATCGAAATAGCAACATATTGTTGTTGCTTTTCGAGTAAATTTAAAATACTTTCTTATGTGTTAAAAAGAACTTATTTGTCTTGTGCATTTGTACGAAACAATACCTTTTGAATCGTATATATTTTTTCAATATTGTTAGACGCTAAGTTACCCAAAAGAGTACCACAACAAAATATCAGGCTTATTATTAAATAAGATTATTTAAACGCTGCATATGTACACAAAAATAACTATTAAATTTTGTACTTTCCTTTAATATTAATGGACGGTAGGCTACCTAAAAGTGTACCACAAATATGTGCTGTAGATAGGATTTTCAAAACAAACAGAAAAAAATTAAAAGGAAGTTTTTATAGGAATTAATCGCTTTAATTGATCATACTGTACTAGAAAAAAAATTCCTTTCTAACATTGAGACTGAATTTTGAATGCAGTAATTTGAGCCCACAATCATTTTGGTAAAAGTCTGTGCTAAACAATAATTTATTTATAATATTTATTTTTATTTACTACTCGATGTTGAAAACTAACAAAAGTTCGATTAATCGACATAAATTATTCGATTTTTCCATCAACCGAAGACCAGTAATTTTAAATTATTAAAAAAGTTAATCGATCAAGCAAATAACGTTTAATTGTTTGAATACCCTAATATCTAGCGATCGAAATTTTTATATGAAAACAGTTCAAACATTTTTCCGCCTTTCATTAAGTTTACCTTCATTATTTTCTGTATATATTTTACAATAAGAAAATGCTCAGGGATAAAAACCAAATTTTCGATTAATCGATTAATCGGCATAATATATTAGATATTTAAAATTATTAATATTTAAAATTATCAATTAGATATTTAAAATCATTATATAACTTAATCAATCAAAATTACTCGATTAATCGAATAACGGTTGACCGTTTGAATACCCTAATATCTAGCGATTGAAATTTTTATATGAATCGATGGAAATTATTTTGAGTTTAGCAACAAATAAAATGGTACCCGACTTCCATTAAGTCTACTCTCCTTAAGTTCTATATTAATTTTACATAAAAAAAACATGTGCCGAGAAAAAGAATCGGTTAACCGATTAATCGCCATAATTTATTGCAATTTTTTATTAATCAAAATTTAGCAATTTGAAGTTTTTTAAAAGTGTAACGAATTAATATATTAATCGAATAACGGTTAATCGTTTGAGTACCCTAATATATATTGATCGAACAATTTTTGTATGAATTCAGCTAAAAATTTGATCGATATCGCGATCAGTAATTTTTCTTCTGTATATTCGCAAGTTCTAAAATATTTAATTTTGCTGTTTTCAAAATATATCTGACACACGAGGGTGTTGGTCTGGTACAACTTTTTTCGATCGTAACTTTGACACCCGAAATATAACGACAACCAGATATCCTCCGTCTGATGAAATTTCAAAATGGAGGGATATTTTGATTGTGTCTAAAATTAATGCCTGACGTTAATTTACAAACCCGGGGTACTTCAATTAATTGTAAATTGAATACCAGACTTTAATTTTCGAAATGTCGAGTCACGAGCATTTCAAACGATGTCTTCTTCCAAAAGCAGCCGTTAGGATCTTGTTTTATGATCTTTCGTGTTTAATTTGAACAGTGCAATTTGAAACTTTTGCAGTGATCCCATACAAAATCTAATCGAGACATAGAAAATAATTTGGAAACTCTTTCAAAATTAGGTGATAATTTCTCGAAAAAAAAATTAATAAATAAGAAAACACGGCCGATCTACATACCCTGCAGTTCTTTGAGCTTGACATTTTCCGGCCTATTTAGTTGCCGTGTCAACTTGTGCGGTAGACCAGGCCTTTAAATTTGACTCTTTAATTTCTTTTCCCCCCGCAAACCCATTCATTAACTATTTTTGGCTAAATCATACCAAAACAACAACAGCAACAATGGCCACTTATTTAACCATCAATTTTGTTGTTGAGACACCAGGCGTGTTGATGAGTAAAATGACAAATTAATGAAAATAAATCATTAAACATGTGAAGCATGGCAATTATCACTTATTATTATTTATTTTTCTCTTCCATTTCCATTTCCACTTTTCGTACGACTGTCAGTCTGTTTAATAGTTAATTGCTCGGTGGCAATATAAATTGATTAGTCCCTAAGGGAAAACCATTTCGGTTTTGTGTTTGTTTGAAAAAATAAAAAAAAAATAAAATAAAAAATAAACTGCTGGCGTTTACGTACCGCTCTAATTGTAGAAACGTTTTATCGCAGACTTCACAGCGTATATCGAAACCGGTTTCATCGTCACTCAATTCACTTTTGATATGATCGGAAGATTTGTCCTTTTTATACTCCTCATCACGTTTTAGATTTGATCCATAAAATGAGGCTGCAAGAAAAGCAAAAGAGAACACGATCGATATTTGAAAAGGGAATAATTTTGAATATTAAGATTTTGATAAAAGTTTATTTTATTTTTAATAAAAATTACTTTTTAGTTGTAGGGATTTTTTTAATTTTATATATTTTTAATAGTTTTAATAGTTTTTATTTTTATTATTATTATTATTGTTTTTAAAAGGCACTTTATTTAATTTAATTGTGTTGTTCGAAAATTGCAACTGAACTCGTCCGTTTCCGTTGAACAAGTGTTTGACCGTTGAATCCTTTCGTATGTCAAGTGTCCTTTATGTGAAGCTTTCGGTGTTACTGTTTTGCTTCAAAAACCACCAGGACCTTTAACAGTGTTTGTTGTTGTATTTTATTTGTGTGTTAATAACTGGAAGCACTCATTGTCTCTTGTCTTTTTTTTTATTATTATTATTTCCACTTGTAGTTTGTTCTGAAATTTTATTCAGTAAACACGTAAACGTATGGAAAAAAAATGAAATGAAATAAAAATGTGAATAGATAATTGGCTTTTGTATTTAATGTGAATGTAGGGAAAACACCCTCATCTCCAACCTGCCAACTATTTCAATAACAATATTTGCCCACAACACCCCTTAAAAACTGCAGGCTGGCAGGCAGGCAGGCAAACACCTGAAGGAAAACAAAAACAAAAGTAAAACAAAAATTGTATTGAAACCTCAAAAAGGGCTCAAGACATGTTAAGACAAGACACACACGCACACATATACAAACGTAAATGTTATGTCCGCTGGCAGGCAGTAATTTCAAACGAGAGCTTCATTTCAAAAAATCAAATTGGCCGCTTAAAATATATTGGGCCGGTAGAAAAAACTCAAGTGACTTTAAACAGGTAACATTTTGATTGTTTAAGTGGCAGAGAGAAGAGGTGAGCTGGCCTCTGGCCTCTGGCAGTCGTGCTGGTGTTGGTGGTGTTATTTTTTAAGGGATGTTAAGTCCATCGATGTGATGTCGCAAAGATTTTCACGTTTTCCTGGCCACGCTGGAGTGATTTTTACCCTGTTTTATACTCTTATTAATTTCATTTTTTTTCATTTTTTTTTTTTGCTGGCAAAAGTCAAACGAATTTTCTTGTGGTCTGAAGCACAGATGGCCTACAAGAAGGTGGTTGGTTAGCTGGCTGGTTGCTTTGGCCCAGAGCACTGCTCAGGTTAGCGTTTAAGGATTTTTTCCTTTATTGTGCTGAATGAACTGCTTTTGACCAACACTAATTATTAAGTTTGACCCGCCAACCCCAGCGAAGGGTGCAGAGGGTACAAAAAGTCAAGTTCTTTAACATAAACGATGACATAAAATTGGGCGTTGAAATGAAATGGACGACACAACGCGCACCTGTTCCATATTCCCACGCAATTTTTAATTTGAATAAAAAGAAAAATGCTGCCAAGAAAAACCGTTACTTTTTTCTAACAAAAAATTAACAAAAAATTTTAAAAAAATTAATCATTTTGATAAATAGATGTTGCCTTCAATCAGTTTATAAACGAACTTTTGATCGCTCGCATCAGTTTCATTATCAGTTGGCTGACGTCTTCCTTAAACCCTTTTGCAAATAAAAGGCAACATTTTAATTCTTTAAACACACACACACACACACTCAGTTTTTTCTAATTGTCCGCCCAAATGACAAATGAAGTTTATCTAACACTTTTGCCGCTCGTTATCTGTTTAAACCGATTGATGAACGAAAATTGGAAAAGAAAAAAATTTATAATAATAAAAAATGATTTCCTGCACTTCGTCCGTCCGTGCGTCCGTCTGTCTGTCTGATTGGAAATATCATTTATATTGCCCGTTCTGTGCCACACCAACTATTGCCTGGGATAATTGTGTTTGTGTGTGTGTGTGTAACAGTGACATGTGCCGCATATTGTTTTGTCATCGATTGCAAAAACAGTAGTCGTCGTTTGGTTTTTAAGTCTTTTCGCCTCCTGCTCTGTTCTGTTCTCTTCTGTTCTGTTCTTCATGGCAAATGATTGATGATCGCACGTTCTGTTTGCAGAACGTTGAAATTGATGATGACGTTGATGCTGATGCTGTTGTGTGTTTGTCCAATTTTGTGCAATAAAAGAATTTAATTAAGTTGTAATTTTGCCGATTAAACGGAAAAGGGGTAAAACGTTGATGGCTTGCAAATTTAAATTAAAAAAAAAAAAATTTATTGATAAATAAATCTGTCAGCTGTTTTTCCAATCTTTTTCTAAGAACATGAAAAGAATCAGCACGTTTAAATTTAAAAGTCAAAATAATATTTCTTTATTATTTTGCCCCCTATTTTATTTGTTAAAGAAAAAAATCAAGAAATAACTTTTATTTCACGAAGAATATATAAAAGTCTAAAAGTAACTTTTGTTTTCTGAAAAAGAAATAAAAATAAAAAAGGTCTTTCTATCTGATTAAATCAGAAAATAACTTCTATTTTCAGAAAATAACTTTTATTTTGTGAAGAACAAATAAAAATCAAGAAATAATTTTTTTTAAGAATAATAAAAATCTAAAAGTAACTTTAATTTTCTGAAATAAAAATAAAAAAACTTTTACTATCTGGTTTAATAATAAAAATCAGAAAATAACTTTTATTTTCTGAGAAGCAAATCAAAATAATAGTATAACTTTTATTTTCCGATTAAGTAATAAAAATCAGAAAATAACTTTTATTTTGTGAAGAATAAATAAAAGTCGAGAAATAATTTTTATTTTCGGAAGAATAAATAAAAATCTAGAAGTAGTTTTTATGTTTTTTTAAATAAAATTAAAACCAAGAAATAATTTTTATTTCCTGCGGATCAAATAAAATTCAAAAATAACTTTTATTTTGTGAAGAATAAATAAAAGTCAAGAAATATTTTTTTTTTTGGGAAGAATAAATAAAAATCTAGAAGTAGTTTTTTTATTTTTTTAAATAAAAAATGAGGAACAAATAAAAATCAAGAAATAACTTTTATTTTTTAATCGAAAAATAAAACTAAAGAAAATTTTATATTTTCTGATGAATAAATAAAACTTGTAAAATAATCGGCAAAGCAATTTTTTTTAATATCAACAAATAAAAATAAAAGGAAGTCCTTGTAAAAAGGATCATCCTGGTGTATTGACTGTGTGCAGGCAGCACTTCTCTTATAGTTTCAATTTGGAAAATAATTGTCAATTGCGGTCCCTGGGAAATTTTTGTTGCCACTTTCTTGAAAATATATCAACGATCTTCTCTTTCTTATATTAGAAATTCAGTTCAAATTTATAGAATCAGGGCGATAAAAATTGAAAATTTATGCTTTCATGCCTTAAAACTATTTCGTTGTCGCAAAATCAGAACCGAAAAGAATTGAGTTCTCAGTGACTTGTCTAAATAAAAGTTTGTTTTTTTTCTGTTTTTTCTTTCAATTTTTTTAGGATTTAATTGGCGTCATTTTAAACAACAAGACACGTGCAAAACTATTTCAAGTCCACATTAAAATTTTAATGAACAAAAATAAAATTCCCACTTCAAACCCTTCTGCGAGTGAGTGCATTTCAAAGTGCTTTAAAAAAAAAATTAATAACGATTTAAATTTATTTAGTTTTTAATATCGGGACTTAAAATTTCGCCACGAGTCGGCGTGTACAATTTAATCCCGCATTTTGAAAACAGTTTCGAAATCGCTTGCACAAGTTTTCACAATATTTAATCCTCGATTGTGTTGAAATCAATTCGAACAAGACAAAAAAGCCATTATCAGACATGAAATAAACATTAACGCTGGCTGCTGCATCGTGATCTCTCTCCTCGTTTATGATCGCAAAGCAGGGAATTTGTTCAAATAACATGCGTCGTTTGTTACTTGGCTGCAACAGCTTTGCAACGTGTTTGCAATAAAACAACAACAAAAACAATAATAAAAACAATGCACGTTTAATTTTTATACGGGAGGATTAGGATTGTATTTGACAAGTTTGCAAGTCATAAAAATTTTGATGTGTTGATTTAGAAGTGTTGATAATGTTGTCTATCTCTCACTCTCTCTCCCTCTCTTTCACACTCTTAATCTCTCTCTACTGCTTTGGTGCAGGAACACAACGGTTTCAATAACAACTACAAACATGCGTGTTCGTGTGTGAGTGTTTTTGTAGGCTGAATGGAAAATCATGTGGTGGTTTTGCTAATGAAACGCACACACAATATTACGGGCATTTTTGGTCCTTTGACTTATGACACATACACGCACACACACACTCCTTGAATTGTGTGCATGGTGTTTATCACTAACCAGAAGCCTCCTGCTCGCTACTGCACAAACTGATTTGTTGACAAAAGGGTGCTGAGCCCTCATAATCTATTTGACAAACATTCGATCAATTTAATGTCATATTTTCATGGGATTGCACGGCGTCATGAGTTTTGAATATGATATCCTTGATCATTTCAAACGCACACGCAATAATAAATGTGTGGTGGAAGGTTTTATTTATTTTGTTATATTATATTGTTGCTGCTGTTGTTGTTGTTGTTGTTGTTGTTGTAACAAGTCAGCATCGTTGGCAAGTAACTTTTCCTGTTCCTTTTTTTTTATCAAAAATTAATTGTATAATCAACAAACATTTACAACAAAAATGCCCTTATGACTGCAGGCAAGTTGACTAGGATTCATTATTAAATTGTATCTGATTGTCTGTTTAAGCGGTGTGTATGAGTGTCTGTATGTGTTTGTGTGTGTGTGTTAAATAAGTATAATTAACCGAAAAAGTCCGTCCGTCTGTTTCAAACGCGTGCCTCATACAAAGTCACGCATTTATCTCTATTAACACATCTCGGTGTCTGTCGCTGTTTGGCCAAAGCCAGCAGCAGCAACATTAAGTGGCCATTAAAACAATAATAAAAAAAAAATCCCAGATAAAAAAACGGGAACACGAGAAGACAAAAATAAATGAACACAATTTTGGTTTGTTTCCCAGTTGTCTGTCTCTCCGCTAATTGTTTTATTCAGCTCTTCATGGGCTACAACAAAAACTACTGTTTTCCATTCGAACACCGCACAACGTCCTCTATCTACTCTCTTTTATTTTTTTATTTTCTTTTATTTAATTTTTGTTTTTGTTTCTCTGCCAAAAGTCAACTTTCATGCAGCAGAGCCCGAATGCTTCACAGAGTCCAGCTGTGCCGATTCCCACATTTATGACCGTGTGGCGTTAAGATCAAACATTAAAATGCTCAAGTTGAGGTACGTGTCTTGCAATCTCGTAATCTCGTTTGCGTAACGTGTTTTCTGTTTCCATCATTTTTGCTTGTTTGTTTTGCTTCATTTCAATACTCGCACTCATATTTTCCACAGAATAGGAAGTCGATCTTAATCCAGCGATATTGTTTCACTCACATTTTTTTGCATTTCAAAATGAAAAAAAAAATCTTCAAACAATAACCGTTGATAAATATTTAATAATAGAAGAAGTACCCGCGTAGAGGAAACTTATAAAAGACTTTCACACTAAGAAAAATCGTACATTCAAGTTTTTCTTAAGCGCCGCCAGTCCTTTTAAATGCTGCACTTTTTAGGCACATTTAAAGGGAATTAAGAAAACGCTTTATAAATGGAATTTTAATATCAACCTTTTAAATGCATTTTTAAGAGGACCTCTAGATTAATTTTTTATATAAAGTATTAGTTTAAGAGGTACTTTTTGCAAAGAGTTTGTACCTTCCTAAAGGTTCCCTTTTAAAAGTTTTTTTTTTTAAAGGTACTTTGTAAAAGGTATTCCTTAAAAAGATACTTTTTATAAAGACACTTTTTTAAAAAGTAATTTTAGAAAGGTTTTTATATAAATTTAAATAATATCAAGGACACGTTTTTGTTAAGTATATCAATAAAAAGTACGTTTTTGAAAGGTACTTTTTTGGAAACTTCTACTGATTTAAAAAGTACTTGTCTTATAGTTATAATTCCAAGAATTCACTTATTTTCAAATGCGATTTTTTTAAAAGGACTTTTTGAAAGGTACTTTTTAACATGTCCAATGGGGGCCCTATTGCATAATACTTGTATTGAAAGTTCCTGTTTTTATTTATGAAATAATTAATTTGTATTTGAAAAATATTAAAAAAAAAATTATTGAAATTATTTTTTTAAATATATTTGAATTTAATAATTATTTCAAAACCGTTTATTTAAATGATCAGCCTCAAGCTTTCTGTACCTGGAAACCGTTTACTTCAATTTCAATGTAAACTTTTCGAAAAAAAATTTTTATTCAACAAGAAAATATTAAAAAGTCTGTCTTCTTATCGGCAAACATCTGGTGGTAAATTTTGTTAAAATGTTGTTCTTCAAAAGCCACTTCAACTTTAAAACGTAACAGATATTTGCAAGAAATTTCCCAACGTCGACAAGTGCAAGTTAAAAGGTGGTGTTTTGTTTTATATCATTATAAAACCATCCAACACATTTTCCCAACCCAAATGAACACCTTTCGATGGTTCGTAACGTATTTTAAAGAAGTCATGCTCAGGTGCCTACCCAGAGTCCACTGCAACAACAAAAATAAACTTGAAGACGAACGAAAGGCGGCATATGGCACGTTGTTTTAGAAAATTATTTCTAGAACACTTTTTCTTGTTTTTGGTTTTTAGTGTCAAATGCAATAGAAGAGGGTGGGAAAAAAATTAAAATTTAATATCTATTTAACTCACCGTTATCACGTTCGCTTCTATCATCGCTGCTGTGTATCGAGGAACCGTTATGCATTTCACCATTCGTCAACAACTCATTTTGCTCGTAAAGAGCTTTCGGCCGACCATCAATTATAATCTCTTCACCAGCTTCTATATCACGATTGGATTCATACCAAAGCTAAAAGGAATCATGAAATTATTTACAAAAACAAGGCCGAGCAAAAAAATAGCCACTTACACATCCCGCTACATAAAAATTATTAAAATTAGCCTCTTTTTCCAGCTCAGGACTGCAGGATGTTCGAATTTTCTTAAGCAAAGACTTGACTTCAGGCGATGGCTCCAACAGGCTTCTAATATGGCTGATGGGTAGGATCTGAAAAATATTTAAAAATTGAAGAATATGAAAACATTAAATCCACTTTGGTCGGGAGTAAAATAGATCTTAATTAAAGAAAAATGCATGAAAGGATCCATTAAATAGTAATTTTAGTATTACTTATGCTGCCATCTATTGCAGAGTAGCGTTTAGTTTTGTTCTGTTAAGATAACAGCACGTTTACCAGACTTGAAATCATTCGTGCGGGTTTGTGTCTTCGCTTCAACAGCTGAACCAAACACTAGGAAATTTCATTTATGTTGTTGTTGTTTTCTGCTTCTAATAATTGCTTTTGTTTGAATGGGATGGTTAACACTAAATATTTAAATTCTTAAGCAAAAAAATTTATTAATAAATAATTGAAAATGTTAAAAATCTATAGATTTTATTACGACAACGTCAATCTATTTGCAGCTCAAATAAAAAATCGAATTCTGAAGGATGTAGAATTAGTTAAACAAATTTTAAATATTCACTGCGTCTTAGGAAAAAATATTATATCAATAAATTTAAACCCTCAATTTAAAGTCAATCGTGACTTGCATAAATCCCGAAAAGAATAAAAAAATCCCTTCAATAGGAATTCCCCGTATCTTTGCGTTGTTTAAAAATATAATAAAATGCTTTCCGAATAACTTTGCTTTTACAAGTATCCCACAATTCCCAAAAAAAAGTTTAATAATCCCAAAATGGTATCTCACGGTGTGATTTTTGGGTGTAAATAAGTGGTTTCTGGAAATCGCTTAACTCCCAAGTGAATTGTGAAAAATGCCATAAAAGGGATTTATGGATTTTTTGCCTTATTTGCAATATTTTGGGAATAAAAAAAAATATTTCGAAAAACAATTTTGCTGCTTTAAAATCCACATGAAATCTCACTATTTTTAATAAATTGAATATATTTTTATTCAATTTTATTGTTCTTGCTGTATTCATTATATATGCGGTGAAAATAAATAAATTCTTTAACTCCTAAGTAAATTGAGAAAAATCCCCAATATTGGATTTTCATGGGACACACTCGAATGAAGTCAGTAAAAAAATTATTAAATTAAATTTAAAAAAAAATTATTAAATAATTATTATTAATTTTGCTCTAACAAAAATTAAATGAAATCCCACAATTCCTAATAAAGTTAAAAAAATCCCCAAACGGTATCTTTCGATGGCATCTCTCAGTGCTTTTGATATATTTGAATTGATTAATAACGACGAATTTCGCTTTTATAGAAATCGGAGTAGTGATATATAGAAATCGCACAATTCCTATGTAAATTGTAAAAATCCCCAATATGGTATTTTCCTGGCCTTTGTTTTTTTGTTTTCGAAACACATAATCGATTAAAATTTTTTGCAAAAAAATTTTTACACAATTTTTGTTAAAAAAAAAACTTATAAAACCCCTTAATTCCTAAAAGTTGTTTAAGAAATCCCAACCTTTTTCTTATATTCTGGAAATTTGGCGCATATATTTTTACAATTATAAAGTATTGAACTTTGAATTCGGTTAATTTTGTAAAATATTTTTTGCGAAATCTAGTGCGTAATATTTTACGCGTAAATCATAACATTTAAGGCATTAAGACAAATCATTTTTAATTGAATACAAAATGCTTTTATCTTGAAAAAGTATTAACTAGCGGAAATCACTTTGAATTTGTTTCTTGTTGAAATTGGGGGGGAAAAAAGGAATCATCACGCTTCAAATTAAAATGGAGAATTAAATCCTTTGTTTTGCTGTTAATTTTTAAGATGCAACATAAAAAAAATTAATTAGTAAAAAGTAAAACTCGAGTTGTTACATTATGTCTCCAAACGGCATTGTTGCAGCTAAACGATGTGTATGAAAGTGTGTGCATGTGTCACTGAGACACTTCACCAAAATGCCGTTTCAAGCTGCTTTTTCAAATTCATTTCAGCTCAAAATCGTTTGTTCTCAAATAGAGAGAGAGAAAAAAAAAAACAAAAGTTTCGAAAACGAAACTTTTTGTTTTTGTTGTTGCTTTTTTCCACATATAATTCCACATTAAATGAGGAACTTATTTTTATAATTTTCTTTAAAATAACAATATGATTTTTAGAGCGTGTTGCATGTTGCATATGAGCCACTTAATAAAACATTTATGGTACAACAACAACAGCTGGATATTCAAAAAGACTCGCAGAGGAAAATAAAAATATCATTTAAATAACCGACGTTTTTCCAAATGACTGGCTAGACAAGAGCATCTAAATGAACCAGCGAGCAAAAGAAAAAATTGTAAAAAAAAATAAAAATTTAAATAAAAATAAAAATGAATTGAAGTGAAGTGAAGAGAGTGAGTGCATGTGCAGAACGCACACACACACAAACACACGGCAGATTTTGTAGGAGAAAAAAAATTTATTATAAATAAATAAAAGAAAAGCACAACTTTAACTGGCCATTGAAGTCTACAAATACAAATTGTATGGACGTGAAGTGTGTACTCGTATGCAGCACACACACACACACACATACACACATAAATTTAGCATACAACAGCAGGATTGATGATGAAAAGTGAAGAGACTTTTGAAGGGGGCACTTCTCAGCATTTAAAAAAATATTTAAACGTTTTATATGTTTTTCTTGTTTTTTGTTTGTTAACAAACTACTGCGCTACCCTTTACACTCCAGTTAATGTAAAATAAGGCGAGACGAGACGTCTTTATCATCAGCAACATGATAATCATCAGCATCATCATCATCATCAGCTTCAGAGAGAGCCTCGCAGGGAATTGCAAAACGGGCTGACTGGCTGGTTTAATTGTTGCCAAAAGAGGGTTTAAAAGTGATTATGAATTACATAAAACAAACCCAGCAGTGGCTAAAAAAAAGCAGAATACAAAACACACACACACACGCACACACTCATAAACATTTAGTTTTATTTGTACGGCTTCTCCTCTGGCAAATGGACTGACGACTGATGCTGCCTTTTTAACAAGTAAAAGATTTTTCCGTGTAATTGCAAAAGGATTAACTGGAAAACAAGAAACTGAAAAAATAGAAGAAGCAGACAAGATAACTGTTAATAAATTGTTTTTGTTTTTGTTTTTGCTGCTGTTGTTGTGCAGGCCTGCTTGTGAGAATGTTTATCTCTTTATTTTCCTTTTTCTTTTTTTTAATTCTCCAGGGTGAAAGTGTTCTGTTGAACGTTTCTTTAGTCTGCCAGACTTTGAGACGTCTCTTCTTCTTCACGCTTAATTGTTTGTAAGTGCAAGTGTTCCCTTTTTTTAAAATTTTGTCTTCTTTTTGTTCCGCAGGCACTGGCTACCGAGTTTTTATCTCTAAAACGCACCCTTTCAAATCAATCGTTGGCTTCGTTAGTGGTTTTACAACTTTAATTAGTCGTGTCATTGTCTTAGAGCACATGGTGACCTTAAGGCGGCGGCTGCCGTTACGCTCAATTCATTTATCATACTGCACAGTGGGAAAGGATTTTTTTTTAACATAATAAATGATTTTCAATAAATTTAAGAAATTATGGGAAAATTGTAGAAATTTATTAAGCAAATATATAATTTTGGCTATTTTTCTATTACCTCCAGCCTCTTATCGGTTTATAGTCTTTATTAAGATTTTGTTCTTTATGCTACAATTTTTTCTTAGCGTAGCGATTTGGCATATTTAATACTCCCCGAAAAATTTTAATAGCTTTAGCATTTCTAAAAGAAAACTTAAAAAATTTGTTTTGATACAAAATCTGGAAATTTCTGAATGCCAAATAGCAACGAATATTTATAATAAATTAACGGAGACAATATCTCAAAGAAATCGCATTAATTTTATTTAGTTTGTGCGCAAGTAAATATGTCCCACATTTTTGTGGAACGCTTTTCAATATCTAATCCTTCACCAATTCTAATGAAACATTCACGATTCAATGGGCATTTTTATGTAAATTTGCAAAATATTTTTAAATTCCTGTAGGCTTGCAGTGTTTTCGCGTTGACGTGGTTTTAAGGAAGTCTGGTTTTAACGTTAAAAACAACTGTTAAACCCTGGTTTTGCCATACAAATTAATTTTGTAAAATCCCAAATTAAAACTATTTTTGAAGTGGTTTTAAACAGGTTTTATAAAATGCATCCTTGTTTTTGTGTATTTTTTGTCTGTGATAAGTTGAGTGCTGCCAAGTTATTTATTGAAAACATCTGTTAATTTTTGCAGAACGCACAGAAAAACCCAGCGCATTTGTTTTGGTATTTTTTTCATAATTTCTATAATTCAATAAGAAATACTTGGGGTATTCATATTGTGTGCTATTTATTCATATTGTCATAACGTCATATTATTTTAGATCACTTAAAAAAATTGGTTGTAGTTCTGCATTAAAAAATATGTCATAAAATAATGTCACTCTCTCCGTTATGCATTTTCTTAAGCCATAAAATGGCTCTGCGAATCAGAGTCGAATGGTTGATTTTCTTTAGGCCAACCCGCGATAGTAGACGAATGAAAAACGGCTAAAATATTATTCATAAATTTATATTAGAACGTTAAATATCGTTTTTATATTTATAAAAAAGTAAAAAAGAATTAAATCACAAATTCAAAATGAAAACAAGTGAAAATATTTTCTCGTTTAACTTAATTAACTGGCAGCCACTGCAGGTTATTCCGTTTGTCGCCGCTAAAAATATAAACAATTTTTTTTTTATGCCGACCATATCGAGTCAGCAGCTGTGTATAGTTTATACATAAAAATTCATTTAACCAGACTAAATTATGGCGGCTTGTTTACACTGGTCGTATTTTTCGTGCTATTATTTTCTGACTTGACGACTTTATGAGACTACAGTGTGAGTGCCCAAATGTGTCTGGGAAGTATTTCCTCAATTTCAATATATTAATTTGCCATATTTAAAATAATTTCTATTTTAAAGTAGTTTTTTTTTTGAAAATTTTTTCATACCAAAAACAGCTGCAGTACAGTTTGTGCATGAAGTGTTGTAGAAAGTGAAGAAAAATACAACAGCAAATATATACGCTTGTTTTTATGAGTGATAGAATTCAATTAATTAAGTGGAAGAATTTTTTATATTTTATTTTTATTTTATCTTTTAATTTTATTATATTTTTTATTTTAAATTATAACTTTCTTTTTAATTTTTTTAACCTTTTTAATTAAATTTTAATTACAATTATTCTAAACTTTCTTTTAACTGTGTAAAATAGTTATTTAAAACGAAATTGTTTGTTGTGAAACTTCTTTTCTGCTTGTTTTTTATACAAATAAATGAGGCTGCAATACAGTTTGTGCATGAAGTGTGGTAAAAAGTGAAATAGGCTTGTTTTTATGAGTGATAGAATTGAATTGATTAAGGGGAAGAATTTTATATGTATTTTTCTTGTTTGATCTTTTTATTTTATGAAATTGTTTTATTTTAAATTATAGTTTTTTAAAATTTTATTTCATTATTATTTTGTTTTGTATATAAATTTTGCCTACATTTATTTTAAACTTCCGCAATTGTTTGTTATAGAACTTCTTTTTGTTCCCCCCCGAAAAAACAATAATTTTCAAAAGAAGATTCACCGCTGAATCATGTTTTCAATGACAACAATTTCCAGAATCATGTTGTTTTAACTCCTCTCGTTAAGAAAACAGACAGACTCTCGTTTATGAATGGGAAAATTAGACACTGGAAATGATTAGAAATGAAAACATCCCTAAATAAGGCTGGATCAGTTTAATCTCATCTGAATATGAGGATTAACTGATCTACATTTTGTTTCCTGTTTGTCTCCGGCACTGCCTTTCAACGCATTTCGGTGTCAGTTGAGATGTCAGGCACACAAATGAAAATAATAATTATTATTATTATATTTTTTTTTTCTACTTCTGTTTATTAGAAAGAAGATTTAAATAAAACCATAACAGAAATTGTTTTTACTTTTTGCACCTTTTTTTTTTAGTGTGTGCAACATTTAACGCAGTTGAAAAGGAAAAAAATTTATATTTCGGAATCATAATTCCTGCCTCATTGACAATTTCGTATTTCATGGATTGTCGCTGTTTGTTTTGTAGATGTTTCACACCAACAGAAACACTTCAGCAGCAACAAGAGACGAGAGCATGAAACAGATACAAAAAACAAAAAAAAAAACAAGCGAAGGGAATTAAAAAAACAGATACGGTTTCGAGTGTTTGACAAAAATATTGCCAATATTTGTGAAACACTCGCGTACCTGAGATCTCAATTTTCATTCTCAAAAAAAAAGAAAAAAAAAAAGGAATTGATTGGATTGTCTGTCAAAATCTTTGAAAAGGCAGCAGCAACAAAAAAAAAAAAAGCAGAAATTACAAATTTAGCTATTGAATGCGATGGGCAAAAGGTGCTACAGCGGGGCTGGAAGGGAGCTGAGCTGAGGCAGAGCAGCGCTACATGGTTGTCACACTCTGCGTATGGCCGTAATTGGAATTATCTGTCGACCGAATTTAAGCCTCATTTAGGAAATAGTTTGCGGATTTGCGCTTATTTGCTGCCGTTTTCTTTTGTGTTGCTGCTGTTTGTGCATCTTTTTTTTTTTTTTGTGAGCCAGAGAGTGCGTGTTTGCGTGTGCAAATTGGCTCTGGTGGTGTTCTTTTGCCGGGTAAAGTGATGAGCCCTTTTTGCTGTTGCATTAAAGTTATTATCCTTTAACGGGCAGTTTATTTTGCGTGTGTGGATATTTTATTTCTTCTCTTATGCCTGCTTTTAATTGTCTAATTGATTTTCAGTCAATTTGTACGCACCGAGTGCGAGTGCGTGTGTGTGTTCTATTGACAACTTCCTTCCCCCTTCTCATTATTGTTGTTATTATTTCTGTTGTTGCTCTGCCAGTAACATCTTTTTAATTAAATAACTTTCCAATCATTTAGTTTTCCACCCAAAAAAGAATTAATTTATTTTTGGGTGCGATTTTCTTTTCTTTCACATTTTTTTCATCGTTATTTCGGGTGAATGTGTGCCGGGATTTTCTCGATTGTTTAAATGTCGCGGCGGCATGAATATTATTTCGGTTTAATGCTGTAACAGGATTAAATTACACCAAAAATTTTGATGCAAAAAAAAATTGCGAAATACGATCTGTCAAAGGAAAATCGCACACAAAATTTCTCCAAAAAAAAAAAAAAAAAGGAAAATAAAAGTTGAGAAACAAATTCATTTTATTTCGAAACAGATGTGAAAGGATTAAAGTTGCATAAAGTCTTGATAATAAAATAATCAAGATGCGAGTTTTTGTAAAATTTTTGTCAAAATCTTGTCACAAAACTTGCAGATGACAGTATTTTGCCATCCAGGGGTTTTTGGGTGTCTTCATAAAAGGCAGAGATCGATTTGGAGATGAAAAGTATTCGCATGACATTTCAATTTTAATAGCTGATTCGAAGATCGTGCAATTCCTGATTGTTAGACGGAAAAGTAGTTGCTGATTTAAAAAAAAAAAAAACCAGCAGCATCAAAAAGAAGTTTTTGGGACGCTTCTCAGCTGCTGTCTTGAGGATGCTCAACAAGACAATCGTGATCTCTCAATTTATTTTTGACTTCAAAATGGTTAAATTTCACTTATTGAATTAAATACTATTTTTTTTAATGATTTCATATATTTTTTTCTTTAAATTTTGTAACTTTTTGGTCAGCGAAAATTTGAATTTCGAATATTAAATTCAATTAAAATTGAAAGTGACGAATTTTTAAAGCAGAAAGGCCTGAATTAATATTCCAATATTGAATTATTTAATTTACACCGCACAGCAGAACAGCTGTTTTCGAAAGCCGCTACACTTTCATCAACAGTACTCTTGTGATTTCTTTCGCATCACTAAATTGGCTTCATTAAATGTGATCACAATTCTTATTTGTACTGATTTTATTATAAAATAGAATACGTGAACTCTAACGAAACGACGGTAACTCTGGTAAATCCCTGGGCAACACTAACGACAGTTACTCAGCGCATATCGTCAATGCAACTTAAAAAAATATGCAAAACGATGGAGCCAAAAAGCCATCCCGCTAACTTCTGGCTAATTTTAGGCGCTGAGTTATCAAAACGTGGTTTTTTTCCCCCTTTTGGACCAACAAATTTTATTTTTTCGGTATCGAATTTTCGATTTTGTTTAATTTTCAATACAAATTTAATTTTCAAATGTTTTAAATTAATAAACCGATTTTCACGTGATCAGAGTGAATTGATGTAGTTTTTATTTTATGGTCCTAGAAAAGGATCGAGAACACCAACTGATTGAATATAAAATTTCGGAGTTTTTTAAAACAATTTTTTTCGTTCAGAATATTTCACGAACGGATTAACCGATTTTGACTCGATTTGCAGTGGCCAACATGGTTTTTTAATCTTGATAGCTGAAACGTTTCTGGAACCGATCGCTGAAGCTGCTTAAGTTATTTAAAAAAAAAAAACACTTAAATTTTTATTTGTTAAATTTTTTTTTAATATTCTTCAAAACAGTTCCAATTCACATGAAAACAAACTTCAGTAGAACCCTCTAGAATCAGTTTAATTTAAATTAGTCAAGCCGATACACAAACAGACATAATGACGGGTTCTCAGAATTAGCCGGGGAAGTTTCCTACCACCTCAAAACGTCGAAATCTGATGAGAAGTCGAGTTTTACAAAACGGGGTAAAACCAATAACATCCCGATTTTTTTAAATTTGCCAATTTTCGTAGCGGAAAGTTGAACAAATTCTAATCGTGTATTTTTAATGAGTTCAAAATTTATTCAAATGCAATTAATCGACACCTAAAATTAGTCGATTAATCATGCGAATAATTATTGCACATAAACATATAATCGAATAATCGAACAACTTGATTCGATTAATCAAATAATTTGAATTTTGTTTTTAAAATGGAGATTTTATTAAAAAAGTAGCTCAACAATATAACAAAAGACACTTCCTTTAATGAGAGGAACATTTTTTAAAATAAAATATTCGAAAATAATCGTTCCAAAATAATCGCTAAAAAATAATCGTTGAAAAATATTAAACATGTGAAATGTTTTTGCTTTTAACGATTCCTTTCTTTTGCTGTTATGAAACAACATTTCGAAAAGGGCTTTCACTTATTGTTGTTGTCGAACAGATTTAAAGTGAAGCTTTAAAAAGCGTATCAAATTTCCCGGTCCGTTTTGATGTCGCTTCTTAAAATTTTTATTCTTCCAATGGAATCTCTTCTTGATTGTTTAAAACTTTTAATAATATGATGTGCACGTATCGGCTTGTTTTTTAACGCATAAAAGAAAAAGAAATTCGATTAATCGATTTATATTATTGGAATTATTCGATTAATCGAAAATAAGCAATTTTAAATCATGCCAACAGTTTATAGCGAAAGTAGTCAATATTAAATCATTCGATCAGATAATCGCCCTAAATTAATCGATTATTAGCAAAGAGTTCAAACGTCTGAATACCCTAAAGCCCACATAAAGATTTGTTTGTTACCATAAATACGTTTATTGGCTCAAATAAAAAATATTTTGAATTGTTAACACGATCGTTTTAATTGAAAGCAGTTTTGCATTTGACAGTTGTGTGACAGCTAATTTCTCTCTGTGTAATTCAATTACGAAATTATTTACCAGAAACCCTTAATTAAAAATCAATATCTCGAAATACTCAAATCATTTTACTCACATCCCACGCATTCGACTTCTCCGTCGTCTCCGTTATGGCGAATGGTCCAAACCGTGTGCCCCTTCTCAAATACTGTTTGGCAAAGACGCCCTGCTCCGCTGTTGGTTGGCTCTTTAAATCACAGATGGGTTCCTGCAGGCATGTCAACTCTAATAAAAGCCTTTCAGCCTGCAATTTGCTACTAAATAAATGTTCCATGTGGGCGGGCGATTGTGGCGGCAAAGAATTGCTAGTGACCAGATTCGAATCTATGCCCACTGTGCGACTAGGGGAATTGCCTTGACTAAAGCCGTTCAAACGGTGGCTGTTGTGCTGATAGTTTTTGATATCCGATGAGTTGGTGTTCAATCTCAACGAGTTGGTGGAATCCGGGGAGACTAAGTTATTCTGATACTGTTTAAATGCACCGAATTCGTAGTCATCAACAGTGCTGCCTGCAAATAAGGGAGAACATTATTTTTAAGAAATTTTTTCAATAATTGTGATATTGAATTAAAATAATTTTTATTAAACATTTTGCAAAGCGACCTTGTTTGGAAAATTTGTACGAGTCCGCCTGAGAAAGCAATCACTGTTGAAAATTCAAATGTTGTTGTAATGAAAATTTTTGTCAAATAAACGAAATAATTTCGTTGATGCAACAACACAATTTCAGTGATTTAAGGAAGTGATTTCAAGAAACACAAAAACGATCAAAAAAAAAAACTCAAAATTGTATATCTGATCAGTTGGTGTTCCCGATTCTTTTATAGGACCCGAAAACTGCAGCAGCCCCAGCGTATCACAATTAATAAACTCTTTCACAATATTCGTGAAATTTTTATTGGACTTGGAAAAAATTCGAATAAAATTGTTGCGCTAAATTTATAAAACAAAATTAATGTCGTGTAATTTCATTAACGTTGCCCAGTGTAATTTTTCTATAGCTGATCACAGCACTTTTTTTTTATATATTTTTATTAATTGTAAAGTAGAGTGAAGTACACAACTTTTCATCTAAAAGATAATAAAAAAAATAGTTGATTTGAATTAAAAATAAATCGAAAGTGTTTGAATCCGATTGTTGCTAAAAATAAATTATTAAAACACCCGATACACACACACTAGTGGCGTCTGCTTAAATTAATTAAAATTCGAATTTAAAATTGTCAATCTACGAGTAGTTAACACTAATTGGTTTTTCGTATCTCTCACAATCTGACAAAAAAAAAAAAAAGTTGTTCAAGAAAATTGTCCCAATCACGAGCTGCCGATGTCGATCGCCCAACTTTTCATTATGTTGTTCATCATATGACAACTTTTATCTTCTATTTGTACTGACAACAGAAACTGGAGTAGCAGCACTTGAGTATAGAACACATTATTTTCTTTACTTTTGTGCTAATCGGATCGTTGGATCGTTGATTAACCCAAGACGACGCAATTGAAATAACAACAACAAATTCAAAATAATAACATGATTGACAGCTTTTAAAAGAGGATAGCGCAGACAAAAAGCGTTGGCAAAAACTCATTTTTTGTTTGTCTGTTTTTTTATCTTTTGCAAAAAATCTCACAGATATTTTTATTATCTATTTGCGCTGGTTGCCAAGTCTTAACTTGTGAAGTGCCAAGTTTATTTTCATATCTTTTATTAGACAAACTGAGTTGAGGCTATAAAATATTGTTTTTTGTTGTGCAGAAATTTTAAAAATAATTACAAAAATTGTGTACTTTTAATGAAAAAATTTTTAAAATTTAATACACAAAATTGACAGAAAAGAAAATTAGTTTGACTAATTGATTCAATTAAGAAATTAATTGAATTTGATGGTTGATTTTTTTCCTTTGAAGATTTTTTTTAGAAATAAATTTGTTTCTATAGAGCAACAAATTAAATAAAAAAGTAAATAGTAGATTCCTCGAGAAGATGCGCCTGGAAATCAGCTAAAACGCTTGAATGACCACTTTGAATATTTTTAATATTTTTGAGAATAAATAGAATCTGAATAAATTTAAAATCTGCGAAATGGTTTCAATAAATTTTAGCTCAATTTGCTTGTCACAAAAGCAAAATTTAAACTCTTCTTTAATTTATAATTTCAATGAGTCTTAAAAAAAATGTTTCAATATTTTCCAAAAAAATGTTTTTTAAATACATTCTTGTTTAAACTTTCTGAATGTCCCTGAAACCATAAAACTGGTAATTTTGTTGCCCAGCCTTTTCAAAAAAATTTTCTTAATTTAATTGGAAATTTAGTTGTCGACTACACGAAAATTATGTGATGCCGCATCCTGTTTTTTTTTATATAATAAAAAATTTTGTCTTAAAAGAAAAATTCAGAAAAGGAATATCGGGGCATTGAAATGAAATATGGAACCTTCGAAGTCGTTTCACTTTATGTTATTCCATAATCCAGAAAATTTCTCTGAATTCGCCAAATCAAATTGCAAAACATATTTTAATTAATTTGATTTTTGAGAATAAATAGAATCACTAGAATTAAGTAGAAAAATTAAAGCGTCAAACAACAGCGTCCAAATGTAAGAATTTAATTTTTTTTAAATATCTCCCCTTATTCTATAACTCGTTATCAACGTCTCGTCAAGACAATATCTTACAATAATTGACTCCTGCTGCTGGCTATTTTTTAAAGCCCAGAAATGATCAAAAAGGCTGTTAAAAGCAGTTAAATGCTAAAGAAAGAGGCCACGTAAGTGACGTATTTTTGATATTGTCGTGACGTGACGACGTTAAGAAATAGTTACAGAATAAATAATAAATAAATAAAAATAAGTAAATAAAATTTTAAATAAATAAAGCATGAAATGAATAAATAATATATTAAATACTGAATACTAAATAAATAAATAAAATATGAAATATAACAAAATATTAAATAAATAAAATATTAAATAAACTTTCCATTCGATACGCCGCTCACCGTCATCGAGCTTCTCCCAATAATATCCTGAAGGAGCTAAACTGATGGTCAGCGAAATAGCGGGCATAAAAATATTAAATACAACGAAGGAATTCGTTGTTAAAAATTATTGTTTCTTAAATAAAAAAACCAAAACAACAACTCCAAATAAGTTTGACAACTTTCGCTCTCTTCCCCACCGTTGATGCACTCCATCAAAATAATTTTCAATAAATTTCAGTATTAAAAATCGCTGTTTGACACAAAAATTATAAATTCCCCAATTTATTTAAAAATCAATTTCATATCCAACAACAATTTGCAATCCAAAAAAAAGGTGACCACACACATTTTCAGAAGAGCAAAGAAAACAACAAAAAAAAGATGGAAAATCTGTAAAACAATCAGGCGCTTAACTGTTGCGGTATTTGCAACCGATTTACAACGTCTGCTTTATTTCGTATCTTCAGTGGTTTACCGCTCTCTCCATCTCTCTCTCTCTCTCTCGCTGTTGTTTGCTTTGGCGAGTGTGAAGAACAGTTTTGCTTTTACAAAATTTCGAATCCTGTTATGAAATGTAGCGTTTGATAAGCCGACAGATTAGACTCGTGCTCGTGATAATCGTTTTCCAAGTACGCACTTGATTGCATCACTAAATAAATATTTGAAAAGGACTCGCTTTCACTTTGTGATTTGCAATGAGAGGATACGAGAAATTGCTTGTAACGGCGGCGCTAGTTTTTACACGTTTCTCAGTACATGCGGAGGTTTTCCAGCAGACTTGAATGCAACAGAAATTTGAGGCACTAAAAAACAAAAATATCTTCACACAAACCGACTCTGAAACTGCATGAATAGCAACAACAACTAAAAGTTACAGAGTCCTTAATTGTAGCGAGTCCTTTTCGATTTGCATTTCGGTTTTGAAGTTAAAGAAAAAGTCAGGATATTTTGCAATAACAAGAATAACAAATCTGGCGGGAGGTGCCTACTTTAATCGTCGGGATTTGTTAACCACTTTCCGTTATGACACATCAAATTTGGTTTGCAAACAGACCGGCATCAGCTGTGGGGTAATTTTTAGTGTCCTGTGAAGCACAGGAAACCAGTTGCTGGGACTTTGTGTCAGTTAAACGATCCGTTTTCTCTTGGGGATAAAATGTGCGCGAGCCATCACATAATTTTCTGGGATGTTATAATCCCTTTTATTCTGTAACTATTTCTCAATGTCGTCACGTCACGACAATATCAAAAAAAATATCATTTACTTGGCCTCTTTACAACGTCTTTGATAATTACTAGAGTTTAAAAAATAGTCAAAAGCTGGCGGCAGCAGTCAATTATTGTAAGATATTGTCTTGACGAGAAGTTGATAACGAGTAATAGAATAAGGGGAGATATTTTTTTAGTTAAATTCTTTTTCTATTTAACAAATAGCCATCACATAATTTTCTCGGACCTTATTCTGTAACTATTTCACAACGTCGTCTCGTCACGACAATATCAAAAAAAGATCACTTACTTGGCATCTTTATTTAGCATTTAACGGCTTTTAACAGCCTCTGTGATAATTTCTAGGCTTTAGAAAATAGTCAAAATCTGGCGGCAGGAGTCAATTATTGTAAGATATTGTCTTGACGAGACGTTGACAACGAGTTATAGAATAAGGGGGGCTATATTTTTAGTTAAATTCTTTTTATACTTAATTCTGGTGATTCTATTTATTTCAAAAAATATTAAAAATATTCAAAGTGGTCATTGAGGCGTTTATGGCCGATTTCCAGGCACATTTTCCCGAGGAATCATAACTCGGAATTGCCAAAACTCACGGATCGAAGAATTGTTGTTTTATTATTTTTTTTTTATTATAATTAAATATTTTTCCTTTCTTTTTTATTTATTTTTTACTTATAATTTTTTTATATGTCGGCCTGTTTGTCAAAGTGATTCGAAACCACCAGAAAAGTGTGTGTGCTTTGAAAACATGCTTTCAAAAGGTTCAGCTACGCCAACAAATTTTGCAAATCACTTTTCTATTTTTCCTGTTCTGAAAACCACATTTTGTCAATGTGATTTGAAACCACTAGATTTGAAATCACATTTGGAGATGTTGTTTTTCTTCAATAATTTACACAATTTGTTGTTAATTAACAATTTTTTACACAATCAGTTATTTGATTTAAAAGAAATACTTCAAATTTAAAAAATTTCCTAGACAATTTTTCTGCTAAAAAATATGGACTCTTGTGCTCTCTGCTGTGGATGAGATTTCGGGATTGTTATTGTTGCTTTAATTTATATCCAAAGGATTGAATTATTAGAAATCGCCAGACAAGAATGCAGATATTTTATTTCCCAAAATATTTATTTAATAATAAAATAAATATTAAAAAATAAAAGCAAAAGGATATTGGAAACAAGAGGATTTAAAATTGCATGTCCTTTTTAAAAGCACTCGTGTGATAATCTGATGTTCTGCGAATCACATTTTTTTTAGAATTTCTCAGTGTGATTTTCGGCTGCCGAAAGCACAAGTCGTTTCTTTATTTTTATTTGTTTTATTTTACAAACTTTATTGGAGAAAAAGTATTGCAATTAAAAGGATAATTGAAGCCTGTAGCTTTTCTGGTGTCCTTAACGAAATTAAAAAAAAAAGAAGACATAAACGTGTCGAAAAAAAAGCCCGAAATCAATCACAACGGAAAGCACCAAAGCCAAGCATTTTTTTTTAAGTTGTCTGGGAGTTTTTTTTTTACTTTAAAGTATTTCTTTTAAATAAAATAGCCGATTGCATACAAAAACGTTAATTAACAACAAATTGCGCAATTAATTGAAGTAATTTTTTTACGCCATAAAAAAAGAAAAAAAACATTTCCAAAATTGGGTACAAAATGTGATTTAAAATCTAGTGGATTTCAGAATAGGCCAGTTTATTAGTAAATCACACAAATAGTGGGAAAATTAGAAAAGTGATTTGACAAGTTGTTGGCGCTGCTGACCATTTTGGAAGCACAAAATTAATTACACTGAACGGACGGACACCTTTCAAATCACTTTAAAAATATGTGATTCTCACAACAGGCCTGATTGTCACAAAATTTATCGAAATAACTGTGCAAATAATGCCGTTTCGTATCCACATTCGTTTTTAGTCGTTGGAAATATTGAAATATTTTCCTCACTCTTTCAGGATATTCCGTTGCCTTTTTAACTCCGCGGACATTTTTCTTACAACTGATACGGAAACGGTCCATGTTCGAAATTTCAATTCCCTCATATTTATTTTTATTTTATTTATTTATTTGTTTTGACTTATAATTATAATTTATTCTGCCTGTGTGTTTTATAACTTAACGAATTCGTTGTCCTTTGAAAATGCCTCCTTTCAACTTTTCTTTAATGAGATCAGGGAAAAATTTGAAAATAAATTTCGAGTCATCCCCGCTTTTATTTAAATCTTTCACAAAGAAGTTTTCAAGGCAAACAATCACTTTCATGATATTCTTAATATAAAATTTGGAACTCAGTGCACTCAAAACTCTGTTCTGAAGAGCCCATCATCAATTGAGATTTTAAATGGTGCCACTGAATTGTGAATAAATTTAAAATCTCCGAAATTTGCTTGTCACAAAAGCAAAATTTAAACTCTTCTTTAATTTATAATTTCAATGAGTCTTAAAAAAATTGTTTCAATATTTTCAAAAAAAAAAAAATTTTTTTAAATACATTCTTGTTTAAACTTTCTGAATGTCCCTGAAGCCATAAAACTGGTAATTTTGTTGCCCAGCCTTTTCAAAAAAATTTTCTTAATTTAATTGGAAATTTAGTTGTCGACTACACGAAAATTATGTGATGCCGCATCCTGTTTTTTTTATATAATAAAAAATTTCGTCTTAAAAGTAAAATTCAGAAAAGGAATATCGGGCCATTGAAACGAAATACGGGGTTTTAGAAATCGTTTCGGTTTGTGTAATTCCATAATCAAGAAAAGTTCTCTGAATTCGCCAAATCAAATTGCAAAACATATTTTAATTAAATTAAGAACTTAGGTTAATTAAATTTAAAATTAGAAACTCAAACGACAGCTAAATTGTTTATAATCAAACTCCGACGGCTTTAAAATCCCGGGTCAAAATCTATCAAAATTTCAATATAAAGTAAAAAAAAATTTCTTTCGATATCCTGGATTTCTTTAGTGGTTTTTGGTTTTGCTTATGGGTTTGAGGTGCTAATCCCTGCTATTTTAAATTATAATATTTCTGTTTTTAATTTAAAGCCCGATCGATGTGGTGAAACGTACCTGCAGCAGCATAACGATCGAATATCATTTTAAGCTGAATATAAATTCCAGGTTGTAAATTTGAAACTCAATTTTTTTGTTTTTAATTTTATTAGTTTTCCTTTTGGCTTAAACAAATTTTCTTTGGCACTTGATTTTTAATATTTATTTTTTTAAATTAAATTTTAACTAAAATAAAATTCACATATTTTTTTTTTCTTCAATATATTTTAAGAAATTATCACTATTTTGGCTTTTATTTTATTGAATATGAAATCATTTTTATATAATTTTTTTAATTTTATAATTCAGTTTTATTATCTTTTTATTTTGAAAAAGGCAAGCGTATCTTAACTCGTTGCGTAAACAATTCACAATTAAACACTGAATTTGGCAGCCACATTAACCAGCAGCGGCAACTGAACGGCACGCAAGAATACGATTTTTTAATTTGTTGCTTTATTTATTTTTCAACCCAGCAAATGACGTCGATGATGATGATGTTGAGGATGTCTCTTCGTGTTCTGTTTCTTTTTTTTTTTAATATTTTAATATGAAGTCTTAAATGTCTTCATCTATTGGATACGAATGCGTATTGAGTCGCGTATTTGACATGATGACGTCGTGACAGAGAATGAAATGTTGGTTTAATATTTAACGAGGATGATGAGATTGTCGTTGGTGCGTGTGTATGGCCGGGAGTGTATGTGTGTGTGTGTGTGTGTCTTGTTCTGTTTTCTTGTTTTTATTTTTGCTTTACAATTTCCAATTGTGACCGATTGTCGTGTATCTGCGAAGAGATGAATCTCTTCTAACAAATAAACAAACATTGAGATTGAATTTCAAACAAAAATATTCTTTCTGTCAGCAGAAAGAAAAAAAAAATGAACAGATTTAACAAATTGCTGATGATGTTGCTGATGATGATAATGACGATGATGATGACGTTGATGATGGTGTGTGTTGGTGGTGGTGGTTAAACGATGCTTTCGCTTTAGCCTCAACCCAGGAGTATCATCATTTGCATTTGTGTACGTAACAACAACAGCAGCAACAAAAACATCTTCCTTCCTCATCTGCTTAGAGAGGGTAGATTACAGGACGATGTATCGTTATTCCTGCTCGCACGCAGAGAAACAGACACTTGCACACACACACACACACACACTCACACTCACCAGAGACATACACTTTCATTTGGAATGATAAAAACGGTTGTTAGTCGCTCAATCTTTTGCACTCTCTGTAGGGGTTGGTTTTCATTGTTGTTGTTTAATTTTTTTCCTCTTCTAATTTGAGCACATTTTCAAACAGTTTCAAACTTTAAATTTCTTATTAGAGATATTTTTATTTATTTGTTATTGTTGTTGTTGCTTCTTTACAAAACGCATTATCTCGTTTAACTTTTCCGATTGGAGATAAATAATGGCGAATGAGTTTTGGAAACTTTTGCCCGCTTATTGGTTTATTTGGCTGGATGTTTAAAGCCAACTGACTGACTACAATTGACTGACTATTCTGGCTGCTACTGCCACTACTGCTGCCACTGACTGGCTACTGGCGTTGTGCTGCTTGTGTAGGGTCTAACCCAAAGATTATTCGCAATAAAATATTTAAGTTGCAAAAAAGTCCAATCCATATCAAACAAAAAGACACATTCGTCGTCTATTGCAATTTCCCCAACCTCAAACGGCCAAAGAAGAACAAGATTTTACTGTGAAACCCCACAAACAAAAAGTAAAAAAAAAAAAAACCGGCAAAAAGCGAAGAAACCTCAGAAATGTTTTCACAAGTTTTCAAGCTTTTTTTCACTGCGACCTCAGCCAGACATTCGTTGGCTGTTTGTTTTTGGGATTGTTTTCCTTGCAGAATGCGGTTCTGCGCCGTCTTCTTGCTGTTTTTGTTGTTTTTGCTTTTGCTTTCCATTGTTTTTGCTTTATGAAAGTTATTTTTTAATTTCATTTTATTTGTTTTTTGCTCTTAAATCAATGTCACAATTCGACTAACGACGAAGACCCCTGAGGAGTATTTGTTGTTATCTACGAGACCATAAATAGAATGAAACGATAAAATATTTGTGAAACACACACACACACACACACACATTCCTGCATTTGCATACACCATCACCATCCCCATTTCCTAGGAGGCGTATGTACGGGCAGACGTTATTTAATTGTTGTTCGTGTGTTTGTAAATTCCAGAATTGAAACCACAAATTCAAATCCAAGTTTATTATCGTTTTGTAACGTATAAAAAAGAAATAAAAAGAAAAAAAACCAAAACAAATTAAATCATACAAAAAATGTGCTTAAGAAATTTAAAACTTTTGACTCACTCATCTCTATTTAAACAAATACCAACTCATCATTAACTAACTCACACACACACAAACACTTCAACTCAGACGTTGGCCCTGGCTCTCATATTCCCTTTGGAGTTTTACAAGATTTGTTGCTGTTGTCGTTGTTGTTGTTGTTGTTTTCAGTAGCCTCCTGTTGGACTGCACTCATTCATCCGTTTCTTATTGGTATTCTTCTCTATTCTATTTAATTTTAAACAAACGAAAACAAAAACAAACAAAAAATAAAACCAGAAAAAATGGCCGTCGTTTAGGGCGTATGAATAATTCTTTAAAGAACGTCATCTTCATTTTATTTCTGTTATCTGTTCATGGGAAATTGATATATTTTGTTATTTGCAAATTTCCCATTTTGATGGGAATTTTCGTTTTTGTGGAATTTTAACTGGACCCATGCTTATCAACTGCACAGTGGTGCTGGTTGACAAATAATAAATTTGTTATTTAATTAAATTGCGTTTTCGTATCTTCACAATGAAAGTCAATATGTGGTTTTAAGATCAAAACCATAAATAAGTATAAGTGATTTGGAGTTCTCACCGGAGATTTATAGATGCTGGTTTCAACACTTAAATTGTTCAATAAATTTAGTCACAATAAATTCAATCTTTCACAAAAATAACCGTATTTCTCTTTAATTTTAAGTATGTGCTAGTTCTTTTTTTTCCTAAATCTTATTAAAAAATTCAAAGTGATCAGTATTTCTTGTTATACGTTTATTATTATGAGAGATTAAAAATATTAAGATTAAATTTATTAAACAGAACTTATAAATCTACAATTTGCTATACTTCATGCACAAACTGTACTGCAGCTGTTTTTGTTTATATAAAAAAATTTTCAAAAAAAAACTACTTTAAAATAGAAATTATTTTAAATATGGCAAATCAATATATTGAAATTGCGGGAATACTTCCAAAACACATTTGGGCACTCACACTGTAGTCTCATAAAGTCGTCAAGTCATAAAATAATAGCACGAAATATACGACCAGTGTGAACAAGCCGCCATAATTTAGTCTGGCTAATTGAATTTTTATGTATAAACTAAAACAGCTGCTGACTCGATATGATCGGCATAAAAAAAATTTTATCTCTTAGCGGCGACAAAAGGAATAACCTGCAGTGGCTGCCAGTTAATCAAGTTAAACGAGAAAATATTTTCACTTGTTTTCATTTTGAATTTGTGATTTAATTCTTTTTTACTTTTTTGTAAATAAAAAAACGTGATTTAACGTGCTGATATAAATTTATGAATAACATTTTAGCCGTTTTTCATTCATGTAACGGAGGCAAACGTCTACTATCGCGGGTTGGCCTAAAGAAATTCAACCATTTGACTCTGATTCGCAGAGCCATTTTATGGCTGAAGAAAAAGCATAACGCAAAGAGTGCTTTTTTTTATGAATTTTTTTTTTAAAGCAGCACAACAACAATTTTTTTAAAGTGCTCTAAAATATGACGTTATGACAATATGAATAAATAGCACACAATATGAATACCCCAAGTATTTCTTATTGAATCATAGAAATTCAGAAAAAAAGACAAAACAAATGCGCTGGATTCTTCTGTGCGTTCTGCAAAAATTATCAGATGTTTTCAATAAATAACTTGGCAGCACTCAATTTAGCACTGATAAAAAATACACAAAAACAAGGATGCATTTTATGAAACCTATTTAAAACCATTTTATAAACCTGTTCAAAAATAGTTTTAAATTGGGATTTAACAAAATCTTCTTTTGTATGGCCAAACCAGGTTTTAGCAGTTATTTTTAACGTTAAAACCAGACTTCATTAAAACCACGTCAGTGTGAAAACACCACAAGTCTGCATGAATTTAAAAATAGTTTGCAAATTTACATAAAAAATTAGATATTGAAAAGCGTTCCACAAAAATGTGGGACATATTTAATTACGCACAAACTAAATAAAATTAATGCGATTTCTTAGAGATATTGTCTGAGTTAATTGATTATGAGTTAATAAAAAGAATAATATCATAAAAACCGCCCCACTATTATTTCTTCCGCCATATATTTTTGAAGCGTCCGAACCCTATCGGCTCTTGTATTTTAAAAACCCACTCAGCGCCTTAACTAGTGCCAGAGTGTCCCCAGAGGAATCACGTCAATGTGAAAACTCCGTAGTTTATGTTGTTGTATTTCTTCGAAAGACTGGATTCGTGTCTGTAACGGGTAATTTTCGTTAAGGACTCCAGCACAACTGCGTTTCCTGTGGCTTCGTTTGATTTGTTTTATATTTTAATAACAATTCAAAAGATATCAAATTATTTCATAGAGAACAACATGTTTATTTGTAATCGAAATATAATTTTTCCATGACTGAAAGTGTGACATCGTTCAGAAAGTTGTTGAAAACAAATTTTGAGAAGAGAAATGGTTCTTATTTTTATTGCTTTTTGTTAGCAGAAATAAGACTTCATCAAATATTTATAATTATTTCCAAGTTGTTGTGACGCTCAATATGACGTATCACATAGAAAAAAGTTTCACAAAAGCCTTAAAGGAAACTCGATTAGATTCTATGGCCTCAGCTTGTTAAGGTGGCCAGGCATTTAATTTTGTTTGTGGTATTAAAAGATAAACCATTTTGCCAATACGAGGCAACAGCAGAAATGAAGAAGTGCATAGGAAAGATGGGAAAAAGGTAAAAAAAAAATCACATAAAAGATGGTGAAAATACACCAGGAGAAAAAAGTTTGTAAAAAGTGTAAAACTTCCCATCAAAAGAAGTGTAGAAATCGCAAATTTTTCTATATTTTAAGGAAATATTGCAACGGACTGCAACTGTAAAGAGTCCTTTTCCATAAAATTTTCTGCAAAAATTGTATTCAAATTTGCGAATAAATTTGTTATCATTTTGTAAAGTTTTATAGTGAAATAATTTAATTTTCTATATCATCTGTTTCATTAACATCGTTTTGGGGCCACAAGACCCTGTTGAAATAACTTTTTAGACCATCAAATGAAAGTCAATTCTTAAATGCAACAAAAAATGTTTCCTGTTTTGACCTGAAGTAGTTCCCAACTTCTTCTTCTTTTTATTTGTTTGTAGAACCATAAATTAGCATCGCCAGTGGGTCATCCTCCACAGATTCTCGTATAATTATTTTATAAACACTCCAAAGTACAGGCCATATGAAATTTTGGTGGCTGCAGGGCCGGCAGTGTCTTTGATAAGGACAAGAATCTGAAGTATCGTATCAGAAATATCTCTAATTTCCGCTACGAAAACTAGAACATTTTAAAAAATGGGGAAGTTATTGATTTTACCTCCCCTTGACAAAATCGAGTTCTCATCAGATATCAACGTTTTAAAGTCCCTGACTAATTCCGAAAACCCGTCACAATGGCTGTATATATATATATATATATATATATATATATATATATATATATATGTATATAAGTGTGTGTCTGTGTGTGTGTATTGAACAATGTAACCCGTTTATAACCTCGGAATAACTCGACCGATGTCAACGAAGCGGATGGGTCGTAAAGTGTTCTATTTGACTTAGATTTTCTGCGAAATTTAACCGATTCGAACCGGTAGATTTCGAGAAATTTTAAAAAACCTTAGAAAAAAAAAACATTTTTAAACTATTTTTAAACGGCCTTACCGATCGATTTCAGAAACGAATCAGCTCTCAAGATTAAGAAACCACGACGGGTCAAAATCGGTTAATCCGTTCGTGGAATATCGTGAAGGAAAAAAATTCGAAAAATATTATATTTTTCAAACTTCGAAATTATGTATCCAATCAGTTGGTGTTCTCGATTCTTTTATAGGACTGGAAAAACTACATCAATCCACTCAATCGGTTTATTAATTCGAAATTTATAACATTTTGAAAATTAAATTTTTTTAAATGAAACAAAATCGAAAATTCGATGTCAGACAACAAAAAATGTTTGGTCCAAAAGTGCAAATGTCGTAGAGTCACGTTTTGATATCTTCGCGGCTAAAATTAGCGAGAAGTTGCAGGGATGGCTTTTAGGGTTAACCGTGTTCCAGGTTTTTTATGTGTTTCTCAAAATATTTGCATGCTCTGTAGAGTTATTTTGAAATCTTGAATGAAAATTCCTTAATAATTGAGCTAAATTTGCTCAAAATGAAATTGATATGGTGTTCTTTTCTAGAAAAAAGTGCAACATTTCTTGCACTTTTAATAGAAAATTGCAATTATCTGCCATTTGGATAAACTGAATTTATTATAAATTTATCTATGCCATCCCTAGAAAAAAAATCAATTATTTGAACTCCTAAAAACTCCAAACTTTTCAAAAAGAAGTGGACATTTTTTTATCTCTTCTAGGAAAGAAAATGCCATAACCCTTGTCATATATAAAAAAGAAAAAACAATATGAAAATCGATCTATAACTTCCTAAGAAATCATATGATTTTACTCGAAAATTATTTAAACGAAAGCCAAATTGTTTTATGAATAGTTACGTCTTTTAATTTAAAAACAGAAAAGTGTGTTGCCACAAATGCCATTGAAAACTATTCCAATAAAATTGACGCTAATTCCTTTTTTTTTCTTATATTTCATTATTCTCCACATAATTAATTGTTCTTCACAACACGTTTATCGTCCTGCGTACCCTACAGAGATGCAGGACGAATATGTTTGTGAATTTCAGAGATACAAATGGAATAACTGTCATGAGTACACAATTATATAATAATTGTGGAAACAAACACACATACTCACACATACACATGCATGTAGTACTTGGCAAAACCGTATCTACATATCGTTTCAAAAATATATTTAACAAAACAGAAAAAAAAATACAACAAATTGGGAGGAGCATCATAATTACAGGATAATATTGGGCGGTCTTGTCCTTCTGTATATATGAATAGATTCATGTGTGTGTGTGTATGCGTTCTCATATCACACAATATTATTAACAAAAGAGATACACAAACACAGAGATAAATAGAATTTTGTGTGCACATACAGACATTTTAAAGAATGAATACACTCACTCATCCGAAATAGTGGCATCTGTGAGGCAGAAACCAAAGTTGCGATGCGACGTTGTTGTGAGTAGAGGAAAGAAAAATAATAAATAAACCAAACAAAATGAGTAAACAAACAAATAGTCACATATTAACGAGTCCAAGCTGCCAGCGTTGCCAGAGTTTGGGATGAGAATATATAGAATAAATAGAATTTTCATGGTTATTTCAAATTAATTGGCTAAATGGATAAAAGTAAAAATGAGGTTAAATAAAAAAGTCAGGCAACGTGACTCTTTCACAAAAATAAAAGTAGTTAAAAAATAGAAAAGCACGAATCTTAAGAAAACAGAATTAAAAAGTTGAATATAAATTTTAACAAAAGCTTGAAACAATAAGTAAGCAATTATCTTTAGTTATTCTAAGAAATGTGTTGGGTAAAGGTTCCCTGATGGTCTGCATTATCCCCAGTGAAATGCGCATGGGAACTAGCTAAAACCGATCAATTGATCACTTTGAATTTTTAGAAAGATTTTCGGAAAAAAGAATCAGCACATAATTAAAATTAAAGAGTTTAAATAATTAATGAAATTAAAAGTATTATTGTGAAACAGAAGCGTTGGGCGCTCTAGATACCCAAAATAGGCTCACACTTTTTCCCCCAAATAATTGTATTTCGATGCACTATTTTTATGAAATTTATTTAAAAGTTATTTAAAAATAATTTTTTTCTTTTGATGTTTGCAGGAGCTTAAAAAGCTTTAAAAAGTTCTCATAAAAAATTCATCACACGAATGAATAAATTCGGCAGACTGGCAACGCTGTTACACGTACTACAGAATACTATTTATGCTCATTCAATATGAATGTACTTGAGCACACACGCACACATGCATGCCACACTCGAAAAGTAAATTTTGTTTGTGTTGAAAACATGTATGGAAGTAGTATGTGTGCGTTTGTATATAAAAATGAGTATCTGTGTCTCAGAGCCAAAGTGTATCTCACAATTGTGTCTATATGATTGTTGTATCTGCTTTTTGTTGCTTCTGTTTCTAGCTGTTGTTGTTGCTGCTGCTCTTGTTGTTGTTTTGTTGCTGACTATCTATCTACTTTAACATATCCACTCGTTGTATCTGGCATCTCATTCTGTCTGCCGAAATGATATTCTCCCATTCGAATCTATATAAAATTGTTGGCAATTTACTCGTCTCTTCTGCTTCTCCTTCAACTGCTTTCTACCTTCCGATTGAACAAATGGAAGCAGCAGCAAAACCAACATCAGGCACACACACACACGCATACACACAACACACACAGACACAAGATAAGCAGTTTAGTTGCATGTATCTAGAACGAGCATGTATTCCTGTACAATATCAGATTCATATATTTTTATTATTTTATCGCTGCTGTATTCTGTTGAAACAATTCGCGAGGCAAATGGAAAAAAGAAGTAGAATAAATAATGAAAGCAATAACAACAACAACAACAGCAGCAGGAATATAATGTTGTGACACCAAAATAAAACAAATACTACGACGACGACTGTTAAACAAAACCCTCGTTCATTTGTGGTCGACCGACATTATGGGTTTTTGGGTACGGTGCGTTTTGCCTGAATGGATGAATATCTGGCTGACTGACTGGCTGGCTGGCTGGCTGACAGACTGGCCTGGCTGGCATTCGATTACAACTGCACACTACCACACTTACGCCTACTGAGTTTTTGCCTCCTGCTTTTGGTTCGGGCATGTTTTACGACCAAAAGTTGTAGAGCATGAAGTGTGTGGTGATAAACTCTGCTGATGTCGCTACACGCTGTTGGGCTTGCAAAGATATCGCCAAAGAAGAGTTTTTGAAAAAGATGCGGGTTCAATGTATCTCTCGTCTAGGCGAGTGCGATAAGAAAAGTAGGAGTGAAGGTGGCAAAAAAAAAAAAGAAAAATGTTTCCATTGAACACGAAAGGAGACTGCGCATCATGCATGCAGCGCTTAATTTTTTATTTAATATTTTTTTTTCTATTTCTTATTCTCGTTATTCTATTTAAAAGTTACGAATACAGTTTTAATGCATTTTTTACAAGTGTCAAAGTAACCAGAAACTTTTAAGTACATTTTGCATTGAAAAGCTGGAAAAGACACGGCACGATCTGCTTTCGTTGGAGAGGGGAAAAATGTATTAAATAATTTATTAGGATTGTGAAATTTATTTCGAAGCTGAAATGAAGTCCAAACGTTTCTTTATAATTTGAAATTACACCGAAAGAAATTGTATATTATCAGTTATAAATAATATAATAATTCTTGGGAAAGCAAAGCTGAAATTCTTTTGCGATATCGCTACACTGACATTGTTGGTCATATATGTCGTGTTACCTGTTTATCCATTCAGAGGAGACGGTTGTCACAACAGTTTGACTCCTTTCAAAAATCTTTTTGGCCAAATTTATAAAAAAAAAACGGTTGCAAAACGGTTGACCCTAAAGGCCATACCTCCAACTTCCTACTAATTTTAGCCGCAGAGCCATCAAAACGTAAATTATTGTGCTGCTTTACGATTTCTTACCCTATTGGACCAACAAATTTTAATATTCCGGTATCGAATTCTCGATGTTGTTTAATTTTTAGTACAAATTTAATATTAAAAATGTTATAACTTTCGAAATAATACACCGATTTTCACGTGATTCATGTGGATTGATGTAATTTTTCGAGTCCTACAAAAGGATCGAGAACTTGAACTGGTTGGATAAATAATTTCAGAGTTCTGCAAAAATCACTTTTTTCAGTATTTCGTTTACGATATCTCATGATCCGATTTACAGTGGCTGACGTGTTTTTTTTTAATCTTAAGAGCTGTTCTTTTTCTGGAATCGATCGGTAAAGCCAATTTAAGGTTTTTTAAAAATTCCACTTTGAAAAATATTGTTCTCTCAGTTCTTTTTTAAATTTCTTGGAATTTAACGTTTCAAATCGATTAAAACTTCACAGGAAATCTAAGTTCAGTAGAACCCTTTAAAACGCCATTAGTTTGGTTGAAATTGGTCAAGCTGTTCCAAAGTAGTAAGCGGGTCATATACTTACACACACACACACACACACACACACACACAGACGCAAATACACACAAACATACACACACACACATAGTGACGGATTCGCAAAATTAGTCAGGAAAGCTTCTTACGATCTCGAAACGTTGAGATCTGATGGGAACTCGATTTTTTTTTTAGAACGTGGTGAAACCAGTAACTTCCCAATTTTTTTAAATTTTCGATTTTCGTAGCGGGAAGTTAAACAAGTCTGATTTGTAGCGGGTTAATACAAGAAACTTTCATACAAGAATATGTTTTATGAGCCTCTTATAAATCAGTTTAATTTTTAGAAATAAAACTGATATTCTTTATTTAAAAAAGTAATATTTTGAGTCTGGTGTAAAATTATCGCATTCGATATCCGTATAATTTTCCATTTACATTTTATTCACATTTCGGTAGTTATTGAATGCGACAATTTAACCCTCGATGAATTTTTAATAAAAACTTTTTTGTTCAATTTTAAATGTTCAATATTTCATCATGATTTTTTTGTATAATAAAAAAGATTTTCAATCGAAATTGCAATTTTTCTTCTGTGGAACTATTCTGACTGTTTGTTTGACTGCTTCCTTCAATTGAGAACAGAATGCCACTCTGCTTCATAATTATCCTTTCAAATTATATATAATTCGTGCAACTCTTTACTTTTACTTTTTCAAAACGGGGTTTACCCCTTATTTTTTTTATTTTCAATTTTTGTACCGGGAAGTTAAAAAAGTGTGATTTGTAGCGGGTTAATAAAAATAATTTTCATACGAGAATTTGTTTTATGAGCCTCTTATAAATCAGTTTAATATTTAGAAATGAAACTGATATTTTTTATTAAAAAAAAATATTTTGAGTCTGGTGTAAAATTAAAGCAATCGATATCCGTATATGCGGTATTTTGACCCCTGAAGTCGTTTTTAATAAAAAAATTTTGTTTCATTTTAAATGTTCAATTTTTCGGCATGATTTTTTATAAAAAATTTTTCTTTCAAGCGAAATTGCAATTTTTCTTCTGTGGAACTATTCTGACAGTTTGTTTGGTAGGAAGCATGAAACCGTCATAAATGCGCTGCTTCCTTCAATTGAGAACAGAATGCCACTCTGCTTCACAATTATCCTTTCAAATTATATATAATTCGTGCAACTCTTTACTCCTACTCTCCCGCTTGCCCTGTAATTATTTGGGTACGTTGTCATCATTCGCTTCGCTCGTGAGATAAAATCAAATTTGTGCAGGGAAACAAAACAAACAAAAGCAAAACAACAACAGCAACAACAATCGAAAAGTTGCTCTAAAAGTCAGATGTCAGTTACTTTTCCATTCAAAGCACTTGAGCCAAAAAAGTCTTGCATCTTTAAATAAAATTACGATTATAAAAGGAGGTCGGTCGTCTTTCTTTCAAATTCCTTAACAGAATCCATGCACACAAACACATACACACACACACACACACACACACACACGGGCATGCATACAGAAGAGCAGGAATATAAAAAATATTTTTGAATGTAGACTGCAACTTCCGCTTTTTGGATGAATAACAAAAGATATCCTTGATCGCTTACAATGAGATCGTTTTGAATGATTTCCATTTGAAGACTTTGACTTGAAGGGGAATTTTTGTAAAAAAAAAAAAAAAATCCGTTTTATTTTATCCTCAATAAAAGCCTGATTAAGAATACAAAATCCTGCGTCTGCTAGTGACCGTAAAGTTTTATTTAAACTGTTCTATTTGAGGAGTACCGTTGCTGGCGATGAGAAATCATGTCCTGGTTTGAATTGTTGTTCATCACATTTTTATTTTTATACGAAAGTGTGAGTGTGTGTGTATTTCAAAGTTTCGTACATTTTGTGAAGTATTTGAAATCATTTCCAACCGAGTTAATTATAGAGGAGTTTGTTAATGACAAGAAAAGAAGAGAAATACAACAAGAAGAAGAAGAAGCAAAAAGCATGTAAAATAAAGTCGAGTAGAGGAATTTTTTTTCCACGGCTTTTTTTTTTGTGAGTCGGTTGGTTTATTGTGTTGGAAAAGCAGACTTTAAGCAGACACCGTGTTGTTGTTGCTTGACGGAGTCAAAGATAGGGAAGTGTAAGAAGTCTTGCAAACATTTCAACAGTCGACTTGTTCAAATTATTAACAAAATAATGACGAAAAAAAAAAATAATAAAATAAAATAAAACAAAATGAATAAATAAAAAAGAACTACAGCGCAGCTTGTCTTTGATTCTTTTCTTTAAGGAAATGATAAGCAGCAGCAGCACGAAAAGTCTTCAACGTCTCTCTACACATTTTGCCACCAAAAACATAAATAATTTGAAATTAAACTAAAAGGTCACATGCGACTTTAACGGCATTAACAATAAAACTACAAAAACTAATACCCCTGGAGGTGAATTCTATAACGATCAGCTATTGAAATATGATCGAACTGTTATGAATCATGTAATTATTTTTGTCAAAAATATAAAATCACTTTCCCTGGAAGTCGATATATCTCACACTCACATGACTCAACGATTCGTTTGACGAAATTCATAATTTTGCAAAACTATTTACTTGCGTTGTATCATGATCATGATCATCATCATCCTCATCATCATGATCATCATCCTCTCGTCATGCTGCAGGGGTGCATTCTAATTGTATTAAATTAACACGTTTATGTTAAACATCTAAATGTTGTTGGTTAATTTATTTATAATCACTGGAAACCCTCATTTCCGTCTGTTTTTTTTTCTTCTTTTTTTTTAAATATTCAAAAAGGTTTTTATTTCTGTCCGCATGTAAATACTCGTCGTGTACACACTTTTACCGATTGGCAAATGATAAAAGGATTACTGACGACACCCTTAACACATTTTCGAAATTATCTTTCCTCTTTTCATTTTTGCCATCACTTTTCCAAAAAAAGCCGGCATAACCCTCTCCGACATTTTATTTAAATTTTTAATGGTTGTACGCTTTTCATGCACACTCGCAGTTGTGTTTGTTTGAGTCTCAAAAAAAAAAAAAGATGTAATAAATTTGTCACTTGCCATCATTGACTTGTTTGAAAGAGTCAATTGTCTTGTAAAAAGGGTTCAAAACGCTTTCCCTTTGTGTCGTTTGAAAAACGCCTTTTTAATGAATTTATTTATTTGATTTTGCTCAGAAGCCATAAAATTTGTTTAACAATCGTTAAGGAAATAATAAATTCATAATTAATTTCTATCTCATATGATTTTGAATGTCAGTCCATATAAATCATTTCCTAAAGGATGATTTTTCCTTTAGCCCACAAATTTTTTTCAAAATGAAAAAAAAAATCCATCTGCATTTCAGTTTCCTAATAGATTTTTAGTTATAGAAAGTCAATGAGAATTGACTGATTCTGAAGCAAAAAATTATTCCATAAATATAAAATCGATATCTATTTATTATTTTATTTTAATAATAATTTTTTAAACTGGAGGTCTTTTCATAAAAAATTTTTCAATAAGCATATTTTAATTTTCGGTAAAAATATTCGCTCCTATCGGGAATAACAAGTGGAATCGTTATTCCCATGATATTTTTATTCCTCTCGAAGGGAAAATTGTTATTGTGAATGTTCCCAGTGAATGTAAAAACAGAAAGAAGGCTTGAAAAAAAAATCCAAAATTATATGGGTAATTCCATATCAAATAGACAAAAAATTAGGCGCGATCTCTCCCTCTCTCTTTCTTTATATCTTTCTTTCCGTATATAAACAAACAAAAAAAAATTAAATAAATAAAAAAAGTTATTAAAATGTTCCCAAAATAGGACATGCAAAAAAATAATAAAAAAAAACGGATCGAGGACTTAAAAAGGAGTGCTACCATCGGTTTGATATAGATGAGTCAGGTTCCTTTCCTACGGTCCCAGCTGACGGTGCCCTTAACACCGGCAGAATACAAAGCGTCTACCAACGCCCCCATACTTAACAGGCTGTTACGTATGAGTACCAATTCGAGTCCATGTATTTGGGCATACCCTGACCCTTGATTAGGAGCGGGGTCTGCCCAAAACTCCTACAGCTCTTTAGGTCACGGCACCCTTTTGGAATACAACTTCACACCGAACTCACGCTCTTCCCGCAATTTGGGTGTTAACCACAGTCACTACGAAGACCCTCCGAAGGTTTGAAGAACTTTTAAGTCTTCGGTCAGACCTCGTAGCCGAAATAGTTAAGGACAGGTGGCCCACATCGGTTTAAAACAGTTCTCGTGCCCTTCTTCATAATGAAGTTGGTACAAATAGAAGCTGTTATCACATTCAATTTAGTGTAGCGGCTTTCGAAAACAGTTGTTTTGTTCGGCTTTGTGTATTGAATATGTATATAAAACTGATGTTGAGTTTCCCTTAAATATATATCATGTGTTTCTGAATTTAAAAACACATACGTTTCGAAACATTTTCCTCTGAAAATAAATTTTAATAAAAAAAAAATTGTTTGCCAAATTGACATCATATTCCAAATTTCTTTAATATCGCCGGGACTGTCGGATCTGTTCAGTTTATTTTGTCTATATTTCAAAAATCTTGTAATGCACAATAATGACTCGTATACCATTTGAAAGGGAATATTTGGGACCATCGAATATAAAACAAAAATATATGTTTTTAAGAAAAATGTAATATCTACAAAGTTTTAAAATCTTAAAAATTTAATTAATTAAATAATGATTTTAATTGGTCCTGAAGCTTTCAAGGATGTGTTTTGATGGCGCTTATTTTTCACATATAATATTTTTCTTTTTCATTCAATAACTTTAACAAAATAGTATGAGCAGCAACGCCATTTATAGGCCACCAAAATCTGCTGTCCTCCATAGTGGGGAAAACTAAAGCAAAACTATCCAATTATAGAAAGTGGATGAGAATTGATTGTGTCACAAAAAATTATTAAATGGAAATATTTTCTTTCCAAAACGAAGTACCTCTCTCAGCAAATAGAGCCATCTATCAGCTCCTAAAGCCTGTTGCCTTCCAGGGAGGAAAAGTTAAAGCAAAACCAGATTGATTTTCCGTTTAGACTTTCAGTTCTGGAAACAACTGTTTTGGCCATAAAAAATGGATCAAGAATTATTTAAAAAAAATGATGTGGTTCTTATCAACAGCGCCCTCTATCGTCTCTTAAAGTCTGCGTCTTCCTAGCGGAGAACACCAAAACAAGATCATCTTTAATATTATAAATTGAATATCCCAAAAGATTTTGAATTCCATGAAGTCAATGAGAATTGATTGTTTCAATTTCCATAATGAATTTTAGGAACGGACGACTTCATTGCGAAGAATGCAGGAATAAGTTTTTTATCTCCTGCCAACTTAAAACAGTTTCTGAACAAAAAACAATTTACTCGTTTATTTAATATATTTAAATGAAAAAAAAAATCCTCTTCAATCTGTTCAGTTTGATGATCTACAAAAAAGTTCAACGCGCATTTCGCTTCTCAAACTGCAAATTGCATTCACAATAGAAAACAAAAATAAAATAAAATAAAAATAATGACACACACGAATGAAATGTGTGCCATTCGAATGAAAGGAATAGTGAAATCGAATACTTTTTAAAACTGCAATCGTTTTTGGATTTGATTTAGAGATGGTTTTTGTGGGGGGCGCAACTAAAGGAAATGCCCTTGACAGAGGCTGCAAGATCATTTGATCAGCAAGCACACTCACACACACACGCACACGAACACATTGTTATTCAAGTTTGCATAATAGAGTTGTGTTGGTGTGTCTGCTGCATCGTTCTCTTTGTTGAACGATTTTGCATCATCCGCAAATGCCAGAAGGCTGCTGCTGCTGCTGCTGCCTGGCGTTTGTTTTCTCTTGCAACTGACAATTGAAGTGCGTGCGAGTGTTTGAAGGAATTGCGGAGCTATTCGTTTCGCTAATTGTTCTTGAGTTGAAGTTATCATAATTTTTTTTTTTTTCATTTTATTTTAAATGCAGAGTGTGTGGCATTCCTCCATTTGCTGGCTACAGCTGAGATGCTGTTGAGGAACGCGCACATCTTTCAATTTCATGAGACTAAAAATATTCTCGCGGTTTTTATTACTAAACGGAAGCTATTTGGCGCGTGTCTGAAAAGGTGTTTAGAATTATTTTAAATGGAATATAATGATGAGCCTTAAATACGAGGGGAAGCCAACAAATTTGCAGTGGCATAGAAAAATATGTTTACGGCTTCGATATGGGCATTTCCACCCACACCAGGATATTAGAAGTCATTGAAACTCTTTTCATATTTTGTTTTATTATATTTTCTTAACGAAACAATCAAGTTTAAATAATTTTCTTTGCTCTGTAACCACTCGAATGCCATTTGCCTGAAAGCCCTTTCTTCAAGTTCGATTGGCAACTCAGTCATCAGACATTTTTTCAACTTTTCGCTACGAAGATTGAACATTTTCAAAAATCGGGAGTTTTTGGAAAAAAATCTAGTTCTTATCGGATGTCGAGGTCTTGAGACCGTAGGATGCTCCCCGAACTAGTTCCGAGAACCCGTCATAATGTCTGTACTTATATATATGTGTGTGTGTGTGTGTGTGTGTGTGAGAGTATTTGACCCGCTTATAACCTTGGAACGGCTTGATCGATTTCAACCAAACTGGTTCAAGACGGCGTTCTAAACGGTTCTACTGAATTTAAAATTTCCTGTGAATTTAAACCGATTCGAACTTGCAAATTTCAAGAAATTAAAAAAAAAAAATTTTTAATTTTTTAATAACTTTTAAACGGCCTTACCGATGGACTCCAGAAACGATTCAGCTCTCAAGATTAAAAGAACCACGTCGGCCACTGCAATTCGGATCGAAATCGATTAATCCGTTCGTGAAATATCGTGAGTAAAAAAAATTCGAAAAAAGTTTTTTTTTAAACTCCGAAATTATTTACCCAACCAGTTAAAGTTCTCGGTTTTCTGATAGGACTCGAAAAACTATATCAAACCACACCAATCACGTGAAAATCGGTTTATTAATTTGAAAGTTATAACATTTTGAAAATTATATATTTATTAAAAACTAAACAACATGGAAAATTCGTTAGCGGATAGTGAAAATTATTTGGTAAAAAATCGTACGTTTTGATAACTCTGCGGCTAAAATTAGCTGGAAGTTTCATGGATGGCCTTTAGGGTCTACCGTTTACCTTCTTTTTAAATTCGTAGCATTTCATTAAAAAATTTGCAGAGATTTAAAAAGCTGCGCTCGAATTTTCAATAACAAACTCCGCGTGGCCACAAATTATCCGATTTAAATTACGAGTTTTTATTATTCCCCCGCATTTCTTTCCACATTTTCACTGCATAAATTCAATATTCACCTCGTTCAGGCCTTAAAACATTCACTCATATTTTCACTTAAATTCTAATCGATGTAATTTCATATCGTTTGTTTTTATTTGCAATTTTCTTTTATTAAATAAATAATTAATCCGTCAGCTTTTGACGAGCAAGCGAGCGGATCTGTCTAACAAGCGTCTAGATTTCTAGTTTGTTTTCTTTGTTGTTTGCGCTGCGCCGCTTCAAACAAATACACGCGGCTTTTGCACATCAAAACTTGCCTCTACGCATATCTCACCTTTTGCTGACAAAGACAATCGCCCTCTTAACTGGCTTCCTGAAAGCCTCAATCGAATTTCATAAAACGATTTTTATTTTTAATTAATTTATTTTCATTTCTACTGTTTTAATTCCGCACGTCACTTGTTGCATGATAATGCCGGCGATTGACTATCTTTTTTGTCAAAAAATATGTTTTGAGTCAACAAAATTTATTTTCAAGTGCTTTTTTCAAAAGACACGACACGACGTTAAAGTAGTTGTTATCTGTTTTAGGAATACAAATTTATTGTTGTTAATAATATTTTTTTGTTTTAGTTTTTTTGGTGAAGATACTAAAATTATTGTTTGTACAACTTTTAATCTATTCACTTAATTTGCGATATACGAGAGCCATGGATTGTGTATAGTTGCTTGGCGTACCATCCCTGCAGATTACACGATATAATAATTAAAAGCAAATTTTGGGTCAGGAACAGTTTAGCTGATCTTCTCACTTGGAAGTAAATACACCAGCGTTGAGCAAACGCACCAGAACGCAGAAAAAACGCATTATTTTTAGTGTGTTCTTTTCTAAATGTGTATTGAATCAATTATTGTTATAAATATGACAATGGAAGTCTTTTTTAATTCAGGGTTCGTATAAAAATACATAAAACTTGACAAAAAAGTAAATAAATAAAAAATAAATCGCTGTAACTTCTCGATAATTTTGACCGCAAATAAATCGTAACCTGTTCTCTTCGATCTTTTCTAGAAAACAATGCAACATTTCTTACACTTTTTCATCAGGAAATGGCAACATTTTGTAATTTTAAAATAAAGAATTTATCAGAAATTAATCCAACACCAATTACGAAAGATAATTTATATTTTAAACCTCCCCGAATCTGCTACTTTTTAAAAATAAATTGAAAAAATTTTACATGTTTTCCAGAAGAGAAAACGCTGTAAAACAATTATTTTAATTAATTTTAATAATCGACCGACTGATGTAGTTTTCATTTACTATAAAAGAATCGAGAGCAATAACTGATCAGATATATAATTTCGGAGTTTAAAAAAAAATATAGAAAAAATAAAATAAAATAATAATATAAATAAATCACTTTTTTTTCGAATATTTCCCGATTTTGAGCCATGTTGCGGTAATCGACGTGATTCTGAGAAGTTAAACGCTGAATCGGGAAATATTAGAAAAAATTCTCAGGAAGTCTAAGTTCGCAAATGCTCTTCAGACCGCCACCAGTTTGATTTGAATCGGTTCAGTAGCCCAAGTCACATACTTACACACACACACGGATACATACATACATACACACAGAATTTGTAAGGGTCCTAAAAACGTGGAGATCTGATGAGAACTCGATTTTTTTCAAAAGGGGTTTTTGAAAATTTTCAATTGTTGTAGTGGGAAGTCAAGAAAAAAAAACCAAGTTACCTTTCACTTAAATTATTATCATATATAATTTTAGTATATCTTAAGGGAATACCGAGATGGACCATATATTTATCGGGTCTCTTTCCCATACCTCAGGTCTGGTTGCCAATCACTGTGGAAAACTGGGGAAAATGTTTCAAGTTTTAAGTGCATCCAAAAGGTGTGGATAACGACTACTAACGGCTTTTCCGATACTGTTGGGACAGAATGGTCCTTCTGTGTTTCTAATGAAGCCCGTGTATTTCGGGCTGAGTTTTTGGTTGTACGTGAAATTCGTTTCCGATAGAGTCGGTAACTTTGCCAATAGCCAGGCAGCGCATAACACTTCCACTTCTAGAAGAGCAGCGCAAGGATGTGCTATCCTGATTACCTAATCGGTCCCACCTGGTTAGTCTGGTCCCAAGCTGATTTACCTTGTGGATGCGCAATTACTCTTCTCTGGAAATAATGACTGTCATACAACCCTGCACTTACTTAAGGATTTTGAAAGATCATTTTTAGTTTAAAAAGTCTTGCTTAAAAATTTATGAAAATCATCTTGGAAGGAGCGCGAGTATGCCAGGCAAAACAAAGGGGACATTATTCCCCTTGTCTATTCGTTAATGAAATAACTAAAAATCATTTTAGGAAAAAGAAATAAATTTATAGATAATTTAAATTGCTTTCACTACCACCCGATCATCATGGGCTTGTGTGTGTAACTAAAATTCCTTATAAAAGTTTTCCACACGATCGTAATATTTTTAGAAATTAAAATTTACAATTTTAATGTAATTGAATCAATAACTAATCGATTGTTGCTTCATTTTTACCTTGTGGGTCAATTTCAATTATTATTTATTTCACTTGATTAAAACGGCTTTTACGTATTTATTGGAAACATTTTCGTTTCGTTCAATGACAAGAGTTCACTAATTGATTCACACTAAAATATTATTACCAATCGAAGATATTCTTGTCTTAACCAACGAATAAATTCACTTTCGTTAACTTTATGATGTCCCATAAAACATGAAGCCAACATAATAACACGAGTAGATACAAATAAAAATATAATGTACGTTGGACATTAGGGCCGTACCCTTTAGGGTGAGAAAAAGGAAAAATAATAATAATTATAATTCAAAAAACTACCGCTTTTAAAATGTACTTAAGAAAATTCAAATCGAAAAAGTTTGCCTTGAGAAACATGGAAAAAAAAATTTAGAAAAACTCATGAAAAAAAATTAAACGGCAACACGGAGACTTAAGCCTCGTGCCCTTTTTCGTAATAAAATAAATAAAATTAGAAACTGTTTTGAGCATTCAATTAAGCCGCCTAAAAAATTTTAATAAATAAAAATACAAACGACTGCGCGAGATGAAAGTGTAGCGGCTTTCGAAAACAGCTGTTCTGCTCTGCTGCATAAGTTGAATATAGAAAACTGAAGATGAAAAATTTCATTTTATTTTCAGTTGTAACATTTTATGTTTTATTGTGCGATATGTGCTATTTCATTATGGCAAACTGATTGAGAATTTTTAATTTTCTCACTAAATTTTTTTGTTAAAAATATTGATTTTCTGCAAAAATCTATTAATAAAACACCAAATAACTACTTGACTGCTAATTTGTTTTTTTCTATTCATTGTCAACAACAATTATTTTCTTCTAAAACATTCTACCAACATTTTACGTCTTAGAGAATACAAAATATTGTCTCTACAACGAGTAGACGTATAATACTTTTTAACCGAAATATTTAATTTCAAAGGAAAATAGTCTGCAATAAATAACTAATTCTAAATAAATAAAAAAAAAACTAAAAGTTTTGAGCGCCCCTACCGTTCACTGTCATACACACACAAGCAAAAGTATACGTATACCTGGTTGTTCACGGACAATACAGAACTGAATATCAGCTATCATTTTCCATCAAGACAAGATATTTTATCGTCAATCGATTTTTATTTATTTATTAATTTGTTTATAGAATTTACGGGGAGTCATAAACCATTTTAAAATGTACAATAAAATGTGTGTTCGCATTGATAACGGAATAACTAAAAGTGTCGTAAATTTATTCAGGCAAAAAAACAAAAATTATATGAAGAAAATATTTATTTCTTCAATTACCCCAACTGCGTCTGATAAGTCCATGTTGATAGACAACAAATACGAACACATTAAAAGTTTTGGATATGGTTCCCAAGTGCTTGGAGACACGGGACCTTTGGATCTCTTTAGATCAATATGGATTTCTTAATTGAGATAATTTAATATGAATTGAGTAATTAAAATTGAGCACAAGCTCAAATGTGCGTTTTTAAAACAATATCTCTTGAAAAAGTACATTTTAAAAAAGTACATTTAAAAGTACTTATTGAAAAAGCAGCATTTACTTTTTGAAAAAGACCTTTTCAAAAGGTTCTTTTAAAAAGGAATTTAAAAATTTTTTTTTCAAAATGCCTTATGAAAAGTGCCTTAAAAATCTTTCTCTTAGAGTGTACTTTTTGGAAAGAATTCTTATAAAAAAGTACCTTTTATAAAAGTACCTGTAAACCTTATGCAAGCATAGCTTTGAAAACGTATTTTTACTCAAAACTTTTTAAAAAGTACCATTGGAAAGGTACCTTATGAAAAAGTACCATTGTAAAGATAATTCTTTCAAAAAGTTTCTGTTACAAGTACATTTTAAAGGTCTTGGGTTTTGAAGAAATTCTTTAAAATGTTTACCTTTCAAAAACGTACTTTTGAAACTTTTGCAAATGCCCCTTTGAAAAAGTATTTTTACTGTAACCCTTTTGAAATGTACCTTTTAAAAAAGTTTCAATAAAAAAGGTATCTTATATAAAGTATCATTGTGAAGATAATTTTTGAAAAAGTTCCATGTACCTTTTAAAGCATGAGTACGTTTTAAAGCTACCTCTTAGAAGGTACTTTTCAGAAGGAATTGTTTAAAATGTACCTTTCGAAACGCACCTTTTTCAAAAAGACTTTTAAGCCTTATTGAAAGCGTACCTTTTAAAAAGTATACCTTGAAAAAAAAAATTTCAAAAAGTACCTTTTAAAAAGTGTATTTTTACAAAACCTTTCATGAGTTGCGTTTAAAAAGCGGCATTGCAGAGGTACATTATAAAAAAAGTACCATTGTAAAGCTAATTTTTAAAAAAGTATATATCAAAAAAGTATATCATAAAAAGTATATTTTGAAGTTTTTTTAAATTATATTATTAAAAAATTATTTTTAAGAAAGTACTTGCTATAAAAGTACCTTTAAAAAATACATTTTAGAAAGGTATACAATAAAGAAGTACCTAATAAAAAATATTTGTGAAGAAAACACCTTATAAAAAGTACTTATCAAAAAAGTACCTATTAAAAAAGTACTTAATAAAATGTATATATGAAAAAAGCACATTTCAAAAAAGTACTTATTAAATAATACTTATTAAAAGTACTTAAAATGTATTTATGAAAAAAGCACATCATAAAAATGTACTCATGAATAAAGTACCTCTCAAAAAAGTACCTTTTATAAAAAAAATTACATGATAAGAATTACTATTTAAAAAAGTGGATTTTATAAAAGTATCTTATAAAAAAAGTACCTTTTTGAAAATACCTTTTAAAAAGTATATATTAAAAAAAGTACTAAATAAAAATGTATATATGAAAAAAAAAACTTTTTAAAAAAGTACTTATTAAAAAAAGCACTTTTTAAAAAGTACTAAATAAAAACGTATTTATGAAAAAGCACATATTAAAAAAGTATCTTTGAAAAAAAAGTACTTTTCAAAGGAGGTACATATTCTGCCATCTCACACGGTTGCATATCGTTCGAAAATGGATTTCCGTATATTCGTTTTTCAGAATAGGCGAAGTGAAAAAGAGTTTCACAGTGTGAAACTGTACAATTTCGTTACTTAATTCGGATCGTGTATTAAAAATGCTGCCATTTCGATTCGGGAAATTTTTGTTTTTCTCTTTCTGCGCCACCAAAACACGCAACGAAAGGAAGCGTTAAGAGAAATTATTGTCTTGGGAATGAAACCGTTTCGAATTATGAACTGAATGAGAACAGTTTACTTTTCCCGTGTTGTTATTAACGGTTCCGTTAGCGACCGCGGTATTTTCGAAACTTATCTGCCTTAACTTCGAATGGACTTTAGCTGACAATTCATTCTAAACGTTAATTGGAGGCGATTATCAAGTTTTTAAATAAATTTTTTAAATTCGTTTATGACCAGAACGTGTGTTCGAAGTTGCTCAAGTACACGAACAAAAAAAACAAAAAAAATTCTCTGACACTTTTATGACGTACCAGCTCATTTGATGTGTTTATTGTTCAGTACCGAATTGATGTTTATCAGAGATAATGACATAATTTCAATGCACTAGAAAAGCTTTTTTTTAACAGTTTCAAAATATTTAATAGTTGATAATAAAAAAAAAAAAGGAAATTCAGTTGTTTCTTAAACCAACAATTACTGAGTGGGGGTACACTTGAGGTAGGAAATTCGGCAGGTGCACACATACAGTGTATGTGATATTTACTCGTGTGTGTGTTTAGATTTCAGCAAAGCAGATTCGTGGTTTCAACTACTGGAATTACATGCATCCACGTTTATTTATCTTGAAGTTTTGTTCGTTTACGATCATTTTACAAACTCGGTTGTGCGTTCGATAAAACAAAACCACGTTGGCCACCACGTTTCTTTAAAAATAAATCGCCAGTAAATTATTTTTCTGTTTGTTTTATCATTTACTTAGCAGCAGCATTTGTTGTTGTTGTTGTTTTGTTTTGTTTGTTTTTTCTTATTATTTAATTTTAAACTAAAACCATTAACATTGACTGCTTATCGCCACCAGCTCTCAGCAGCCAATGCGATCCCTACAAACAGCATCTGAAAGGTATTTGGAATCGCAGATTGTGGCGACACACATTCCAAATGTTGTTACTAAAATTAATATTTTATTTTTATTATTTTATTGTTATTTTCAATGCCACCATAATAAACTCAAAGTTACACAATTCATGTTCATTCTTGTAGATAAAATTAGTTTGTTTGATTGCAGTCGTTTTCTTTCATTCGCTCGCGGTTTTTCTTTTTCTATGTCAGTCTTAAATGGAGATGATTTTCGGGCTTCTAAATTAACTATAATTTAGTTGCCCCGAACAATCTTCTAAAATATGTAGTAAATAAAAATATTGACAATTTAAAATTCTATTTGTGCGTTGGTTTTACTTAACTTCCCGCTATCCAAAAAATTTAATTATTAATTCCACCAAGAAGCTCGAAGATCCCTCAGATCTCGGCAATTTGAAATCGTGGGAAACCCTTCTGACTATATTTACCATGATATTTGTATGGATGGAGTCATAATCAGATTTAATTATTGAAAACAAATTTTACATCCATCGATTCCAAGATATTCGACATCAAAATCTTTTTATTTCAATGTGCGTTTATATTTCAAATCTGTAAATTAATTATCTGCTTTAAAAACATTTTTTACACGGGATAGTTTTTCGTGATTTGAAATCACTTATTTCAAATGTGATTTTTACAACATGTTTAACAAATATTCATAATTTTATTATGTATCTCATATCTGAAAAATTAATTCTTATCTGCTTGGAACATATTTCCGGGATTTTAATAAGAATTTATTTTAAATCAATAAAAATAAATTCTATTAACAAATTTTAAACTAAGAAATCTAATTAAATTAAATGAAAAATAGCAGCAGCTAAAGTTTTTGTTGAAAGCCATACTACCATGTTTTCGAAGGTCACCGCAATCTATTGTGACTATTCGTACTACACTTGGTAGCTTCAATATTTTATAAGAATAATAAATTTAAAATAAATTTTTTTCCCTGAACTACCACAAATTCTTTATTTCACAATTTTTTTATTATTTTAATTTTTTCAAATCTGTTAATAATTTTGAAATTCTTATTTTGCAGGTTTTGTCCATCTAAAATGGTGAGTCATGCATTTTATTTCTCTTTTATAAAACTTTTGTTGCACGTTTATCTACCGCATGGGAAAATCATTAGACTCCATGTTGTAATTAAATTATTTAATTAAACTAAAGTGAAATTAATTAAGAATCACATCAATAATTTTTTGCTTTGTTTGCTAAATTTAATATAAATTATGCAATTAAAATATATGGGCATTTCCATGCAAAAGTCAATCGGAAATAAAGTTCTTCAAAAATAATTTTATTATTTGATTTTAGAGTAACATTTTAGAGATTTCGAAATATTCGAAAAAGTAATTTCAATATTTTTATTGCACGTTTGTATTTTAAATCGGTAGTGTAGTCCTCTGCTTTAGAAAAGTTAATTAAACAGATTTTTGTGATTTACGTTCACTTGTTTTGAAAAGTGATTTTTACATGTTTTTTTATTTGAAGTCACTTTTTTCAAGAAGGGTGTATGTTATTTTTTAATATTTTCATATAAACGCTCTACTTTAAAAAGCGTAAATTAAGATATTTATAACAATTATTTTTATCACAATAATAATTAATTGAGTGGTCACCGCTTAGAGCGTTTAAAATTGTGCACTATCTGCTCCCGGCCAGATGTATGATTTGGTCGGTTGTATAAAATGAATCAGGCTTTTTTGGTGATGACATCACTTTCATTCGTTTCATTGTTATGCAACTTATTTTTCTGATATCACCTTTTAAGGTTAATTAACACGATGATACACCACATTTTTTAAGGAAATAACTGAAAATTATTTTTCAAAATACTAAATTTAAGCTAAAATATCATTAACTGTTATTCTTCAAGCATAAAATGAAATTAACACATGTTCGAAATTCGAATATATCTTCGAATTTAATTTGAAACCTAATTTTTGCATTCATATTAGCATCTTTGCTAAAGAAAAATCATTTTTAAAGTATGTTCGAAATTTCGAACTCATATTCGAAATTGAGTTTTTTCTATAATTACTTTCATAAGGCCAAAATAGTTATAGAAAAATATATGAAGCTTCCATATCGCAAGTTCTTACTCGATATTACGCCGTTTTACAAAAATATATTACTCAAAATTAATTTTAAGTTTAATGATTTATTTCGAACTTAATTTCGAATATTAATTTACATATTTATCAAAGTAAAAAATTGAATATAATTTCCCAACATACAATTTAATACAAAAAATTTTTAAACACGGCGAAAATAATATAGTGTTAGGTGTAGTTAAAATTTCGAACACAATGTCGAATTTTAATTTTTGAGTATTGAATTTAAAAAAAAAAATTTAAATAAATATTTTATATTCGAAGGGGAAATTTATTGTTCTGTTGTAACTAGAAATTGGGCTTCAAACTTAATTTCGACTTTTCGAACTAAAACAAATTTTCGAAATACATGAAATTATACCATACAATGGGTTAGCTTGGTATTTATTTTTTAATAAAATTTTAGAAATATAATGTCTGGAAAATTATTTTCGAATATAATTCGAATAAATTCAATATATTCGAATTTCGAATATATTGAAAGATTTAGTCGTATTATTTATGTCGCAGTCTGAAAAAAAAAGTTTTTTTTATTTTTATTTTAATTAATACATCGTTTCGACTACGATATAAATAATACGGTTGCATGACTATAAAAAATTAACGAAAATTAGCTCAAATTATTGCTTTTCGAAATTACAATTATTTCGGAAGTTTTTTGACACAATTAAAATTTCTATTGTGTACATGCAATTCACAGAAAGAATTATTTCGAATTAATCAGAATTTAAAAATTTTGTAATACGTTTTACTGATCTCGAAGGAAATTTTTTTAAAATAATTTCTTTAATCAACCGTGGAAACCAATTCAATAACAGATTTAATTGGATGTACAATCATGTTGATCGATATCAGTTGATTTGTAGTCTGTTCAGATTTAAACAAGAATTTCATTTTATTTAACTCACTTGGATATAATTTTCTTGGCAGAAGCTTCAGCCTCATCATATGTTGACGCCTCCTGGTGTTGCCCTGTAAGAGTATGTTGCTCCAATTTGATTGCACCCGTGCATGTGTGAAACCGAGTTATTTTTAAAGGAATTTTATGATTCTTTTTTTTCACAGATTTGGGTCAATTGATAGAACCCTTCAATTCAATTTTCACTAAACAACAGGTTTGATTAAAACCTGCACAAAATTTTAAAATTTGTGAGAGTGTGTGTGTATAAGCGTTGGTGTGTCTTGTGTGTTTTCACTTTAAAAATATTCACCTTGAAATTGTTTTTATATCGGGGGCTTTTGAGTAAGACTTTTTATTACAATTTGATTTTCTTGTTAAAGAACTTTTACAGGATTTCAAATCCAAACGATTCTGTTTCTCTGCTGTTTTTTTTTCTTTTCTTCTTTTGAGTTAAATTTTTTTTTACGGGCTTAGTTTTGTGGGGCGCGTTTACACCGGCCGCAGCAGCCTTTTACAAGTAGCCCTTTTTCGCTTTGTGTGATGAAAGTTTTGTTACAAAAAAAAAAAAAAATTATTTATTTTTTGTTGGTATATTTTCGGCTTTTTGTTAGTGGATTTAGCACGTCTATCATGAGTAGCTGTTTTCGTTGAAACTCTGCAGACGCGACTGACGAGACATTTCCTTGGCGGCTTTGGCAAAAACACAGTCTGTTCTTCTGGAAAAGCACCAAAGAATTGTTATAAAGTGTTGTTTGTTATAATTTCTATTGCCTTAAGTTTACAACCAGGTGGAAACCACCAGCAACAATAACTTACAACAACAGCAACAACAATAACACCATTGGCAACTAGCAAATAGGCCCAGCGAATATAAAGAAACTAACAACAACAAAAATTGAATAATAAAAAATGAACTACAAAAATATGAATAGATTTCTAAAACGAAGTAACCGCAATTATTTAAAAGGGCAAGGGGAGGGTGGACGGAGTGCAGGATTACGCGGAATAAGGACAATGATTTTTAACTATTAAAGCACACCAAACTGAACTGACTTACTGACTTTTTGACTCTCATTATAATTTTTATGATAGTTTCAGAATTATTTTGTTTTTTCATACACGATTTTGTTATTGTTTTTAACGATATTCTTTGAATCCGGCTGACCTGCCTGCCTGCTTCCAGTTGTGGCAAGTTGGCTGTTGTGCTTTCAATGCAATCGCAGTAAAACGTTGGCGTTATGGAAATTAAGTCACGCAATCACCGTGTTAATGTCACACCACCTCCACTCACACACAAAAAATGTTAAACACCGAAGAGTTTTGATTTTTTCTTCTCCTTCTTCTTTTTCTTCTTCGTCATCAATAAACTGTTGCTTAATTAAGGCGAATGTGTAAAAAGGACTAGATTTAGTTTTTTATTACTGTTTTTTATTGTTGTTGCTATTAATTTCAAACCGCCTCGAAACGTTAATTCTTGCTGCTGGATATCTCGTTTGTATTTTAATCAATTCTAATTGTGTGCAAGTAGAATCTGAATTTTTCCTCCTCTTCTTCTGCCTCTTATTCTTCTTCTTCTTCTTCTTCTCTTATTGAATGAATGAACAGAATATTTAGATGCTTTCAATTGTTTTTCACAATTGCACAGTGGGCTGATGTATTTAAATAAAAATGATGTATTTAAATAAAAAATTAAATTGAAATTTGTTTTAAAGAAATCCGTGATAATTCATTGAGAGTATTTTTAATAAAAAGAAGGAAGACTGAAGAGCTGCTGGCGTTTCAAATTTAGTAAGGAATTTCTGTACGACTTTCGGTGTGGGCGGGATATCATTGAAATATTTTATGTTAAATTTAAAGGAATCTCGTCGTTGTGTTTTTATTTCAACACAAAAAATTTACTGATCGAAGGTAGACACTTAGAAATGGAATTCCCGACCATCAGATTGACTACATAGAAATGCTAGTCCCTGCATGTTTCTTGCGAAATGCGGATCTCTAACATTTTAATAAAATTTTGGGAAAAATTAATTAGTACGAAATTAAAATTACAGAGTTTTAAACGAAAATTTTAAAAAATATCAATTTGAAAAGAGAATATTTCGTTGGTTTAACACAAGTGGATATTCACCCAACGCTCTGAAAAGTGGACTCAAGTTTAGGCGACTTAACGAGGCAAAACACAACAATAATTTCATCATAATAGTGCAGGTGCGACTCTATTTCTTTAGTAGGGTCATCCGTTGGCGGAAATTCTACCACTTGACATGTACATTAAAAATAAATAATTTTTTTTTCTAAAAAACAGAATATCTTAAATAAAGAAAAACAGAAAAGAAACTGCTTTTTCTAATATCATCCCTATACAACAACAACAAAAAGCAATTGCACAGGGAAATAGAAAGATTTGTTACATTTCAACCAATTTTATTGCCATTTTTACAACTCTTACGCTAGAAACTTATAAAAGTTATTTATATTTTGCATATCTACACGAGAGTACCTTTTAAATAATTTAGTTTTCATAAAAATTGATGGAAGTTAAGGCGGTTCAAAGTGTACCATAAAAATATATGACACAAATTCGTAAGTAGAGTTTTTTCTTTTTAAAATAATAATAAGAAAAATAAATAGTAATAATAAAATATTTTTACTTGTTGGCAAGTGAGAAGCGTTTAAAATCCATTTTGACAATCGCACTCGACCCCACTGTGCATTGTTTCATAATACTAAGCGATTTGTTTTTAGTTTTTAGTTTTGTGATTTTTTTTTTTTTTTTTGTTTAAATTAGAACCAAAAAAACACACACACTTGCACAATTTATAATATTTAAAAGCTTAATCGTCATCCGTTTCCATTTTTGCTCATGTTGTTCTCTCTTTTATCTTAATAAATTTTCAAATGTGAAACAACAAAAAAACAAATAAAAAATGAATTGTAAAAAATTATATTAATTTCATGTACACATTTTTGAGACACCAAACGACACAATGTCTTATCATCTCAAAGTATAGAAACTTTGAAAAAATTACTTTTTATCGAATTCCTAAGCAAATCTTAAACACAGCTAAGCCTCGATTGACGCGTTAATAAAAAATAAACAGAAACTTCTTTATCAGCATGTTTATTAGCTAATAATTTAAAAGTGTACCACAGTAATTTAAAATATAGCCCTGAGGGCACGTATTTGTAGTAAATTCGAAATATATTCCTGGCTTCGAATGTACTATAAATAAGTGCCCTGATACTAACGCGGTGCTCACCTCTCTAGTTGAGGTTTTTGGACAAGACACAAGCAAACAGAGGCAGAAAGAGGCAGAGAGAGTGAGAGATATTATCAATGGATGACTGAAACCTTTTTGGCTGCGTTCAGTTTAAAATTAAAAATTTCAATTAAAGCAGTTAGTATTTCCCCGATAAAATAAAGATTATTAAATTTTTTTTTTAATAATTTGTGTTGTGCGTATCTACAGAACAAGACCTTTTGAAACAAGAATGTTGCATTACAAAAAGGTTTGAGGATTGGATTTAAAAGGTACCACAAATAACTGACATGTAGCTCGTTTATTAAAATAAGGTCATAATTAAATATAAAGAAGTTCATCAGGAAACAAGAAAATTTTATTTTGTTCTCCAGAGTTGATTTAAAAAATGGACGAAATATAACTGATGAATGAGATAAGAAAATTTCTTTTTCTGTAAAAATCGTTATTTAGTCCAGTGCCCGTGAGTTCGTTTCTTGCCGAATTTGTAATTTTCCTTATACTGGGATTTCAAATGCATGAGAACTCTATAAAATTACTTTTTTCTATTTAAAAAAAATCCATCTAAAATCTCTTATGCGCCGTTGCGCTCATTTAAAAATTCGAATCGGACTTTTTTTATTATTATAAATTTGTTTGTGCGCCATCATGGTCCATTAAATTAATCACAGATAGAGCACTTCCTTTAATATTATTAATTTTGTAATTGCTGGCATATTTGATTGTAATTACATACACCGAGAGAAATGATATGGTAAGGTCAGTGTTATTTTTCGAACAAGGCAAACTTGATTTAATAAAAAAATTTTTTTAAAATTAAAATACAACAGAAGCATTTTGCTTGTTCTAAAAAATGTCATGTTATATAACGCTCATTTGCTAAAAGAACGTCATAACTCAAAAATTTTGATACTTGAGTATCCTGTCGTTATTTAAATATTTCACTTGCAATATCCTTTTTAATGAACTCTGGACAGCTAAATAAATTTTTATTGTTCCATTAAATTGTGCTTAAATTGAAAATCTTAAACTCGTTTTTTGGCGAACTTGTTTATTTTTTAGTTATGACGTTGTTTTAGCAAACCAGCTATTCGACAGTTATTTGTGGTACTATTTCAAACTAATCGTCAAGTATTTTTTCGATGGAAAATTTTGTTTTCCAAAGGTAATGTTTTGCAGATATGCCCAATACAAATTGTGAATATGAATCACTAAGAAATATATTCTTATTTTGTGGTACAAATTTAGATGTCTTATGATCAGCCAATTTTACTTTTTTATATGTTCTTCAAAAGCTGATGTTGTGCAGTTGTGCTCAACATGAATTAAAAGTATAAATCGTTTACAAAATGTTTTTTTGATACATGAAACAGCACACATTTTGTGGTACACATTGAAGTATCTTGCCGTCAGTCAATATTGTTGGGGTATATATTTTTCAAAAGCTATTGTCCTGCAGATGTGCTTAATGTGAATTGTATGTTAATATAAATCATTATATGTAATACAGCATATATCTAGTTTTTGTGGTACATTTTTAAATATCTTGCCGTAACCGATATTGATGGAGCAGATGTATTTTAAAAGCTTTCGGTTTGCTGATATGCTTATTATGAGTTATAAATGTAATAGCCAATATAATAGTCAATATGTTTGTATATATTTTTGTGGTACACTTTTAGGTATGTTCCGGTTAATCAATATTGATAAATGATATATAATTGGAAAGGTCATACTGTGTGGATATACACAATGGAAATAGTTTTTGTAAATTTTTAACGTAAATTATGTAAAAAAGTGATATGAATTTGAGTAAAAATTATATATGTATTATATTTTATAGAAAAAATATATAAAAATTCATTTGATTTTTCAAATATCAGTAGCCTCATTCAAAAGAAAAATTAATTATAAATCCATGTTGCGATATATATTATTTGGAATAGTCAAGTGGTCAAATTGAAATCACCGGGTGTTCCCAGTATTTAAAAAAAATTGGCATTGAAGTGGACTTACGCATACTCCGATCGTTCTTCACATATTTTACAAATATTTTTTAATGTCCTTAAATCAATTATATAACTCGCTTTTAATGATAATTAAAAATCATAATTAAAAATCTATGAAAATCGTTTCACTCTATTTCTGCTCCACAAATTCCTTTTTTCTGCAGTGTAGAATGGCTGGAAATATTTTGTTGAAATCGTTTCTTATAATTAATTTACGATGTTAAATCTGTTTTTATTGCTGCGATATTCATACTTGAGTTTTCGTATTTTAGATACTGAAATAGAGGCGCAAGTACATCTCCATGCGAACGAGTATAACGTTTTTTTTTATAGCATTCGACTGGATCTGCATGTGCAACTGAGCGTTTTATTCGTATTTAGACCACGATTATTTATCTGCGTGCTTCTTATTTACTACGGCATTAAAAATGTTTTTGTTTCAATTGTATTTATGACTTAATTTATGTAGATTTTATTTTATTTTCGTTTCGGTTTTTTCTTGTACATATTCATGCCAGTATCTATTCAAGTGTAAGTGGGTCACCCAGCAATCGTATCGCATCCCATGGATACGAGCACATGTGCCAGTATGGGTGACTTCGTTTAGAAATTGTGCTAATTTTATTGCGTCTATCAGGCTGCAGTGGATAATTATGGCTGCCGCCATAAAACTGTGAAGTTTCCATGTTCGCAACGCGTATGGACAAACGGCCACGATAAGCAGCCAGTCAGGTTAAGTCGGTCACGTTACGAAATGATTTCATGTAATAATTGAATTAAGCATGGCATCCGTAGCCAATTTTTGAAATTTTCTAAAAGCAATTAAAAAATTGAGTTGTTTTAGTGAGCGACTGTTGATCTCGAAAGCAACAAAAAGAGATCGAAAATAAGTTGTTCAAGTTTTAAAAAAATGTTTAAAAATCATAAATTAATAGAACATCTTTTCGCGTTAGAAAATCTTAATGCGAAGGGTACCAACAATTTCTTGGAGTGTTGAAAACTCCTCTTAATATCCTTAAAGCTTTTATGAACAAAATTGCAGGTGTCTTGTTGTGGGGCGTGCTATTAGCGGAAGCTTTTAACGCATTGACTTTGAACCCAACGGTCATGAATATGAGATCATCGAATATTTTTATCTCTCCGCTACGAAAATTGAAAATTATTGACAAACTGACCAGGTATAGAATTTCGGAGTTTTAACAAAAATGTAATATTTTGCTCACGATATTCCACGAACGGATTAATCGATTTTGACCCGATTTACAGTGTCCGACGTGGTTTTTTAATCTTAACAGTTGAAAAGTTTCGTGAATTGATCGGCAAAGCCGTTTCAAATTTATTTAAAAAAATACTTTAAAAAATGTTTTTTTCTAAGACTTCTTAAAAATTTCTTGACATCTACCGGTTCAAGTCCACAAGAAATCTGAGTTCAGTAGAACTTTTTAGAATACCATCAAATTGATTGAAAGCGCTCAATTATGAGGGGGTCCCACACAAACATAGTGTCGGCTTTCCAGAATCAGCTAGGGAAGCTTCCTACGACCTCAAAACGTCGATATCTGATGAGAACTCGATTTTTTCAAAACGGGGCAAAACCCACAATTTTTTTTAATATTTAAATTTTCATAGCGGGAAGTTAAAAAATCGCTGAATTTTATACGCTTCATTCGATTTGATTCATGTTGTACAGGGTGATACAATATTATTCCTACAGTTTTGTTTTTTTATAAATGATAATTTTACTAAATAAAAACAATTATTTCGAGTGGTGGAAATCTTTAATTTAACTTTCGAAATTGTTTTTCTCACAAAATGTTATTTGATAATTTTTCGGTGAGTGGCAAAAAATAACTTTGAAATTTTATGATCGTCATAAAATAAATTTATTAGTTACACAGAATTCGATAATCAAATCGGTCGATAAGTAGAGGCCTATCGATTGATAAAAAAAAAATTGTCAACAGATTAACACAAAATGTGAACTGAATTTCGTTAATAGTTTAGCATGTATGACAAAATAATGTTGGCCAATTTAACCCTGGATGGTTACTGCTCGTCGAATCGACGAAGCTCATTTACTCCTTATAGTTCAACTCTTTTATTTTGCTCAAATTTGTAGCGAATTTTAAGAGAGAAAAAGTTGTGTTATTTTTTTAATTTTTCCTTTTTTAATAAAACATTGAAATAATAATAATATATTTGTTTGATTTTAACTTTAAAAATTGTTCCGCTAAAATTATTTTTAACAGTCAATTAACGAAGAGTCACTTTAATGTACAAAAATGAAGAGTAGCCATCCAGTGTTAAAATGCTGGACATACAATTTTATATAAACACGTGATTATTAATTTTATTGCAGCTGTTTTTTAATGTAAAACAAGAGTTTTAAATATTTTTATTTAACTTAAAAGGAGTTTTTAGTCAATTTTATTTTTTAATTAACAAAATAAATATTAAAATTTAAAGAAAATAACAGCACCAACCCTGAAATGTAATCCCCAATATATAAAATTTACGCGCTATTAATATTAAATAGCATTAGTGTTCTAGGGTTAATGCTAATATATAAAGGAAAAATATTTAGCAAGTGAATAACATTATTTCGGCGCTCTCTTGTTGCTTATAAATTTCCCATAATCGTTTTCCTTCCATTCAAATTTCGTTTCATAAATCCGTACGAAATATTTTTTGTTTGTTAGCGCAACCATAAATCTATTTAGCCAACAGACAATTTAAGGCCTGCAGCCAATTTATTGTTACTTGTATCTGCTGTCATTTTTGGAAATAAATAATCGCAAGATTCGTTTATGTTTCATTTCTTTCTTTACGGTTAAACTCCGAAATTGCCTTTCGCCCATAAACATTTCAATTTTCTTGTGCTTCTGCTCTTTTTCGTTTCATTTTATTTTATTTATTTTTTCTTTTTATTTGCCATAAAGCTTTCGTATGATACATTAAAATGCTGGCAGAATAGGTGCGATCCGATAGCATTTCAACTGGCGCTGCTGTGGTTAGGGAATAGGGTGGGGTGGGCAGAAGGACATAAAATACAAATACATGCTGCATTAAAATCAGATGCCACAGTAAATAATACTGAAGGTGGGTAATTGTGGTGTCGCTTGTTGGTGGGGATGCAAGACAGGGCAGGGGGGGTCTCCATGACAGACATCTGCTTTTAAAATGTTTGCAAAGAGTAAAATTGTGTACACGAATTGTGTTCAGATGCCGTTCTTTTTTTTTTGTTATCAAATAAAATGATAAAAGCAGTTGTACAATTGTAATGACGGGGGACGCCCACTACCCCTATATGAAGTGTGTAAGTGTTTGCGTGATGCTCTCATTTTTTCCTTCTTCTATTATGTTGTTGAGGAAAGAAAATACTTAATGAATGTTGCTTTTATTAAGAGTATGAATTCGGCCAAAGATGTTTTCCATTTATTGCATGCAGGCGTCGTGTGCACAAGACTACACAACGAGAAGAGTGCCGTGACTGGCGGGCAATACTTGCAAATGCACACACGAAGAGTTGTAATCTTTATATTCTTATCTCTCCCCAATTATCTGCCAAGTGGTGTGCACACACACACACACATCCACACGCACACTTGCGAACAAACCTTTTGTTATTTGTTTAACAAAGTTTGCCACTGTGTTCAGTTGGTAATTGTTGCTGGTGTTGTTGTTGACAGAGAGCTGGTCTCAAGCATGCGCTTTGCTCCAAAGTGGGCGGAGCTTTGATGGGTTTTTATTAAAAATGGATACATTTTTCAGTCTCTTGTCTGTTTGGCAACAAATTCGCCCCGCACGGCGAATTCACTAGAAATATGAGTGCTCAGTTCAATTTGAATTTCAGTTGCTGCTGTTTTATTAAGGTCGTCATTGCTGGCTGGCTGTGTGTCTGACTGTGTGTGTGTATGTGTGTGCTTGTCTGTTGTAATTGTTTTGCAGTTTTATTTCTTGTTCTTTATTATTGTTTTTGTTTTTTTGCCGCCCGCTTAATCAACTGCTGGTAAATGAATGTCGTAGTTGTTGTAACACAGAGATTATTTCTTGTTTATTTGCCCACTTTTTTTTTTGCCCCGTTTAATGTTTGTTCGCTTGTTCTTCCATGTTGTTTTATTCATTTATTTTTTGTGTTTCATACATGAACAGAAACAAAAAATCAACTAATGAAGTGTGTTAAGAGGGCAAACGGCCGATACCACCGTTCTACAACTACAACAACAACAACAAGCAAGAGCAAGAAAAGTTTAAATTTTATTAAAAAGACGAGAGTGTCTGACGACGATTAACCACGAAGTTGTAAAAGTGTTGAGGTCTAAAGACTTAAAAGAGGAATGCAAATACAAGAAGCAACAACAACAAGAACAACAACAGGGAGAAATAACTACAAGGCCGTCGCCAGCAAAAAGTCCTTGAATTTTATTAAATTGTTTGTTGTTTCAAAGTCTCTAAATAATCGCATTAGTTTTCTAGCAAAAATTACTTATCAAAGTGCGTGCTGAAATTTCACAAAGAATATTGAAAGAAAAAAAAATAACATCTCCGGCGGTTAAAACGAAAATCGATATTTATTCGCTTTACGGTGGTGGCCCACACGACAGTTGCTTCTTCTGCTTTTCGTTACAAGCGAGCGTCAGGCAACTGTTGTTGACGATGGCCAGTGTAGTGGATGGTTAATTAAGCAGATGATGTGTGGAGATACACATACACATAGACATGTATGTGTCTGTGTATGAGCATGTGTGCTTGTGTATCTATTTTGTGTGTGTGTGTGTGTGTGGGCGAGTGCATTGTGTGTTGCAAAGGGGCGTGGCGTGCACTGTCATCTTTTGACTTTTTACAACCGTTCACAAATGAAATTGTTTGGCCATCGTGTCATCATTTTTATTTGGGGGCGAAATATTGTGCTGCCGTTGCTGTCTAGTCTGCCAAATGGACAACGACTTTTGGCTTAAAGTGAAGTTTGTGTGCAGTCAATAATTGTATTAATTGCAAAACAATATGTTGTTGTTTGCAACAGATACAACAACAAATCCAATTTTTATATAAAAACAAAAGCTGCTCCGCTTGCGAAAACTTTCCGCTGAATACATCAAAATGAGTTGCTTAAATAAATAAGAATTCACTTCGCCTGACACGCACGCATGTTTCATAATTTTCCGCAAAACATTAATTATAGTTTTTTCATTTAAATATTTCTTTTAATTGGAAAATCTCGTTAAGAAACGTAAATTGTTACACAATTACCAACGACATGTTTCTCTGGCATTAATACGATTTTAAAGTGTTATTTTATGGAAAAAAAAGTGTTGCAAATATTTAGTAAAAATTTATAGTGCAACTGCGTGTGTGTGTGCGTGTACATGCATTCTCATACACACATACAGGTTTTTAAGTGACCCACTCATTCCTGCAAATATTTGCTCTGTTTTTTAGTAGAAAATTATAGAAACTTGTAACAGTTTGATATGTATATTCATTTAAAGGGTGTTGTTTTTAGAGTGACACAATCATAATAAAATCAGAAAATATATTTTTAATGTCAATAAAACGGGCTTTATTTGAATGAAAATTTTATGAAATTAATTATGAAATATGATTTCTGCCATGTGGCCGCGCAATTCGGAACAACAATTTTCAACAGTTTAATTTGCGGACGAATTTCGCCGATAATTTCGCAGGCGTTCAATGGTTTATGCGTTATTGACGTAGACAATTGACTTAATATTATCCCGAAGAAAATAATGAGAAAATATGGGTATAAGTCCCACGATCTAGTTGACTGATTAATTGGGCCATTATGTGAAATTATATTTTCATTACGAGTTTCTTGGAGTAAATAAATTGTAACGCCCGCTGTGTGGCAGATGAGTCCCTCCAGTTGGAGCCACATGTCAGCGAGATTAATGCCACGTAATTGAGGTGCGACAATATTTCGAATCATGTTCCTACACCGTTCACCATTGACATATAGGCCAGTGACTCCGACCACCCAGCTCATAAAGCTGGCTGGGCTTAAAAGTTATTTAAAACAAAAAAAATATATTTTAAAAATTTCTCGAAATCTACCGGTTTGAACCGGTTCAAATTCACAGAAAATCTAAGTGCAGTAGAACCCTTCAAAACGCCATCAGTTTGGTCAAGCCGTCAAGTTATAAGCAGGTCTCATACTTACACACACACACACACACACATACATACTCCCAAATACACACTCATGCAGACATAATGACGGGTTCTCAGAATTAGTCAGGAAAGATTCCTACGACCTCAAAACGTCGAGATCTGATGAGAACTCGATTTTTTTCGAAACGTGGTAAAACCAATAATTTTTCTATTCCTTAAAATTTTAAATTTTCGAAGCGGGAAGTGAAAAAGTCACACTCTACTTCCTCTTACGTGTGTAAGAAATACCATCGAATAGTGACAGGTCAAGGCTTTTAGGAGCTTAAATGTAAAAAGTGTTAGAACAATAAATTAAAATTGTGTGCCGGGTTTTAACTCGTATGCAAAAAAAAATCTAATAAAATATATAAATAAATAAATAAAATAATAATCAAACGGTAACACTGGGGGTTAAAGAGTGTTACCATAGCCTCGATAAAAGACACCTAATAAATGGCAAAAATATACAAGAGTTCTGGCCTTGAAAGTGTAGCGGTTTTCGAAAACAGCTGTTCTGCTCTGATGTGAAAGCTGCGTAAAAGTGTAGGGGCTTTCCCTTTTGTCATTCTGACTAACAAAAACGTTAGCCCATCAATCCTTATTAAATTTAATTCTTTCCGAAAAATTTAAAAAAAAAACAATTTTAAATTCATATGATCTCATGAAAATCCTCAAAATGTTGCACTTTTACTGTTCTTCCTTTGGAAATGCAAAAATAATTATTATTTTCTTTCCATGATGATGAAAATTATATTAAAAAAAGTGGCGCTATAAAACGGGGGTCTTTAAATAATATTTCTGGTCGCCTTAATGCTTCCGACATTATTTATGCATAAAATTTCACTAACATTCTCTCTCTCTCTTTCTCTCTTTAGGTGTCGTCATAAAGTCCGTTTGAACATAAAATTTTTTTCTCTTATTGTTCGTCGCATTATGGCTTCTTTTGTGTTTGTGGCTGTTGGATGTCGCTGTTAATTTTGATATTTTTATTTCGCTTCCCTCTTGTTCGTCGCGATGTCTTCATTAAATGGAAGAAAATAAGAAAAATATTATGACACAATCTGTTTAAAATTTATTTTTATGTCTTTCTGCCACTGCCTTTGATTTTGGCTGATGTTTTAGGGTTTTCGCAATTGTGAATTACACGGGAAAAAAGATTTACGGATTAGAAAATATTTTCACTTAAAACAAAAAAATTTTAACGTTTTTGAAATCATCTCCAGATAAATTTCCTTTAGCCGATGTATTTCATACAATTACGGTCTAACTGCCGTATTCATAAAAAATAATGTAGACTTGAGAAGTACTTTAAATTCGATCAAGATTTATAGGCTAACGTTTTTGAAGTCAGAAAGACCTGAAAAAAAGAGAAAGCTACCATCAATTGAATTATTCAACTTACACAGCAGAGCAGAACAGCTGTTTTCGAAAGCCGCTACACTTTCACGGCCAGTACTCTTGTATATTTTTGCTTATCCACCATTTATTTTGATGACTTTTATTTATGTAGAGTTTATTATGAAGTAGAATCCGACAACTGCATCGAGCTGATGGTAACACACTTTCAGCCCCAGTGTTGCCGCTTGATTATTATTTTATTTATTTTTTTATCTTATATTCGATTTTTTATTTTCATTTCCCTTTCCCCGCCACTTTAAAAATTTACGGCAAATCGAAACCCCTACTTTGTTTTCTGGAAAAGCTACAACATCAGCCAGACTTTGGCTGGGCTGTAAAATAAATAAACAACGAATCTTTGTTGCAAGTTAACATAATAGTTGGCCATGCCGAATTGGTGTGGCACAACAGTTTTAGTGAAACGCAGTCTCTGAAAAGAAAATAAACACGATGCCATGCTTTTGTTGTTGTTTCTTTAATAGACAAAATAAATTTTGCTGAAACTTAAGATTTTTCGTTGTCACAACAGGAACAGCAGGGAGTGTTGAGACAAGTAACGCAGATTTTATTTTTTAAAAATGTTTTGCACTTATGAAACTGTGCAGAATATATAAGCAATTTGTGAGATCGGTTGTTAGTAAAAGAAATAAATATTCTTGATAATGAAATCTATCAAAACCTTACTACGAAACTGAGGGTCGCTTATTCGATCCCGCAATTCTTCCGAATATATCTGATATAGTGCTTCACTGCGTTGATGGCTTTCGGCCTCTTTAGATGATAAAATCATAGTCTGGTCGGCCCCTGGATAGCATTTGCAACAATCATGCATTAAAAAAGCTCCCACTCAGTCTGTATTTCGTCGGAGAACTGATAAATAAGTAAAATGGTTCCTACAAATTATACCCAGCACCCCGCTATCCAGCTTAATTCATTGCATGTGTAGGGGCCATTCTCCAAGTGTCGGTCCTATAAACTATTGCATGCAAAAGTTTTAAGGTCTTAAACACACACAAAAAAATATTTTATACTTATAAACGTCTTATAAGACAATTTTTCCATGCGAAATATTTGATTATGAATAAGGGCCGATATATTAAAAAGAAAATATCGGATGATATTTTAACCAGTTTCTTACTGGCAACACTGTTTTTGACAGCTCAGCTGTTTTTGTGTAACATGTTACCGTCAAACATGTTCAGTTTGGTTTCGATTTTGAACCCGAATCGACTTACCAACGAAAAATGCTTGCAAATTATTGAATTTTATTATAAAAATTCTTGCTCGATTAAGAAAGTACATCGAACACTTTTTCCATCAGCTCGGGAGCGACCGTTATTGTGAATGGTGAGCGCTGCCATTCGCTAATTATATATATTTTTTTGCGCTACCTGCCAGGCAGTACGTGAATCAATGACCCAATTGAGAGGAGAGTTCGGCGAAGAGTTTATCCCAAATTTGGCGCCGTTCAGTTGCCCGCCCAGATTGCTCGTTTTAAGGCCTTTAGACTATTTTTCGTAGTTTTATGTTAAAGATTTTATACATATAATGGGTGATTTTTTAAGAGCTGTCGGAATTGGGGACAACACTCCAATCGAAGCCAAGGCGACGAGCGCTTCCGTGTCATAATTAAAATATTTTGCCCAAAATGGAAGAGCTGGACTTGGCTGAGATGTGGTTTTCAGAAGGCGCTCTACAGCACGCGGAACAGCACCGCCCAATCGAGAGGCGTGTTTATGTCACACCCGATCAATTGGCTACCTAGATTGTACGACTTAACGCCTTTAGACATTTTTTTTTGTGATTCTCTATTAACGGACTGGAGAACAACAGCGAATAATTAAATCCTGAGGAAGCCGGCCGTTGGAGAGTGTATGCCCAAACTGGACCCAGCGTAGAAACCATTTGAGTCCGCCGTCAAAATTCACATGAAATCATTTTTAAACACTGAATTATATAAAGGGTGTTTTTTTAGAGTGATAGAAGTTTAAATCATAAAAAAACATAATATATTTTTGATATCAATGAAACGGACTTTATTGGATAAAATATTTTATAACATTAATGTTTAAATATGATTTCGGCCATGCGGCCGCCACGGCTGGCGCGTACAAGGCGCAATCTGGAACACCAATTTTCACAAACAGTAACATTCTGACCATCATCGTTTTTGATGACATATGGGCCAATGACTCCGCCAGCCCATAAAGCGCTCAAAACAGTAATTTTCTTTTTGATTCTCTTCACTCCAAATGAGACTATTCTGTTTATTTACGTACCCATTCAACTAAAAATGGGTTTCATCGGAAAATAAAAATTTTAATGGACGAAGTGCACGATAAGTTGGAAGAACAGATATTTTGATTAAAAATTTCCGCAATTTGCAAGAGTTGCTCTGGTGTAAGTCGATCCATAATGAAATGTCAAAGCAAACTAAACAAAAAGCAACTATCAGCTGTTAAATGGGTGGTCAAATAAAGCAGTGATGCCAACTCAAAGTTGTACCACTCTATAAAAAACGCCCTGTAGAACGTTGTAACGACTCAAATAAAAATTTCATACATATTTCTCTAGATTTTATGTATTTTTTATAAATCAATTCCGTCAGCTCTTAAAAAATCACCCGCTATATGTAAAAGAGCCAGGCTTAATAAAACGATTCCTTAAATTATTGTTTTTCTTTTTATATTAAACAAATAAAGTCCCTCTAGAATAACTGCATTAGAGTGTTAGGGAACATTCCCATCTCTCAAAGTCATACTTGCGAACACGGAATAAGTAACGTTTTGCTCGCATGTCATTCTTTAAAATGTCGTCTTGTACAGGCTCTTTTTTTTATTGTAAAAAACTGCACAACAACGAAATGAAGATAAAATTGTCACCGATTGAAAGAAAATAACCATCCTCATTTGCAAACAATAATTTTTCATTAAAACGTTTTTGTTATGAAAATAAGGCTGCTCCCCACGCCGCAGCTTCAGATGGCAAAAAGTGGCAGTTGTCGTCACAAATGGATGCTTCGCTTCAATATTATCTGGCAATTTGTCACGTTCGAAATGAATAAAAACTGGGTTTTTGCCAGCGAAAAATTATAACAAAAAAAAAAAAACGTTTAATGAATTACAGAGAATTGAAATGAACAAAGTTTTATTGGCCGTAAGCAGCCAAAAGGATTTCAAAATTATTTATCATGCCCGTATGAATGAACTCGTATTTTAAATGGTTCTGGAATATGATTTCCACCTCAAGTCTTTTCAAAAACTAAATTATGACATGCACAGCAGACGTTGGCCAATGGAAGCAACAACAAAAAAAAATAAGTTAAAAAGCCACAACAACAATAGAATAAGGAAGCACTCCGTAATGACAATCGCCAAGTTTATTGCTGACCACAATTCATTTGGCTGCGGCAGGGGGCAGGGGGCAGTGGAGCATAAAAGCCCTGGCGTAGAGCAAAAGGAATATAAAATCTAGTTCGTGACACATGAGCGAATCGACCCAAAATTAACAAACTAAACTTTTTTTCTCATATTCTGTTACAACACACAAAAGAAAAGGAAAAAGAAAACGAAACGAAAATCTGTTCGCAGCAGAGGCGATTTATGTGCGAACATGTAGTCGAGAAGAAGAAGAAGAAGCAGAAAAGAAAAAGAGCATAAGAAATACACGTGTCACTTTATTTTTGCTTTGTCCGAACAAAAAAATAAAAAAAATATAAAAAAATAAAAATAATTGTCTTGGCCAATACTTCGAGTCGAATACAACAACGACGTATATCACCTGAAGATTGTTATCATTTTGGTTGGACGTACACTTGCCAACGGTCTCCTCCAACTCGCTGTTGTAGAGCTTCTTAATGATAGTACTGCCGTCGTAAATTACCACGCCGCAGAGGAAAAAAGAAACGAATGTTTTATGCTTCAGCTTTGCTCATGTCCTTTTGCAGGTTCGCGTGTCGCAAGACAAAGAAATTATACACGATATTCTTATGAATCCTTTTGTATTTGAACAGAGTAGGCCAAATAGATTTTGGCTTAAAGGTTTTCTTGGTGGTTCTGGCAAGGATTTTCTATAAGTATTTCAAGGTGTTCGCATTTCTGCAACGTGGGTCACGCATTTATTTCTTTGAAAGCTTTCAAAGCGCAAGCAGGCACACTAACTTTTTTTTACTTTATTGGCATGAGATACTTTTTCAGCTCAAGTTCTTTGAAAATCTTTAATCTGGTCAATATATAACTTTTCTGGTACATCCCTCTAAGCGTTACAACACTTAATTGACAAACTGTAACACATCAGATAAACGAAAATGCACTGCGAAATAAAAACTATTTTTTATTATTTCAAAAGCGAAAGATTACGAAACTTCTTTTGAAATCACATTAAGCCTGACTACGATTGGCGATTCTCACCTACACACTCGACAGTTTCTAATAAATAAAAGAAAAAACGTGAATTTTACTTTAATCTATTACAAATTGTCGAATTTGATGCCAACCGTAATCAGGCAGATTGTTTTATATAAAAATCGAGCAGATTCCAAAAGGAAAAATACGACGTGCTGAAATTTTTGATTATCAACTGGTTGCAATATTCAACTTGGCAGCACCCAATTTAGCACAGACAACAATAAGGCAGCATTTAATGGAATCTACTTGAAACCAAAACCCAAATTACCGCATTCCATAGCGATCGAAATTTCTATATAATTTTATAAAAAATTTTTTTCGATGTCGAGTCCCGTAGTTTGTCTCCAGTTCAAAAGTTGATTCGAAGTTGGTTTCAACGTTAAAAAGCAACATTTTTGTCAGTGTGAAAACACTATAAAATTACAGATTTTTTAATTAAACCGTAGATTTTTGTTAATAAATATTTTGCTTGTTTTTAACTTTCCCCTAAGAAAATTGGAAAATTTGAAAAAATTGCGTTCTCATAAGATTTCGACGTTTTGAGGTCCCTGACTGATTCTGAGAACCCGTCATTATGAGGATGTGCGTCTGTGTGTAAGTATATAAAAGCTTATAACTTTACAAAGGCTTGATCGATTTCAACCAAACTGATGACGTTCTAAAGAATTCTACTTAAATTAGATTTCCTGTGAATTTGAACCGATTCGAAACAGTAGATTTCCAGGAATTAAAAAAAAACTTGGAACAACTTAGTTTAAAAATTTTTTTTTTCAATAACTTTTGAACGGCCTTACAGATCCATTCCAGAATCTAATCAGCCCTCAAGATTAAAAAACCGGTCGAAATCGGTTAATCCGTTCGTGAGATATCATGAACGAAAAAAAAAATTAAAAAAATTTGATTTTTTTTAAGCTCCGAAATTCTATATCTGATCAGTTGCTGTTTTCAATTCCTCTACAGCAACCTAAAGCTACATCAATCACCGTTTATCACCGGGGAATCGCTTGATTTGAAATTTAAAATAAAAGTGTTTAAGTTCGAAGGGTTAAAAGAGGTTACGATAACTTTTTCGGCTAAAATTGGCTGGAAGTTATAGGGATGGCTTTTAGGATAAACTGTTTCCAGGCGTTAGTAAAACTACAGTATTTTAGACTTAAGGGGGAGCTCAGTTCACTATGTTCCGTGCATGTTACACGATAACAGCTGAGCTGCCAAAAATAGTGTTGCCAAAAAGAAAGTTGCTACAAAATCACTCTGGATAATGGAAAGGGTAGTCCAAAGTTGGATCAGTTGAATTCATCATGCAACTCATAGCAGTAGCGGGTATATGCCGAAAATCATATATGAAAAAAATTTTGTCCTAAATTTATCTACCAGATAACAATGAACTAATTCCGTTGCAGCGATATGCCCGTCTTGTATAACATCTTAAATTTTAATGCAGCAAAAAAAAACACCCGATATAATGAATTCAGTTCCTATGCTAATTCAACTAATTAATTTGTTATAGAAACTATCGTCATTATATATATTCCTATAAATCGGTTTTAAAAGAAAAACGATTTGAGAGTACTTCCAGATTTGGGTTCTTTTTCCACTTGGACTCCGTGTCCACCTGCTCCTGTTTTGGCTTTAAGATCTGTATAATTTTGCTTGCAAGAAGAAAAAATAAATTCAGAAAATTTCTCTTCTATACAAATTACACGTGCCAACGTTGGCACCACTGGGCGGCCCATTATAAGTTTGATAAGATATTCCATCATTTATAAATGTCTTGACAATCTATTATGAAATGGCCACTGACAACTGCTTTTGGTTTCGTTGGCGAAAAAAAAATCTCTTAAAGAATTTTGTATATTAAAACACACACACACACGCGGAAAGGACAAAAACAACACGACAGGAAACTAGATAAGAACATAATTTCCAAGTAAGAATAGAGTCAGCAGTTGACTGACTGGACTGGCCCCATCCGCCGCACTCAATATCTTGCTCCCTAATTATATTTCACCGGATGTTGTTGGTCATTTTTTCGTTTCTGTATGAGTGACCGACCGCACTTACACATGTGTGTGTGTGTGTGTTTACGTATATCTCTCCTCTGTATTTATGAATCGCGTAGTGTCACGCTTCTTAATGCAAATGGGTTTTACTTCTTCATACATTCAGTCAGTCAGTCAGTCAGTTAGTCAGTCAACCAGTGAGAATCTATTTTCTATTAAAATAATAAAAAAAAAAAATAACAAGTAAAAAAGGCTAACAAACAAGTAACCCAATTTGTTCCATATTCATTTTGTTTTATGTTCTCTTTCAGCGTTGGAGGCAGGTGATTTATCCATTTTCCAGGTAGTGCAGTAGCGACTGGTCTTTTCTCTATATTAATTTGCATATGACTGCTCATATAATCTAACATAAAGATACATACTTATTGTGTAGATCCATAAACTTGGCTGTAAATAATAATGAAAAAAGCGTATTACAGTGTTTCCTTTTTGGTTAGGACAAACTTGTCATATTTTTTTTATCTTTCCTAAATAATAAATAATCTGGAGTGCGGACAAACAAATTTTAAAACTTAAAACGTTTTATTGTTATACGAGTCTGGACTACAGAGGCTTTACTGTATTTTCATTAGATAAAACTTACTTTTCACAGAATCATAAAACTTCTAAAAGAGCAATAAAGTTGTTGAGTTGTTTATGCAAATTGAGCACCCACAGAGACTTGTGGATCATAACCGAGGGTCGAAATTTCAGGGGTTAAAAAATAAAGAACGCTGGCATAAAAAATCAGGCCACTCCACATTTTAATGGCATTAATATGCATATCTAAACCAGGTCACTCGTTTAATCAGCCTAATCACTCAACTTTTGAAGAAATTTATGTAAATTTTGTTAATCTTGAAATGTAACTTGAGTGAAACATATTCGAATAAAATTATTCGAATAAAATTATTCGAATAAAATAATCGAACAAATTATTCGAATAAAGTTATTTAAATGAAAATTAGTTTTAAAAAATATTGCAACAACAATAACATGAATAACAATGAATGCGGCGCACAAACATTTAATTATTTTATTATTCGAATAATATTAATCGTATAAATACGTTTGGATACTGTTAAGAAATTTTTGTTATAAAATGTCTTTGAAAAATTATGGAAAATAATTCAACCTAAAAATCATCCCTGTAACTAATTTTAAACAGAAAACTATCTTAAATAATTTCGATTTCGTCTATATGTTTTTCAATAAATATTGTGAATTAAATGGAAACTAAAAATTGCTATTGTGAATTATAAAGAAAATTACGATCCGCTTGCATTCGTGTATCATAATACCATTCATATGATGACTCGAACCCTGGATTTAATGTTGCTCCGAACTTGAAGGTTTCAAATAACACGCAACTGAATAAAAATATTCGAATAATTTTAGATGAATTGAAATTTTTATGAATCCATTATTTCAAAGAACTGTTGCTCGTATAAATGAAATAAAATAAATAAAAAAAAGAATTTAAAATCTTTTGCATAGAAATAGTTTTCGGAAAGAAGATTTTTAATATCTTGAGAATGTGAAAAAGATATTTTCTCTATTTATGTATTCAGATATCTGGATATATTTCGATTGTCCACCTTCGTTTCACGTATCTGAAGTGATTATTTTTAGTAATTTTTTTACACTTTTAAATTTTGTATTATTTTACTGCCCGCGAATGATTTGATGATTTCATTATCCCCACAAAAGAATTATCTTTTCATTTAATTTTTCATTAAAGATAAACACGCAAGACGTTCGTGTGTATCCGTTCGTTTTCATGGTTCTTTTATTTCAAGAATCCAGAACGTGACTTTTGAGAAATTTCCATCTTCTTTTAGTATTAAAGACCAGACACAATAATAATTCTGTTTTACTTTTTCCATTGATGATAATAATCGATACTGAGTTTTATTGCTGGTCAGATATCGTATTTTGCATGATCAACGATTTTTATTTTGCTGTTTGAATATGGACGATAAAAAGATACGAGCTGCTCAGGATAGACTAGATACGGCGAAATGTTCGAAAATTTATTATGTTCCATTTCCCAACTCGCAATTAATTGTTTGTTCGAACATAAATTTTTTGGATTTGAAATCGTTCGTTAGCAAATTAAGAATTTTATACTTCACGAAGTCTTAAAGAGTTGTTTTATTTCTCATTGTTTCGCTTAAGTTCTTAATATTTTATTTACACTTTTTCCCACAAATAATTAGTTGTTGTTGTTTATTAATTTCTTAGTTTAAAATAATTTTCGCCATTTTAAAAACATCTTGTCCATTTGCCGAGCATTGACTCGAGTAAGTAATTTGTGTTGAGCGTTAACATCAAAAATCAAAGTGGCATGAAAATGTGTGTTTAGTACGAACGGGAGTACGAACGTTGCAATTAAAATGTTACAGTTACTTACCTTTGCAAAGCGTTCTTTTTTTTTTATTATATTTTCATTTTTATAAAATACGTTCTGCAGAAAAGAAGAATGGCAGAAAATTGAAATTGAATTTAAGGTTTGTTCAAACAGAAAATCAGCCACAGTCAGCATTAAAAGAAAAAAAATGAATGAAATAAAAAATAAAAACGATATTTTTGCATGACAAGTCAAGGGAAAAATAAAACATTTCCATTGTTACTTTGATGATGTACGGGCGGAATTAAAATATAAAAAATATGCACTTTCAGATAAATACATTTCAAATTATGAAACTTAACAAAACGCGAAAGAAACTTGACGAAAAAAATATTAAATTTTAAAAACACTTGAATTTCGACTGAAATTTCAATGTAATCGAAATACTTTTTAAAATCTCATACAGCCAATTCATTCTTCAATGTTCTTCTGTTGAGGCATTTTTTGAAATTGGTTTTTTCAAGATAATTTGGCTGCTGATATCTTGAAATATATATGAAAATAAAAAAATGATTGAAAAAAATTTGTCAACAGAAGAACACTGAAGAACGAACTGGCTGTATGAGATTTTAAGAAGTATTTCTTAAATAAGTTTATGCCATTTTTTAAAAATTAAGTAAATTTTTATTATTAAAGGGATTATTTTTAAGTTTTAAGAAGTTATTTTTTGTTGGCGAATGAGCATCGTTCAAGACACCACAAATATATAGCTCCATCGCACAGTGGGGTATTTGGGAGAAAATATGGTTAAAATTCTGCGGTTGCTAAATGGCTGGTCCAAAGATAATATTTGGAACTGAAATAATTTCGACTTCATATTTTCGTATTTAATTATATCTGCGTAAATACTTGTTAATTACATCGACAGTGGGCGAATAATATATATTTTTCTTATATTTGAAAAATCATATTTTGTTCACTGCAACTTATTTATAATAATATGAATTAAAATATATTTGAATAGAATAATTTTATTCGAATAACATGTTTTCGATTATTGTTTAGCAAGTTTTATTCGAAATAGTTAATTCAAATAGCTTCATGCGAATAATTGTTAACTATATCGACAGCTGGCGAATAACAGTTATTTTGTTATATTCGAACAACATTTTATTCCAATTATTTGTTTTACTCTAATTTATTTATAACAATATTAATTTAAATAATATTGAAATGAAAACATTTTATTCGGATAAGAATCGAATAATATTTTTTTGATTATTGGTTGAATAATTTAAACAATTTAAATTTTATGTTTGATAATTGTTAATTATATCGATGGTCCGTGAATAATATTTACTTTGCTCTATTCGAATAATATATATTCCAATTATTTCTTATAAAACACATTTTATATAATATTAATTATAATATAATAAAATTATTCGAATAATATTGTTTGGATAATTAAATTCGAAAAACTTATATATCGAAACAAATTATTTCCAGTGGAATGATTTTATTCGATTAATATCATTCTAATAATATTAATCGGTTAATATTATTCGAACAACGTTTTTCGAATAATATTATTTGAATAGTTAAATTCGAAAAGCTGAAATAATTTCGATTTCGTCTATATGTTTTTCAATAACTATTGTGAATTAAATGGAAGCTAAAAATTGCTATTGTGAATTATAAAGAAAATTACGACCCGCTTGCACTCGTGTATCATAATACCATTCATATGATGACTCGAAGCCTGGATTTAATGTTGCTCCGAACTTGAAGGTCGTGGTGTGAAAAAGGAGCCACCCTAATACTCTCACAACGCTGCCGCATTTCTGTCCAGTTCGTCTTCTGGAAAGCATAATTTTTACATGGAAATTCGAATTAATAACTGATACTGAAGAAATATGATAGAGAGTCAGTCAGTCAATCAGTCAGTCAGTCCGTCGTCGTGATGAGAATGAATTCTGTCTGGCTGGCTGGAGCATATCTAAAACAAAAAGGAAATACAAATTTCATTCTGTTTAAAAGTAATTGTTATGGTTTGTTTTTTTCTTCTTTTTTGTTTAATTTGAAAATCGACTCGTACATCAAGTGAAACAAAACAATTTTATGGTCATTCCCCTTTTTCGTTTTGATGAGTCAAAGCTAAAAGACTGAAGAGATTGAAGAAGTTTATCATCCTTAACGGATGGCAATTATGAATGCATGTTTTTATGATGACAATTTTGTTTTTAGTTGTTTTTTGTTGTTTTATTTTTTTAATTGTGAAACTTAATACTTTTGTAAATGTGCGGCTGGTTAGTCAAAACAATTAAAACTGTGATTGTTTATAAAATATGTGTGTGGATATACTTGAGATCTGTCTTGTGCGACCGCTCATATTCTGTTTTTGATTTGTTAAATAATTTTTTTTTAATAATAAAACATTTTTTGAGTTTTAGAACATAAAAATATTGATGAGACACTTCAAATCAAAACTGCTAATCGTTTTCCTTTCGAGTCGAAATACTCGTAAATCTGTTTATATTCTCCTCTAATCTCAACTGCTTGAAAACACTTTAAGATTTGACTTGTTGGATAAACAAAATGAAGAAAAAAACAAAAACAAAAAAATAGTAGAAATTAATCTGAAGTCATAAACACAGCTTTTTTTCAATTTTATGTCAGTTTTTTCTTCTCTTCTCCATGTCCTGCATTTGTGTAATGCCCCAAACACACACACTCAGACACTCGCACGCATACACTTATTCACTTGAAAACATTGTAACATTTCTAATTTGCCAATATGGGTGGAGGGGGTGTCATGGAGGCAGGGTGGCCGTGGAAGACATTGTTTGGTCAAGTATTCTCATTCCTTCAACCGACATTAGACACGACAAAAAGACATTAAACACGACAACGATATAAAACATTTCGAGTCTTATCAGCACTTCCGTTCGTGACCGATGTCTTGTGCATGAATAGATGGTTGGATAGATGGATTTAATTTGCTTACGTTGTGGTCTTAATGTGAGACTTGATTGGATTCCTCAGACATGAAATACCGCTGGCAAATATGGAGGCTCTTGAATGTTCTCGATGTGAATTATTTATTGTTGCCTTGCGCAATACTTGAGTTTCCATTGGGTTGAAGCCTACACACTCGTAGTTTGTAAACGGCGGGGTGGAGTTCTCTACCAAAAAGAGGTTAGAAAAAATAGAATATGAATATGAATTTATTAATTTTATTATAACAAACACGAAATGAATATTTTAAGCGAAACGACTTTAAAGATAAAATCAAAAGACTTAATTGGATTTGTACGTTCACATGGATCGTAAATTTCCAAGAAAAAAAAAAGTTTAGTTTTCAGTTCCGTGTCATAATCTCTTAGAGTCTTCTATATCTTTGGACTTAACTGCTGAATAATTTTGCTTAAGTTTCATGTGATGTCTGCCATCTGTTGAGAGGATTCCGAAAAAATGTAATCGAATTGGATGGAGCTGAAATAAAAAAATGGTGTTAAAAACTATCAGAGTAAGTGCGCTGTTATTCTGGGCTAAACAAGTCTGTGATCTTCCAAAAAGAAAATTGAAATAAATTATATTATATGAAAACAAAACAAAAAATATGTCATAGTAAAGGATTTTCTAACAGGGACTTGCGGAACTTGACAGTTAACAACGGCCATCCTGGTGAGTCTCCATCTGTCAAATTAGCTGTCATTTATTTCAATGTTTTGCCAAATCACTATGGGCGTTAAAGAAATCAACATCAAGTGGAAATAATAAAATTCTTTTATCAAAGTAGATGTTCTGTTCGCTTCGACTATTTTTCATAATCGTTCTGCCGAGAGGACTATTCGCAATTTGGTAAATAAATTTGAATTTACTGGCTCAGTAAACGATAGATCAGTAGACGTACAATCGATAATCCGAGGCAGATGATTTCGTTTCACTCACTAGAACGCGGGCTCTCGCATACTTGGCGAATTTTGTGTCGTGACCATGCGTACAAAATTTAATTGACCCTGGAACTGAAGCTAAACGACCATAGACAACGACGGAGCAGTTGGCAACTGTTCCTCAATTTCACCGACAAATCTTTTTCCGGGATGAGACCCATTTCTGGATGAGTGGATTCGTGAACAAACAAAATTGTCGAATTCGGTACGATATCAAAACAGATGAGATCCAAGAGCGCCCAATACATGCCGAAGAAGTCACTATTTAGTGTGGATTTCGGGAGTGTTGGCGTTATTGGTCGAAATTTCTTTGAGAACGATGTGGAACAGGCCATCACTGTCGACGGTGAGTGCTAGAGGTCGCTGATTACCAGCTGCTTTTAGATGGCGCTACGTGCCACACCGCTCATGCCTCTTTTGGTACTCTGCACGAACGATTTAAAGGCATTGTAATCTTGCGTAGAGTTTTTGTGCAGTGGCCTCCGAGGTCGTGCGTTTTGAAACAGTTTGCCTTTTTTTCTGTGTTGTTTCCTTAAGTCGCAGGAGCGTGACAACAACCCACGAACTGCAGCCAATTTAGCCCAGGCCATGGATCATATTCGCAGCCTGATTTATGCTCCAGATTTATGGAACATTTTATAATGCGGATGCGCTCCATCCAGAAATGTTCATGGTGGACATCGTTGGATCCACGTTGGATTTCACTTCCTAGGGCATCAATAAAGTCGTTCGAAAGAATCAAATATTTCGAATATATCTCACACATATTTTTTTATTTATAATTGAAAAATCTTAAAATGAAAAATGTTAATTTAAATAGTTTTCCCTATATTTCTTTTTGCGACTCGCACTGCTTCCGATGAAAAGATCGGTAGTGGCCTGAATAGGATCTGGGGAGGTCGATCCTCTTTCTCTGTTATAAAGGAATAGAAGAATTACATCTCCACAAGTGTGCAAAGGACGGGGAACAGCAAAAGGAATTGCCATGGAGTTTCGCAGGTAGTCTGGCTCACCCATGAGCGCCAGGAGTATGAATTGAAAGTGTCCCTAAAAAAATTTGAGTGTAGTCTCAGGAGCAAGTCATCGACGTCTAAACTTAAAAGGACATTTACTACCGATTTCAGCCATAGAAGACAGTGAATGTCCATGAACAACATTAAGAGAACGGAGCACTTTCTGTGCTTTAGCGAGTTCTAGGGTTGTTTAGCACGAAATCGCTCTTCAGTAAAGACCCTGGTGACTGAGTGATCATTGGAGTGGAAATTGTTTTGTTATATATATTTCAGAACGTTTTCTTGATCTTCTACCAACTGTTCACTCAAGTTTCGATTTGATTAATTCTTAAAATAAAACATCTCGAGCAGTTGCATGCCAATCGATTCCTTTTCAGGGATTGCAATTCTCTCATATCGAAGTGGCAACTGGTCTAACAGACATCTTAACCCGCTTGGGAAGTTGCTTTCTGTTTGTGATTTGTCATCGCAATTAAATTAATTTTTCTCACAACATATTTTTTTTTCCCGAACAGTTTCCCATTAAACGCGATTAAATGGTGGTTTTATGGCAACCGAAATAAATAATAAAAATAAAAAACACGCTCGTAAATATTTAATGAATTTGTTTGGAGAAAATATTTCACAAATGAAATGAAGTGTGCGAGAAACAGATCCTGCCAGAGATATCTGAAGGATGTAAAGCAATTATTTTCGTATAGAGTGGAGCGTGTAAGTGTGTGAGTGATTTTTTACTTCTTAAGCAAAAGAACGTGTGCATATTTTTATTGGAATGACTTGGAAGTTCCTTCGGTTTGTTTTTTTCTTTTTGCTTTAAGGATACTCGTTACATAAGAGAGCAGCAAAGAGGGAGGAGTGTCCATTCATTTAGAACACAAAAATTATGTAATTGGCCGTAAAATCTTTTCCCAAAAAAGCATGTGTTCAACACAATATTGTCATCGTCAGCAATCATCATTCATAAAAGTTGTGCACAACTTGCACACACACGATGCAACCGCTCGCCAACAAACAGAAACAACAAAAACAAAAGAAAGAGGGCAAATCTAATGCGTTATTAACACACGATTTGTGTCTGTTAGATTGTGATTTCTTCTTGCGTTCGTATGAAATAATCTCTGTTAAGTGAATGAGTGAGTGGTTGGCATCATAAATCATAATTTGTGTGCGTGGGTGTGTGTGTGTGTGTTCAACGCTCGTTCTGTGAGAATTGCCATGAAATATGCTTGGCCGTTGTGAAAGCACGGAATCCGTTATAACACCCTCTCACACGTTGTTGTTATTTCATAATTTTATTTCATTATTATTGTGATTTTCTTTTCTTTTTGTTATCACTCCAAATGTTTGGTGGCTTCCTTTGTTGTGATGGCAGGAGAAAAGGATACGTTGGGAATATATAAAAACGATTTTCAAACAATTTGTTTCATTTAGAGGATAATGATGTTAATGCAAACGTTTAAATTTCACCCCAAATACACCACAAGGAGAGTAGCACAACGGCTTAAGCCGTCCTGCATTCCCATTCATTTATTCAATCGCTGGTTCGTTCGTTTGTACATTCGTTCGTTGGGTCGTTTGCTCGCTCCTTCTTCGTTCGGTTGTTTGTTCGTTTAATGGCAGAACAGCAACTGCCAACGTTTCTACTTCAGGTTTAAGCAAACCACTGATTCTTCCTTCCGCTACGGATGTTTAAATTGTGTTGCTGTATTTCTATGTGTGTGTGTGTGTGTGTGTGTGCACTCTGAATATTCCACATTCGAGAAACGGACTTATTTTTTTCTTCATCAAATTATTTTTATTTATAATATTTTGCAATTCGCGTCTGTGATTGTTGGTTTTATTTAAAAGCCCACTAGAAACGTATTTTTACACACATTCAAACCCCAGAACGGAAATACAATTGTGGTATTGTTTGACATCTGTTTTTGTGGATAATATATCATGATATTAAATCATCATTATCATCATCGTTAACATCATCATCATCATTGTGATTTGGCACATTTTGTAATGAAAATAAATTGCAATTGCAATTCAGTTAAATTTTGCAACAACAAAAAAGTTTTAATTATTGATTTTTATATAAAACTGGAAATCTGTGAGGGGCCATTGTAAATGTCGTGGATTGCGCTGAAACTAGGAAAAGTTGTTCTGGCGAGGGGGGTAGCACTTTCTCATACCCGCTTTCTGTTCTATTCTAAATTGAAGTTTACCGCTAAAATTAATATCTGATTTTTTTAACCCTAGATGGTTACTTTCTGTTCTATTCTAGATTGAATTCAATCGCTAAAACTAATAGCTGATTTTTTAACCCTGGATGGTTACCGCTCATCGAAACATTTACTGTTTATCAGGTAACTCTTTTATTTCTCTCAAATTCTTAACGAATTTTATGTTACATTTGCTTTTATTATTATTATTTTTATTACTATATATTTATTATTATTTTTTTAATAAAATATTTAACAAAAATATTTTTGTTTAAATTTAACTTCAGAAATTGTTCCGCTAGAATTATTTTTAAAATTTAATCGTCGATTAATTTTAATATACAAAAATGAAGAGTAGTTATTCAGGGTTAAGAGCTTTTGTATTTGATTTAAAAAAAATTCATGAAATTTAAAGAAATAAATTCAACATTTCAAAATTTATTTCATATGATTTAATATTTCAAAACGATTTCATGTAAATAATGACCACGGCTATGCCGCGCAATTTTGGCATACTCTTTCCCAACTTGGCGGCCGGTTTCTTACGAATATATTCTTCAATATTGACTTCCAGTGCATCATCAATTGCGGGGCTTGTCCCCATAGTCATGATTCTTAAAGTAGCACCAGAAAGAAATAGTTTAAAAACTTTAAATTGCACGATCCAGAAGGCCGATTGACGGCCGCAAATGTGAAATAGACTGTTCTGCGAACTCGACCTTCTTTAGAGCACAATTGTTCCGAACGACGCATTTTTCGCCGCGAAAATTCGCTGTCTAAAATAAAACCCGTTATGGTGTATGAAAGCAGGCACAAACACTGCCTTGACGAAATTGGTCTCACACTGCCCAAACATCCAATAGATTTATTGTCTTACGCCGGCGAATATTAAAGTTTTTAAATGTTCTCGTAAATTAATTAGATTTATAACTAAATAATTGTTTTATTTTTGTTTTATAACTTTCAAAATAAATAAATTTATTAACGATACAAATTCAATGATGATCCTCTTTTTCGCGCTCATTTAACATATTTTTATTGAGGAACAAATTTTATGCTAATCCTCATAGATTTTTAAATAATTGGCTTTCACAAATCCCATGCAAACGATACAATTTTAAATTATTCATGACCCACAATAAAACGAAAGATATCAACGTCAGCTAAAGCGTCTGCTTATTAACAGGGAATAACCACTTTATGATTGACAGATACGAAATATTAATTTTTAATTGATACAAGAATAAAAATAAATAAAGAAAAAAAAAGGATCACATAACGTCCTCATTTTTATGTTAATCACTAAAATTTCAATACGCGGAAACTGAAACTCACAAAAAACCAACAATCAAAATATACGCTCGGCAGTGACAAATTTCTTTTGATGCTGAAGATTTAAATGAGAATACCCGATGGCGCAAAAAGAAATGTTACAGTTTAAATGATTTGAAAATTATTTAATGCTTTTCTCAGACATGTTTCGATAACTTTCAGTCAAAATAAAATTAATAAAATTCAAAATATTATAAACGGAAAAGAGAAAAAGACGTATCGCGGTTGTCTCCCAGTTTGCGTTTCATGAAGTCGTTCTTTATTCAGCTTATTTGACGTGAGTTGTGCTCATGAAAAAAAATCAGAAATTACGACGTCAATGACTCGATGTCAAAAATGACATCATAAAAAATTTTCATAACTGCCGTGAGATCGTGTACAAAATAATACTGAATTTTAATGTTGGCCAATTTTAAATATATTTTTCTGACTTTTCGAATTGAATTGGAATAACAAAATTTTATGAAAAAAATAGGGCCAAGAAGGGGGGAGGGGGCAACTTATGAAGAGAATATGGCACAGTGCGTTCTGGGGGTCTGTAGTTTTTTCAAATGTTGCTTCTGACTTCCTAATGAAAGCGTTGTCATATTTCAGGCTGAAATTCGGGCTGTAAGTGATACGTACAGGGTGCTTCTGGACAGGACAGATTTTGGGAAGGAAACGAATTTAATCGCTATCGAATCGAATTTTTGCATAAAATTTTCAACTCTGACGACGCCCCATTAAACACTGTAGTTATTAAAGGTACTTTTTTGAAGCGGTACTTTATGAAGAGCTACTTATATCAATGCACATTTTTTTCGCCGCACTTTTTAAAAAGGTACTTTATTGAAAAGGTAGTACAGATAAAAAAACATTTTTTTCTAAGATGTACTTCATATCCAGCCACTTTTTAATAAGTACTTTGCTGAAATAGTACTCTATGATGAGGTACTTAATCTAAAATATATTTATTTCGCCACCCACTTTGAACAGCTAATTAATGAAGGGTTACTTTTTCTAAAATATACTTTATTTGCACGCAATTTTTCAAAAAGTTGAAAGGTACTTAATTTAAAAGTACCAACTTTTACAAAATATACCTTGGAACGTACTTTTTCAATAGATACGTTGAAAAACACTTTTTTAAAAGATACTTTGGAAAGTAATGTTGCAAAAGATACGCTGAAAAGTATTTTGTTTTCTAAAGATACTTTGGAAAAGTACTTTGGAAAGTACTTTTTCAAAAGTTACTTTGCAAAATACGTTTTCAAAAGGTACTTTAGAAAGTGGTTTTTGAAAAAGTGCTTTGGAAAGTGCTTTTTTAAAAAATACTTTGGAAGGTACTTTTTCAAAAGATACCGTGGAAAATGCCTTTTCAAAAGATACTTTCGAAAGTACGTTTTCAAAAGGTACTTTAGGAAGTAGATTTTGAAAATATGCTTTGGAAAGTGCTTTTTTAAAAAATACTTTGGAAGGTACTTTTTCAAAAGATACCGTGGAAAGTTTTTTTTAATACTACAGAAAATGCCTTTTCAAAAGATAAATTCGAAAGTACTTTTTTAAAAGTACTTTGGAAAGTAGTTTTTCAAAGGATATTTTGGGAAATCCTTTGAAATCCAAATACAAAGTCTTTGTTCAAAAGAATTTTTGGAAAGTACTTTTTCAAAAGATATTTGGAAAGTACTTTTTCAAGTTATACCTTTTCAAAAGTCACTTTGGGAAACACTTTTTCAATAGATTCTTTGTAAAGTACTTTTTCAAAAGGTACTTGGAAAGTAATTTTTCAAAAGATACTTTGCAAGACACTGTAAAAGTACTTTTTCAAAAAATACTATGGAAAGTACTTTTTAATAGGTACTTTAGAAAGTACCTTGGAAAATTGTTTTTCAAAAGAATCTTTGAAAAGAACCTTTTTTAAAAATTAGTTTGCAAAGTCCTGCCTTATTAAAAATTATTTTGCAAAGTCCATTTTAAAGTAGCTTGCAGAGTACTTAAAAAAAAAGTACTTCGAAAAGCACTTCTTAAAAGGTACCTTGAAAGCTGCCTGTTTAAAATTAAATTATTTTTAATACCTTCAGAAAAATAAAAATACTATTGAAAGATGTTATTTTGAAAAAGTACTTTTTTCGTAGATCCCTTTTTTAAATGATTTATTTTTAATGTTACATGTACACTTTTTCATCATCGAGTATGTGTGTTTATTGTTATAAATATCCTTTTTGAATTTGTTTGTACTTGTTAAAGTTTTTTTTTTAAATTCCATTCGCACAATTTATTTTGCATCGCCCTCCTGCAAATTGGAATTCTAAATTTAAATCACTTAACCACTAAACAAACTCTTGTGTGTTTGCATCTCGAAAACAAAAGATATCACAATGACGTAAGTAACATTAATGAAACAACAGCAACAGCAACAACAACAACAACAACAGAAATAAAAACCGTCTTTGAGTGGGGTTAAAAAGCATGCAAAAATTTACGTTTTTTGTTGTTGGAATTGTTTTGTGAATGCATATTCACAAGTTTTTACTCTCTGCCGGATATTCATTGAAATCGTATCAAAATTGTATTGTGAAACAAATGCCGGAATATGTTGAATTTGTCTGTGTATTTGTATCACATTAAATGTATTCATTTGCCCGCTTTTAATTTAGTTATTTGGGAAATTTTTATATGATGTCTGCTGTGGGATGCATTTGAACTTATGACCTTTTTCATCGCACTGGCTTTGGAAGCAGATAAAATAAAATATTATTTGATTTTGTGTTTGAAAAATAATATTTACATGCATTTTATTTTGAGTTCTTTTCTAGAAAAGATGCAACATTTTCTACCCGCTTTCTAAAAATGTGAATTTGCGGGCAGTTTTAGAAAAACAATCAATTTTCATAAGGGATGGGAGATTAATTTTGAATAAATTAATAATAATTTATCAAAATTAATTAATTGATAATTTACCCAAATGCCTGATTTTTCATTGAAAAGTGCAAAAAATGTATCATCCTTTTTTAAAGAAGAAAACAAAATAAAGCATTTTCTTTAAGAATAGAATGAAATGGTCCAACTGTAAGAGGGCGATTGTTTGAACTTTTCAAGGAAAACTTACCAAAAGCTTATTGTTAATATAATTTTGTTGTTTTTTTTTTCTAAAAATGGAAAACTTTTATTTGGTGTCAATGTTCTCCAGGAGATTGTTAATTATCTCACATTTGTCACAGTCCCATAAGGCTGCTATTTTACATTTTCAAAGCGTTGCCTGTCGCTATTCAGCTGCTGTAATTGAATATTGAAAGGTTTCCTTGTTTCCTTCTTAACTTAAATTAAAGAGACAAACAATACAAAAGCCAGAAAACCATTACAGTCAACTGGCGTCTATCACATAAATAACCATAAAGGCCTTCACTTCAGTGGAAGTTCAAAGGAGGAGGAGAGGAGGAGGAGTAGGGGTGGGGATGTGGAGTCTCTTTGCCAACAACACTAAATCATTTTGTATGTTGTTGCTGCATCAACCAGAGAAATCTGCCAAAGCAACTAAATAACAAACCAAAACTCCAATAATAAACAACAAGAAGCCTTGACAAAACTGCCAACTTGACTAATTGAGTTCACGTCTTGGCTATAACATAAATTTCACCAGGAGTTTCATTAAGACAAATTATTGTCTATCAATATGTTGCCGTACACATAATTTTTGTTTTGTTTTGTTTTGATTTTTGGTAGAAAGAAAACAAGAAAATCTGTTCAAAGAAATCCAGCCACTCCCAACAGTCTTCCGTAACGGGGAGGCATGTGAAAACAATGACGTCTGTTGCGGCGGCAAGTGTAAGACAAGAAATACAACAACATTTACCCTTTTGAAAATTTTATTTCATATTTTATTGCTTTACCCTTCCGTAAGAGAAGGCTCATGTTCATACAGGATGCTGTTATTGTTTTCGTCATGGTTATAAGGAAAATGTAAACAATTATTGTTAACAACTTTACAAGTCACCTTTAAGGTAAATTATCTTGTAAAACCTGCCAAAAACCACCACCACCATCACCCGACCCAGTTAATCCATCTCCCTGATGCTACTGCCACAGTTTGTTTCATTGTTGTTTATGATCACACTTTTTGGCTCAGAAATATAAACACTTTCTATTGAATATTAACTGCCAACAACTGTTTTCTGTAGATCTAAAAATTTCAATCTATTAAAATATCTTTTGCTGTTACGAATTCACTGCAACGGCAATTGTATTCTGTACATCTGTCTCTCTTTCTATCTAATGCTATCTCCCACTCTCTCTCTCTCTCTCTCTCTCCTTCTCTTTCTGTGTTTCCATATAACAAAACTTGCGATTTTGTTTTCATTTCGTAATTGCATTAATATTTTATGATTTTTGACTAAACACCGTCACAGCAGTCAATTCTTTGGCTGTATTCTCTTCGACAATAGACCACCCACCCCCCTAAAAAAGCATCCTTCTCTGTTGTGATTATCTAAGGCTGACCTGACCCTCTGAGTGTGTTTTTGTTACATTAAGTTTATTGTATTTGAAAAGTACGAGGGTAGGGAATTAATAATTATCACAAAAACGACTGCAAACTGCCCAAGTAAAAGCGAATACGTGGAGCAACTCTGGAAATTAAATAGAATTATATGAAAAATCTCCTTCTTTCTCTCATGGGCAACAAAAGTTGAGCAACCAAAATTGAAGCGTACGAACTGACGTGACAACTTCTCATACCAAAAAAATTGTTTCACAATATATTTATTTTATTACTTTATATTTTTTACTCTTTTATTAGATTCTTAGAATCTAATACAATAAATAGAGAAAAAAGCATAGGGAAATTCCTGTTTAAATTGCAATGAAATTTCGTTCCATATCAAATGCCGCGATTCGGGCCCAGTTACAGAAACAAGCTACAGAACTCCTCGAGCTCAAAAGTCTAGTGAGAGTTTGATGAAACACTCCTCTCTTGATTTTCAAATTGTCATAAATGTTGAATGAATAAGCCGATTCTGACGTGATAAAGGAGGGATAAATTTCGTCCTTAGAGTCCTATAAAACAGTCGAGATCACTAATTGATCAGATATATATCTTTAAAGTTTAAAAAATAATCAAATTCTTAAAATTTTTGCGTTCACAATTTCAAAAATCTGATCCAAATCACAGGAAAGTTAAAGACGTTCCAAAGAGTTCTACTATCTTTGGCACGACTTTAACTTGGCTCGATTCTGTTGAGCCCTCAAAAGAAGTTCACATAAATACACACACACACACACACACGCAATACAGACATATTGACAACCTCTCAGGAGTAGTTAGGGGAGCTTCCTCGGAACTCATAACGTTATTATGACATTAAATCTGAAAATCTTTCAATTATCTTATTCATAAAAATCTATTTCGATGTCATATTTTCACCTGAATATATCGGGGGTTTTTTTAACTACTTGAGAACGATAATAAACGTCAAAATTATTGTTGGAATGATTTTTTAAAATTAACTTGGGAGATAATTTTTAAATATCACAAAAAAATGCCACGAAGTGTGAATTATTTTGTTTTATTTTCTCTGATATTTCATTAACTATTTAATTTTTATTAAATTAATATAATAATTTAATTTATTGAATTAATTGAATTCACAATCTCCTTTTCTAAGAATATTTTATTCACAAAAATATTTATTTAGTGAAACCTAAAGTTTTCAGAAAAAAATATTGAAAATAGACTTTAAATAGATGAAATGATCTTTACCCAACTTCCTACTGCCCTCCCCTCGTACAATTTTGATTGCCATTGACGATGTTTCGTTTAGCCTCAAACCCACACAAACAAACAAACAAACAAACACGCACTTTATTCAACCGTTTTTGTTGCACACGCTGACATTTAATTAAATGCGCCTGAAGCAACATTTTATCCATCCATTTTGCTACTAAATCCACAGGATTTGCAAACATACGAGTACTTACAAGTGCACAAACACACGCACACACACAAACACATTCGTACGTTTGCAGGCATACCTACACACACGCATTAGAATACTTGCACAAAGAGCCTATAAATGCTTTAAGTATGCATGTGTGGGTGGTTGGTTACATATTTGTTGCTGGATGCTGGATTATTTACGAGTGCATTTTGCCAAATATAAACCATCAAACGGGCGCTTAAATGTTTGCTGGGCATTTGCATTGTGCGAAATGTTGTACTTTTCGCTGGCATTTTAATCTTGCACGCGACTTTTGGCAGTTTCAATTATTTGCATTTTTTGTTTTGTTTCCAACTGCCATCGGTTATTTGACAGGTTGATTGTGTATCAAAAAAAATTATTAGCAGACAATTGCAAAATAAGTGCGATTGTTTGTTTAGGTTGGAAAGGAAAAGGGACAGTAGAGACAACAGCAGCATATCTCTGATGATGTTCATTTTGTGGGCTTTTTTATAACCTCCTGCTTAAATATTTTCTTGAATTTTTTATTAGTGTCTTTATTGCAGTTTTATTGTAAACATAAACAATAAAGCTGGTATTACGATTGGCGACAGCAGAACTGGATGTAAAAGTTAAGGAAATCGAAACCTGTCCTTAGACTTAAATTAATTTAGGTTCGTAGGACCATTCATTGTTAAGTGCTTATTTCGACGGATTTTTTAAAGGAACGATGCCCACATATGCAGAGTATTATACCGACACTAAAAAGGAGGAAATAAAGAGAGGACCGATGTGAAGGATGAGAAGAGAAGATAGAGAATCATTTGTTACAGTTTTACTTCTAATTTTGACGGGGAATTTTGGTATAGTACCGACGCAGGAGTGTGCTATAATGCGCATGTGTGGATCGCCTTCGGTAATGTTCAGAGACCAGTGCTAACTATGGCTTCGTTATTTCAACAGTCCGACAATAATTAATACAACCATACGCTAACGCGGATCAGAGAAATTCGGTCTCATATTTATGACGGGCCCTAAGGCTTCGTACTCTTTGTACGATAGTTGTTCGGTTGCTACAGAGATCTCAAGTTTGGACCAATAACGCCACCAGTTATGAAATCTACATCAAACAGTGACTGTTTCGGCATGCACTGGACGCTCTTGGATCTCATCTGGATTGATATCGTTCCAAATTTGACAATTTTATTTGTTCACGAACCCATTCATCCAGAAATGGGTCTCATCCCGGAAAAGGATTTGTCGATGAAATTGAAGATCAGTTGCCGACTGCTCCACTGTCCATTCATTGAACACACGTTCAATTAAATTTTGTGCGCATAGTCACGACACAAAATTCGCCGAGTCTGCGAGAGCCCGAGTTCATGTGAGTGAAACGAAATCATCTGCCTGGGATTCTCCTACACATTTTCACGATCAGCGGTGATGTTTTTGGCAGATCTTGCGTTCGGTCATCCTGCCTGTATTAATCTATCGTTTACTGAGCCAGTAAATTCAAATGTATCCATCAGCGAATTGTCCTCTCGGCCGGACAATTATGAAAAGTAGGCCACCTGAACGGAACACCCATTTTGATAAAAGAGTTTTATTATTTCCACTTGATGTTAAATTCTTTAACCGCCCATAGTGATTTGTCAAAACAGCGTAAATAAATGACAGCTAATTTGACAGATGGAGACTCAACAAGATGGCAGTTGTTTGCTACAGTTAACAACTTCGGAGTTCGGAATGCGACACCATCCCGTCCTCCTGTCGTTGATCGTGCTAATTGCGAAGAACTTTTTATCTGTGCCAAGATCAGTTGCTATCATTTTCATACGCAAAATAAATATTGAAATTACATGTCATGCAGCGCAATTTGCGCTGCAACATTTCATCTGCCACAAAAAATAACATCTTCTGAAATGATGATGGTGGTGGTGGGCATGAAACTTGAACGAAATAACGTTCTTCACCAAAATATATTTTTCATTATCCATTAATTTCAAATTAAACCAACGCAATTTTCCTGGCGTTATCTTGTTCTCTCTTGTAGTCTGCCAACAATGACAATCGTTTAGTTGGAAGGAGGGCGGGGAGGGCTTTACCGAACAGAATAAGAAACTCCTTAATTTTATATGCAGAGATTTGGAAGATTTACTGGTAATGCCCGTGAACAAACTGCTTAACATCTGTCGGAAGTTATTGACATTTAATTTTTTTTTTGTTTTGTTTTCGTTGTCTGTTACTTGAATAATTTCCAAGTTTCAATTTACGCAGGGTGTGCAAGCAACGAACGGAGTTTGAATATGAATCGCTGCTCGTGTTAAGGTGAAAATAATAGCGAAATAAAATTCATGAAATCAACCTTTTTTCCCGAAGAGCAGCAGCAAAAATGAAAAATAAATGTGATAAACAAGGAAGTGGCTGCTTTGGGAAAACAATTTACCCCCTCTGAGATACGAAATGAAATTGAAAAGAATGAAAAAACAAAATTCAATACATTTAAAATTATGAAAATTATATATATTATTTTGACATTGTCACGGGTGTTTTGAACGTTTACAGACGCATTTATTACCTCTTGTCCTGTCCCATCGAATGTTCCATTCTAATATTTTAAGGTGGCTGGCTGGCTGGCGGGCTGACAACTAACTGCCTTCTTATCTCAATTCGCATTTGTAAGTGTGTGTAGATGTCATGTTTTGGTATGCCGTTTGCCATCAGTACGTGGCATGTTGCACACATTTTGTTAGATAAGGACCCGTACAATTTGTTTATGTGCTACAAGAGGAAAAAATAATAATAATAAAAGTGAGTGATAATCAGATGTTATCTGGATGCTGTTAATAATTTTGTAGTGAAAATAAGGGTTGCCTGCCTTTGCCAATATGTATCGGATTTAAACAATCAAATTGCTACTTATTACTTCATTATCGCTCAAAGAAGGAGAGGGGGAGACAGAGAGAGCAAGAGAGAGTGACAGGGAAGATTTACCCTTTAATTTTGTGTAGCCAGACATGTGTTTTGTTCCACTGCAAACAACACACTTTTCAAATTGATAGATACAATATTTCAAGTCAGAAAGTGAAGAATAGCCTTCTTTTCGCTTCGTCATTTGCAAATATTAAATAAAGTTATGGATTGAAATGGTTTAATGCTTCACTTATTGTTGGATATCTTTTTTTTTTTTTGCAAAAGGAACCTGCATCAATGTGTTGTTGGCAACATGAAATTATAAATTAAATGTCATCACTCATTTTTCCCCCATCATTAACACTTTGGCAAGTAAATAACGGGTGATTCATTAGGAGGTAATTTTTCAATAGTCCTTTCTTAGTGCCAGTGGCTCATCATTAACACTTTGGCAACTAAATGACGGGTGCTTCATTGGGAGGTAAATTTTCAAAAGTCCTTCCTTAGAGTCTTTGGCTCAACATTAACACTTTTACAACTAAATAATGGGCGCTTCATTTGGAGACAATATTTACAAAATGACTTTCCGAGAGTCACTGACTCATCATTTACACTTCGACAACTAAATAATGGGTGCTTCATGAGGAGATGATTTTTCAAGAGCCCTTTCGTAGTGCCAGTGGCTCATCATTAACATTTTAACAAGTAAAAAATTGGCGCTTCGTTAGGAGATCCTTTCTTAGAGTCATTAACACTTTGGCAACTAAATAATTGGTGTTTCATTGGGAGATGGTTTTTTCAAAATTATTTTCTTAATGTCAATAGCTCAATATTAACACTTTGACAACTAAATAATGGGTGGTTCATTAGGAGATGATATTTCAAGAGTCCTTTTTTAGTGTCCTTTCATAGAGTCATTAAGAGTTAATTTTTTTCAAAATTATTTTCTTAGTGTCAATGGCTCATCATTAGCACTTTGGCAACTAAATAATGGGTGTTTCAGTAGGAGATGATTTTTCAAGAACCCTTTCGTAGTGCCAGTGGCTCATCATTAACATTTTAACAATTAAAAAATCAGCGCTTATAATAATAGGATCATTTTTTAAAAGGCTTTGAAAAAAATATAACATTTCTTTCAACTTAAGTTACATCAATTTGAATGAATATTTTGGATCAAATTTATTCTTTATCCTTCTTGTGAGCGGTGACACTCCCTTGAATGCAGCATTTACAGTATGACCCGTTGAATTACCCAGCGCCTAAAGAACTTTCTCGCTTAGATACCATGAGTTTTAAATCCTCGTGTTTTACTCTATTTATTAATTTTTATTCTAGAGAAAATATCACCTTTAAATGCCAAATGATTAATTACGCAACTCGGTTATTTGCCTTAAAATAAAATTTTAATAAAATTTATATACACATTTTGATCGTTACTAAGTGGCGCAATTTGCCCCTTATAATCGTAACGTATTCGGAAATCTTATCGCTCTCTTTTCAGCAGAATTGTTTACTGTGGTTTCCCTTTTAAGTGTGTTTAGAGTTATTACTCGTTTTTTTAAGCTTTAAAGTGTTTAAATAAAGCTGTTGTTAAATTATACTCTACACATATTTTCATTTATATGTAAATACGCCACATATTTGTGGTACAATTTTAGGTATCGAATCGACCATAAATATTAATGAAACATATATAATTCAAAAGGTCTTTTTGTGCACATATGTAGAAGCTATTTAAATAAATCTCTTTAATTCTAAAAATGCGTTTTAAGTTTGCTTTAGGAGAAGTCACAAATTTTAGAAAGAAATACATGCATGTTAATGTATAATAAAAACTAATTTCACCAGTAAATATTAAGTTTTGCGCATATCAACTTAATCTAATAACTGAAAATCATTTTGTATTTTTAAGCACCTCCAGCCGAGTCACTCTTTAAAATTTTCATAACTTTTCAAGTGATAATTATTTTTAGCTACTTTTGTTTGTTGATTTTGTTTTTCTTTTTTCCTTAAAATAAACCCTCATTTCTTATTTGTAATTTAGTGTTGTTTTGTTTCGGGGATTTCTTTTTTTTTTATAAAAATCATGTTTAACAATTTTTGTTACTGTTCTGCTGCTGCTTAAACGTCCTGTTTGTGGAAACCGTGCAAGTGACATATTTTTTTTTCTATTTTGATTCTTTCATTTTAAGTGCGTTAATACAAAGAACACCTGCGGTGATGTTTTAATTACAGTTGTTTAGTTTATCTCGCTGCCCTCTCATTTAGTGTGTTATTCTGCTCTTTGACATAATGAACAACAACAACAACTGATGTGTGTGTATGATGCTATGTTGTGTGCGTGTGGGTGTGTGTGCTAAAGTGCTAAACTTAAAAGGTCGTTATGACAGCTTCGTAGATACGTTGCTTTTCAAACTTTTGATTTCCTTGATAAGTCATCTTTTTGTCAAAGTGTGAACTGTAATCAATTTCCTGTGGTGTCACGAACATACAAAATCAATTTAAAGAAAATGTGTGTTGTTTTTTAATGGAAAAATAAAATTTTAGATTTTATGGATATTTACAAGATATGCGTGGATATTAAGAGGAAAAGATATCTTTCGGAAATCCTCTTGTGAAACATTTCCGAAGGTTATCAGAACAGTTGTGGAATTAATAAATTTATGTAGTTAATAACTTCAAAGAAATTAATTATTAAGTTAATAAAAAATTAATTATTAAATTAATAAAAATTATTAAATTAATTATTATAAGGTAAGAGACGAATATCTAAAAAAACGAAAGAAATTAAAATGGCTCATAAAGAACATAATCAAACGGTAGCAGCGGGATTTAATTAACATGAGTCTAGTATTGATATACTTCTCGTATAGAAAAATTTTCTGAAAAATATTTTTTTGAACTTATTCAAGCCATTTTCTTTTTTTTTAAAACATGCAATATTTTTAAACTTTTGTGCTAACAGTTTGTGGTAGAGTAGTAAAACACAATTTTATTTTCATAAAAAATGGAAGAATAATTTCTCACAAAACCACTTTATCGAAATAGCATAAAATCGCCATTTTTCATTAAAAGGTTTAAAATATGTAATACAATTTTTTAGAAAAGAAACCATTGCAAGTTTCTTAATAATGGGTGATGAACAAAAATAAAGGAATACTGATGATGGAAGTGCAGCTGCTTTCGAAAACAGCTGTGTTCGGTTTTTTTTTAAATATATTTGCTCGAATTGAAATAAAGTTAATGTTTTAATATTAACAACTTATTTTTAATTATTAATTATTACTTTTTGCTTATAAATTATTTTAAATATATTTTCCTGAATGGCGAATATTAAATCGCATATCTAAAAATGCCCGATTACTCGCCAATTCCAACACGAATAGAAATATTCGCACAACACTAGATAAAATATAACACACAATGGACTAAATATTTAATCACCAGGACCATACATTTGCATCAATCCATTTACGTTTCAATACAATCTGTTTTAAAGTCAAATAAATAAATATTGCAAAAAGAAGAAAAAAAACGTCCAACATAATAAATAGTTTAAATAAAAAAAAAAAAAAAGAATTAAAGAAAAGCCAGAATACATTTTGCATGTGTTGCAAAATTGATAAATTGTCAAACATTAAAATCCATACAATTGGCAACAAATATTACAGCAACAACAACAACAACAAAATGAATAAATTTAAAATGAAAACAGCAAAAAAAAAAAGAAATGGATGAATGCAAACGGTCTGACACACTTTTCAAACCACGGAGGGCACGTGACAAGCAAACTCTTCTTTACAACATGACTACAGTTGTCAATTTTAAGGTTTCGCCAGAGCTTCTTTCTCTTTATCCCAGGGCTAAGGAAAGCGAGCAGAATAAGTAAAACTTTTAAAATCACTTGTTTTGTTAAGCCTGGCGCAAAGCAAAGAAAATGAAGAAAAAAAAAATTCAAAGATAACACACGCCCTTCTTACACGCTGCCACAGGCACAGGCACGTGTTGAAACTAAAAGTGAAAGATTGAAAAACGGACAATGAAATTCGTTCGCACAAAGTGAGTGAAATGAATACAGAAGAAATTGTATATAAAAAAAATAAAAATAAAATTAAATGAAAAATAAAGTTAAAAGGTTCTGCTTCACTGATAATGATGAGTAAATTAAGTGCACGGGGATGGATGGATGGATGGGTCGTTTTGTATTCGCTTGTATTGTTGGGTGATGAACAAACGTGGCGAATGTAATTTTTTATTGCCGAGTGCAGAAATGCCACCGCTGCACAGGGGTGGCAAGTCAAGTGTAAGTGTTGACAACAACCGTATTATCTTTAATTGTGGTGCAAAACAATTAATTTCTTCAAATTGCAGACAACAAGTGTATTTTATGGCCTCCATTAATTTGAATTTCGTTTATTCTTCAAACTCAATTTGAAGGTATTTTTGTAACTGAAGAAAGTGTACAATATTTGGCTCATTTACACCAAAAATGTCATAAGTCGAAAATGCTTAATTCGAGATAATGACACAGATTTTTTTCTATACATTGTTATTGTCATATTTTTTTTTTTAATTATTTCATTTTAATATTTGATAAACTTTATTTCTGACAGGAAAAGTTAGTTTTAGATTTCTATTGAGGTGTAAATTTAAAACTTTAAACGTGTGTTCTGCAAAACTCGACTTTTTGAGTTATGACACTATTGAAGAAAATGAGGGATAAGTTTGTTTATGTTGAATATATTATTCGCTGATCGTCTTAGTGGTTCGTGAAGGATTTAAAGTGCCTGATTTGAAAAAAAATCCAAAGTTATGTCAAGCATTTATAAAAAAGAAGGGTTGTTTTCTTATTATTTCGAACTCGTGTCTTTCTGCGTGTTACCAATTTACTTCTGGCGCTATCCTATTCATATGCGTGTCACTTAACTTAAATATCACCTGAAACTAATCCACTCAACGTGTTGGTGATAACACAATCTATATTAGTATTCATAATAATGAAAGTGCAGCGGTTTTCGAAAACAGCGCTATTCGGCTTTGCTGTATAAATTGGAAAATAAATTTTTGCTTACTTTCTCCTGTTTTATTTTTTTCTGAACTTGAATTTTTTTTTTGCAATATTTAAAATCTGTTTTTATAATAAAAATAATTTGCAAAGTAACAAACTATCGATGCACGCATACTGAAGGGGTGATATGGACCATATGTCGAGGAAGTTATTAAGCAATAATTTCATCCGTTCTTGTGAACACGATTTATGGCTTTACATAAGAAGTGGCAAATAAGTCAATCACGCAAAAGTCCTCAGTTATTTGAAATATAGAAAGTTAATAGGAGCGAGAGAGACGGTAAACTCTTAAAAGAGAGTAAACGATCAGTGTTGTAACTGCAGCTAGAAAATATTTTCCAACGTGGCTTAATATTGACTGACTCTCAGCTGCTGATGATCCTAATTACGGTTGTCTTATTCGTTTTCGAAATATAACTATTCTATTTTTAAACTTATGGCAAGTGCTGCCACACTTTATCAATTTCGCCACGACTATGACTAACATAATAGGGCTGAATATTTTATTACACATAAAATTTTGGAAAAGTTAAAATTTTGAATCAAGAAATTATTTCCGAATAAGGTCTGAGTTGGCCGAGTCCGAGCTACTGAATTATGGGAATGAATAATACAATATATTCAGGTGTATACTTTTAGGAGAAATACATTTAATGCAGCTCCTTAAGTTATGCTCTGGTTGCGAGACAAGCAAGTAAACAAGACCCAAAATTTCTGGGGTAAAAATATATATATTTTTTCCATTTTGAAAAAGTTTTCCTTAAATGTATGTTTCTGCTAAAATAAAACTCCCCAGATCATAAATAAATCCCCTTCAGTTTATCCACTTGTTTTTGGGTAACAGGACGGAACATGAAAGTAGTTCGAATATTAAAGTTTACAAATTTAATTTTAAAAACACGATGCGCTAATAAGGTGAATTATTTTAACACTTAAAAGTGAAATAGTGGAACAAACTGTTAGTGCACTCAAACTAATATCCCTCCTATACTAAATATTTTATTATATTATTTTAATATTTTCATGAAAAATATTATATTCTCGTATATTTTTGAGAAAAAAAATTCTTTGTTTTTTAATTGTTTCAAACTTTCTTCTGTTCTCACATTCACTGGGAACTGATGGAGGCGAAAAATCATTCACGGTAGATTCACCATGGCCTTTTCCCCTTCGCGGGGAACAAAAATTCCACTAATTTTATTAGTTTGCCCGAATCAACTCACACAATTTATTAAATGCAAACATAACAATTTTATAAACTTAAAACTATTTATAAAAAATATAAATTTTTACTTGGGAATATTCAAATTTAAACTACATTGTAAACAAGCGCCTTAACAACTTAATAATTCTGACTAATTTCTAAAATGGGGTGGGGTGGGGGGGTTAGTAAGCCAATATAATTCCAAATGATTTACCGTAAAAACATGCATATTTGAAACAAAAAATAATAACAATAAAAATGATTTCTTAGCAAAAATGCATGCTGTTGAATTTGTTGCGATCATCGCGCACCATGTTGTTGTATTTCCATTTATCATTTTCGGAGCTATTTTTCGACCAGGAATTATTTGCAGCAGCATTGCTGGAGGAATTTGTATTCGCTCGCGATTGCTGGTCAAATGAACTGCCACATTTCGAACCTGTTGAGGTAGAATTCTTGGTGGCATTTGGCTCCTGGGATGTCAAACATTTTTCGGTGCGATTTGTATAAACCATTTTTGTAGAATTTTCTTGATTTTCAGGGGTTTCGATTTTCTTTTTTTCCGAAGTAGTTTTTCCTTCCAATGGGCTTTCCAATTACTTGGAGACCACGTCACGGTACGTATTGAATGTGTGTAAGAACTTTGAGCTCTAAATTGTTGGCGGCTTTGCCAGAGCGTGAGCCTCGGTTTCTGGCAGGATCGTTAGTCAAACTGGAATATATGAAATGGCAAAATGAGCACAAATTTTATATATATTTTTTTCTAATTATTATTACCGTAGTTCACGTGATTTGGTCGTTGAGGGTCTAAACATTGACACCAAAATTTCTATTGTTTTGACATGTGGGGAATTAAAAGCGTAAGTCAAGTTGTGGCTTTAGTTCCAAACGTTATTCTATCCAATTTTATGTGCTGATAATCAATCCTTTTTCAAAATTGTTTCATTAGTTATTTTCTTTGTTTTTTTTTAACACAATTTTTCTTTTTCCCAATAAAGATTTAAAAGTTTTGCCGCTTTAAACTTTATTTGCTGAATTTTGAACCACAACTAATGCACTCTTTGCGCGGACTTGATGTTTAAATAGTCGAGAGATCTCTCTGCATTTGAACTTGTCTCCGTTTAACATTTTCAGATTAAACATTTTGAATATTCTAATGAACTGCATGCAGTTGAGACACCTGCCTAATTTAAATGTGTCTGCATGTGTCTGTCTGTCTGTCTACGTTTTTGCTTTTTGTTTTTTTTATTTATCTTTTATTTGTTTAATTATTTATTCACAATGAATTGTTTGAATGCGAACGAACTGGTTTGTTAAAAATAAAATTTTTGCTCAAATAAACCTGCTTACACTCACGTACTCTTTCTTGGCTGATCTGATCGCAGTGTGTGAAATATTTATAAAAAAAATTTTACTGGTTTTTGATCGTGGCGTTTGAAACGCCACTAGGAACATTTTACTCTTAGCAATTGCTTCCATTTAGAAATTATATCAGTTTCTAATTTACCTGTTTATTTATTTATTCATTTATTTATTTGCTTACAAACAATTCCAAGTCCACTTTGAATATGTATTTTTGTTAGCTTATTTAATTACGTCGAGTAAAAGTTAAACATTTTGAATAATAAACAGACTGTAAAAATATGCGCACCAAGTTTTAGATCAGTTGCGTCTTCGCTTATCCAACTATTCAAATCTAAAACGCAATAAAGAAAAAACTTGAGTAAAAAAAGATCTTCCACAGAGTCAAAAAGATTTTAAACTTCCGATCCGGAAGTAGGGCGAATTTCGATCACTCAAGAACTTATCTTCTTTTGTGACATTTCAGTGGTTCCGAGCTCATGTTCCTGGTGTTCATTAAATTTTATATTTTTTACGATGGCTTTAATTCGATTATATATTTTTTATAAATATATCTTTTTATAAATAAAAATTAAAAATTCAGAATTCTCTGAAGGCTCAGAGACGCAATAGGAATTTCCATGTCATTTGCCAACGTAATTTTTATATTTTAAATCAATTGCAGACAATAAAAATATTTAAAAAAATTTTGCGTGATTTGAGTGTATGTGCACCGCGTAATACAATTAAAAAAAATTATGAAAGCGGCTCCACTATTGCGTCCTGGTGTCGGTTTTCCAAATAATTCAGTAGCTGACTACACGGCGACAATTGAAGCCAACAGCAATTGTAGTTTTGCAGCCTTGTGTCGCCTCAGCATTTATGCCACAACTGCTAACGCAGCTAAAAAATACAGCCCATTTATTTAGCATGTTGCAGATATTCTAGACCTCTATCCCATTGTTGTTAGTAAAAGAAAAATCCAACTCTCAGATGTGGTTCAACATTTCCTATGAAGAGTGATCTTTCTACTTATACATAATTAATTTTTGAAGATATTCATAGAACTCATATTTAGATTTAAAGTCAGCAACGAAATATTTGTCAAAACACAGAAAAAAAAACATAAAATATTCAAAATGATTAAGACACGCGCACAAATATTTTGAAGAAATGAAACAGTTCATGAAGAGGGACTTGGCATCGCCGTAAATTTAACTTTCAAATACATTCAACGGTATCAGCCGTGGGATAGAATGACAAAAATAATTATTTGCAATTAATAACTTTTAATAGAAAAAAAGTAATTTGTTTTAAATTATTTGATAGACTTAATTAAAGTTTAAATGACTACAAACTTTATTAAAACTTTATTATTGATTCGCAAGCAAAACTTTCGAAGTCTGGCCGTCTTTCAAGACTCACTTCAAAATGGCGTTTGCCTCACTGCCATCAGTCACTGCTAATTCGACGTATTGCAGTAAATTAAATACCAAAAGGAATTAAAGAATTGTTGGTTCAATTAATGTTTATTCAAAATTGCGCTCAAGATAGACAATTTAATGCTGAAATGTATTGAGGCCAGGCCTGGGAACACAACCTTTGTTGGCTCCCATCCAGGAGAGCATTCGATATCGACCGAAATTCCAATACAATGTATGTGCAAATTTCCATCGTTATCGAGTACCGCAATTTGCCCGCAGACTCCCAATTTTTATTGCAGCAATTCTTGAGTTTATTGTTAGAATGAGTGAAGGTTGAATAGAGGTGATATATATTTCTGTTTCAACGCCCTCAAAAAATAATAAATTTTAATTTTGTAGGTGTATCGTTGGCTATCTTTCGCTTACAAATCTGGGACCAGATTACTGCATTTGATATCGATCCAAATCTTAGTACAACTTATATAAATAGAAATTTTGATCGACATCGAGTGCCCCCTGCCTCGGCATCATATAATTTTTATTCGCAAAGTCTCAGTTGGTAGGTTTCTTTGCTTTTTGAAAAATAGGTGCCTCCCTGAAATAATTGAATGCTAACAAGCTAGAGCGAGAGAGAGGGAGAGAGGAAGCACTATAACATTTCGTGTTTCGATCAATAGCATTTAGGAAAGCGTTTCATCAAAGTAATTCTGTAAGACATGTCACTTCGTTGTTGCCTACCAACGTGAAAAGAATTTTTACCAAGTTTCGCTGGGTAGTTTTGATATATTTTTGCTAGAGTTAAATATGAACATATCAGGGTACAGGGTGCTACCTTAAATCATAAAAAATGGCGCCATAGACACCGTGCGTCTTTCTATATGTTCGTACAAAAACAAGTTTTATTCATTTCCTAATTAATTTAAATTTTTTTGGCGCTCCGAAACATCATTCAACATTAACTAACTTCCTGCCATTATTATCATATTTTTTTTAAATGTTTATAATTAAAACAAATGCTAATTAGGCAACAAAGTATCTTCAAGTATCTGGATTTGAAATTAATACTATTATTATATAATCATCCAGGCCGGTAGCCAGACAAATAGAAAGGAACCGGCATACAAATTGAGCTTAACGTTTATCAAATAAATATCTTTTTTCATAAAATCTTAAAAATAATTGCTTTTTGTCTCAAGGCCGTATGAAGACTTGAAAAATTAAAAAAGAAACCAGAAATAAATGCTGAATTGCCATCAAATAATCTCGAATATTTCACAAAATTCAATTCTAAATAAGAAATATTCTCAAGAAAACTATTTTAAAATTTCAAATACTCGCATGCATATTTTGAGTTTGAATACTCGTTCTTTTAATTATTCTGTAAACTAGAAATTATGACCGCAACCTGTACAAGACAAATCGATTTCTATTACAATATTCTTGCTTTTAATTAAACTGTTTAATGAATTGATTAAAAATGTACCAGTTTTTTTTTAATTTTTTTTCGTTATACTCATCCAAAACTACTCCGATTTGTCATCTGTTTGTAATATAATGTAAAGAAACAACTTATTTTTCACCTGCGAACTTTTGAATACTCGCTCGCATCAGGCCAAATAGTACGTGTTCGATGTCGATCAGCTACCAGAGTTGTTTTTGGTGTCAAGAGAATTGGCTGATGCAATGAAACTTGTACTTGTCATCAGTTCTCGTGAGAAATAAAGAAACCAGTATATAGCAAATAGTATATACACATTCACATACTCACATACATATGTATGGACGTGTATGTATGTGTGTGTGTATGTGTTTGTAAGTGATATTCAAATTTCGGATATTAATGACATCTCAAAGTGCAACTTTGTAATAAAATTTAGCAGTTTTTGCTTTAATGTCGTGTAACGTATGCAAGATCGTTTAGCAAAAGAAAAACCCCACTGAAGTGATTAGTTTTGTGAATGAAGCCCACCCTCGTTAACGGCAAAAAATTAAAATTTATATTACACAAGTACAGGGTGACGCAAAATTAATCATCCTATTGGAAAATTTTGTGCATCCGCATTAAGTCGATCGTATTCGATATTTGTGAACTGCACAAGCAGCCGCATACAAACAGGCAAAAGTGTGAGGAAATTGTGTTGATTCTTTTTTAACAACAATCGGTTGGTAGTGTTAGTGCAGGATAAATTTCGACGTCGATTGTTCGTGTTACATCACTTGGCCAAACATTTCTTGCTTAGCTGTTGGTATTGACCAGAAAGAGTCTAAATTGCCGCATTCGATATCGATCGAAATTTTAATACAATTTAAGAATTTAAGATTGGAGCTCTGCAGGACGTAGGCTGGCCGTTCTATCGAGAATACCGAGAATATGACTGCTGATATCGCCGGGAACAAAAAAAACTAATAAATGAAACCAACTAGGCGGGGTAACACGCCATCGGGCATCACCTGATGGATCCTACAACGAATTTTAGTGACAGACTTACACATGCTCCCATTTAAAGTGCATCAGTTAATGCCTGCGTGTGTATTAGTGAAGGATCATCCTTAATTTCAACAACGAAAGGACACTTCCCGTTAAGCGGTAGCAGTAATAAAATTCGCAAGCGCAAAGCAACTCCGAGTCCCATCAACTTCAAGGCAATTTTTAAATGCAGCCAAACCACTGATCGTTTACTCTCTTTCGTGAGTTTTGTTTCCCGCTCGCTCTAATTAATTTTCTCTACCTCAGATAACTGCTTAGAATCGCGCTTCTTCGGAAGAATTTCCCGTGATTGTTACTTCTCTTAAGATTTCGCTTAAGTCGTGTACAGTCAGTTACAGGAGCGGATAAAAATACGGGTTTACAACATCCCCGACTTATAGTCTGGTCTCAGTCAGCCTGTCGTCATGTGTGTTCCCATACTGGTAAATTTATTTTATGAAGTATTTCAACAATTCAATTGAATACAATAAATAAAATCCGGGGGTGCTATATCCACGCAGTTCGACAATTAAGTGCGGCATTCACGCAAAATCAGTGATTGGGGTGTATTTTCAAGATGTCATCAACAATACGGTTACTGTAACTATCGAGTGTTACAGGTCCATGATGAATGAGTTTTTACAGTGGGAATCGCATTATCGGGGAATAACGAACGAATATGTAGTTCCAACAATATAGTGCAACCGCAAATGCTGGTCCAAGATAAAGAGGAAAAAAACAACCGTAAAAAATATCCAGGAGTACTGATGCTGGGAATATAGTGACTTCTGAGAACTTCGTTTTTCAGTTGGGCGTGTCTCTAGAACCATCTAGAAAAACTTAAATAAATAATTATTTAAACAAAAAAAACAAAAACATTTGCTGTAAATTTCTATTAAACCTTTAATGGTGGCTATTAATATTCAATTAAAACGTGTGCTAATTAATTCAGCTTAAATACTTAAATGATGCCATTAATTTGCAAATTTAAACGGAAATCTTATTAATAATATGGCCTTTCTTAGATGAAATCAAAAAATTGTTTTTCTGTGAAGCGCTGAAACTGTTGCGTTAAAGCTTCTCACTGGGAAAACGTTAGAGAAACCCCTGAAATAATTTTTTGGTAATTTATAAAAGAATAATTCAATAAAATGCTCTTGTATTCTGTTAGCTGAAGACATGCCTGTTGACGGTTAATAAATTTATAAAAATATAATTGTTTCTCTTCTGTTTTTGTCTCCTAAGAAAATGACGTCAAGAAGTCAGGCCAAACTAACGTCAATGCAGAATAGGCAAAGAACGGGTAAATCACACCCGGCCTTCCAAGAAATATGAAAACAAACAGTAACGATTTCTATTCAAGTGAATACAGGAAATATTTGATTTGATTTTGTTTCTTTTTTTCAACTTTGAAACAATTTTATTGATGTAAAGAATAGAAAAGTTTTTTGAAAAAAATTATATCGATTGAGTTTTACATAATTTTATGATTTTGTTGTGATGGAAGGGATTCCAGTTGACTTTAACACTCACGGCAGCAAGCAGTTTTGTGTTGCTGCCAAATTAAAAAAATAAAAAACAAATAAATAAATTATATATGCAAACACCATTAAAACCCATTAAACTAGATTTTTCTCAAAACTTACCGCATAGTTCGTATATATTTCGTGATTAAAACGAGACCGACAGAGCGACAGACAGATGAATAGAAATTTATGTTGACAGTAACACGCGGCGAACGCATGATACTCTCGAAGATGAAATGAAGTATAAAAGCGAAAGCAACGAAAAGGCCAAATAACATTTGAGTTTTAGAAACAAAACCGAAAACATCTCTCCAAGTTTCAATTTAATTATTGTGTATTAAAATTAAAGAAAACAATATTTATGTGTCAATGACTAACAGCGCCGACACCAAAGCCAAGTTAAACGCTAATATCAGGTAAGAAAAGGCTTTAATTTTCTTCTTTTTTTTTATAAAATAAATTTGAATAATATAAAATTGTTTTCCGCTTGTCTTTCAGTCTTGCGAAACATTTGTCTTCCAAGAAAGGCTCCAGAACTTCCAACTGCGGCAATCATTTGGAATTTTACGTTCTAACGCATTTACAAAACGTGCCCTGATTAATTCAATTTCAATAGAAGAACAAAATCTTATATCAAAATGGTCCATCACAATCGTTCAGAACGCAAATCATGCCCCGTCATCGATTTCAGTCCGCCACGAAATGCTTTAAATGTTTCTGAAAATAAAACCGAATTGTCAACTAGTCCGCGTATTGGCTTGAAGCTGGAAGTTCCCACTGGTTTTGTTAATAAAACTGGAACCTCATCAATTCAGTGGCATTTCAATGACATGATCAACAATAATCGCCAAGAATTCAATAATTTGCATTTCTGTTAAGTCATAATCAAAATCATATTTTAATTGTTAATTCATCACAAAGAAAAATAACCAGTGCCCCCCGGTTCCGCAACGTTAGTGAGAACTTATTGCGTCCCAGAAATATCCGTCATTCAAAATGTCACACAAGTCAAAATGTATTTCTTTATTTCATAATAAATAATTATTAATGCTTTCCATGCAAGAAATTCTCACTAAAGTTGCAGGACACGGCCTTGTCCTTGTAAAATAATAAAATAAATTGTTACAGAAAAAAAATATATATAAAAAAATATTAACAAAAAAAAACAAAAATAAAAATTGTGTCGTTAGAAAAGAAATCGACAAACTTCGGGATTTGATTCAAACGCTGCAGTACAACTATTCAAAATCGCCGACTGAAAAATTAAAATGTCTGTCCTTTTATTTCTATTTACAAAAGAGTAACGTTACTGAGTGACAGACTAACTGACAGATTGACTGACTGAGTGATTCATCCTCGTGTAGACCGGAGCACTGAAGCTAGGAACTTTACATTTTGTATACGGGTTTCTTTCCCGATGTATAGATCCAATAAGAAGGGAATTTCGAAGGGTGATAAAAGTGGGCAAAAAGGGTAAAATTGGTAAATTTGTATCTGGGACTTTGAATTTCAAAAGTACACAAATAATGTTCAAAAATAATTGGGAATATTTTGTAAATATTTTATCTACTTTTAAGAGAGTAGAAATTGCTAAAATCGAAATTTGGTACTTTTCTTACATCTTCTAATTTATGCACCATAGCAGAAAGCTTTTTAGAGCGTTTTATATAGTATATGAAAAATACTCGGTCTGGTTTTTTAAGCGGTAAAATTGTACCTCTCTTTGGTACTTTTTTGTTAAGACCATGCCAATTTAATTGAAAGAAAAGTACCTTCGTAAAATATACTTATACAAAATTGTGCTTCCCTTAAATCTTTTTGTTAGACTTTGTTAATTTAATTGAAAAAAAGTACTTTCTTGACATACTCTTTTGCAAAAAAGGGTACTTTTAAAAGTGTAAGTCTCTTTGGTACATTTTTGTTAAGAATATGTCAATTTAATTTTTTTAAAAGTACCTTGGTAAAATATACTTATACCAAAAGGGGGTAAAAGTGTGCTTCTCTTAAATTTTTTTGTTAGACTTTATTAATTTAATTTAAAAAAGTACTTTCTTGACATACTCTTTTGCAAAAAAGGGTACTTTTAAAAGTGTACCTCTCTTTGGTACATTTTTGTTGAGAATATGTCAATTTAATTTTTTAAAAAGTACCTTGTTAAAATATACTTATACAAAAAAGGGGTAAAAGTGTGCTTCCCTTAATTTTTTTTGTTAGACTTTGTTAATTTAATTTTAAAAAAAGTACTTTCTTGACAAACTCTTTTGCAAAAAGGTACTTTTAAGTGGAAATACTTATTTTAAAAGAGTTTTTTGGAGAAGTACTTTCTTGAACAAGTTTTTTTTTTAATTTGCAAGTCCCACGAGAGATTATAATTTCTGCGGTGGATCAGACTTTCTTAGTACCACGGGCTGACGAAACAGCGGTAACATGCCTGCATTATGTATGCAAAACTTGTCATCACAGAAAATTCAGTATCGAAATCAATTTTTATGTGAATGTAAAAAAATCTTTAAAGGTACTCATCAAGAATTTGTGATGGGATTTGGGGCCCGACTATTTCATTCGATATCAATCGAAATTTAAATACAAATTTCAAAAGCTGTTTCAGAAAGTTTATTTGAGAAGATATTTTAGTTGAGCCGTTAAATATTTTTGAGCGAATTTTTGTTAGTCGAAACTGTGCAAACTCCACTGTATTGAGTTACTGTATTGCGTCAATAATAAGATGCAATTTTTAATGTTTGCGAAAATAATTTGTTGGCAAATGAAAATTTATTATAATCATTTAATACCACGAAATATTTTTCATAAATTATATGTCCTTCACCAGGGCCGTCCATAACGCGCGTACATGACTCTTTTTCATTTTAAAACGAAAGCACTGTCACGTGCTTTTCTTAGTACGTCTTAATGGATTTATTTTATATTGAAATTTATGAAAAAAGAAAATCCCAAATTTTTATCAATTTCATTCGTTCCGTAGCTCTCTTGCTTGTTCAGACAAAGAAAGTTTTCAAACATTTCTCTGTTCGCAATATATTTAATGAAATAAATGTTGGAACAAGGCAAAGACATATTTAGTAAATAATTTACAACTGTTAACATGTTTGTTGTGTCTTTGAACATAAAATCACTTAATCATTCGCACGCCATTATCCCACCATCAAACCACCCGAACAATAATTTGCACAACATTTTTTACCACCAACAAAAGCCACCAACCAAACAACCACTTATTCGTTGCCCATTCATTCAATCTCTGTCGTATTGTCTTTGCGGCTCGGCCTCATATAACAACTCAAGAACATGATGATTATAAACAAGAAAAAAAAAACAACGGAAAAGCGTTCTTTTAAGCAGCAACATATTGTACTTGTCCTGCGAGGAGTTATCAAGTAAAATTTTGTAGACTATAAAGAATTCATGGTACGCTACACTGTGCTATGCCGGTGGCTGAAGTAGCTAAGACTTCGAAGTGCTCCGTCACATCTATCAAATATTGTACGAAATAAGCGTAACAAATATTCTACGAAATAAGCGTAACCACTGTTTTTTGACAAAATTTTCTTTGAAATTTCGCCTGTATGCCCGACAAATGAAACTGTAAAAGTCACTACTAAATATGTATTGAAATTTTTTACAATTTCATTTTGAAAAAATTTTCCTAAAACTAAAAAAATTAAAACACCTTTTTTTCTAAATATTTGTTAATATTTCCAAATACTTTTTAGATGTGAAAATAGCTTAAGAACCCTCTTTTCAACAAAAATAAAATTAAAAAAATAAAATAAATAAATAATAAAATAAGTAAAAAGAAAAATTACATTTTTTGCAATAAAGCAGTGAATTAGATTAACTTGTAAAAAAATCCCCTAAATCCACTAAAGCCGTCTACCAGCAGCAGTTTTTGGTGTTGTTGTAATATTTTGATTCTAAATTCGCAATTTCCGGCAGGAAAATAAAGGCGAACGAAAATTTTTCTGCGGAGATCAGTTCATATTTTAAATTGAGACATTTAAGAATTAAATGATAAATATTCCTAAAAGACAAATAAATGGCATCTCAGGTAACAGCATTTGACAGCTGATAGCCTTGCCAGATGGGCAATTTTGAAAAACAAAATACACAAAAAATTAGTTTTATTATAAAACAAAAATTAACAAGACGAAAGTTATTAGTCAGTCTTAAATTCAAATCTGGGAATTTACAAACTGCTTTTTAAAAATTTTTTAAATATACCGCCATATTCATAAAAAAGTAATAAATCATAAGTAATTTGTATTGAACTATTTATTTGCTAAATTAAATTGAATTTCATAAAGACATGATAAATATTCCAAAGCACAAGGGAAAGTCCACATCAGCTTTCTAGATTCAACTTACACAGCAGAGCAGAACAGTTGTTTTCAGAAGCCGCAACACTTTCATGTTGCGTAGTCATGTGCATTTTTATTTATTTATTACCACTTGTTGGTTGACTTAATTCAATGTGAAAACAGTTTCTATTCGTAACAATTTTATTATGAAAAACCGTACGAGAACTGTATCAAACCCATGGCGACACACTTTTATTAAGTCCCTGTGTTGCCGTTTCATTATTTTTCTTTATGCCTTATTTTTATTTTAATTTTCTATGAAAATGTTTTAATAAAATACATATCAAACTCACTTTAAATATTCTGAATCTGGAGATTAGAATATTTCTTATAAATATCAAATTAGCAGAACGGATGAGCAGTGATTTCGAGGTTGTTTCGGCAACTCATCGGTGTTCCGTGTTCAGGTTTTCCACTTCTCGTAGCGTGAATAGTCAGAGGGAATGTCAACTCTTGATAAAAAAAAAATTTTTTAATTACAAATCATGACTAAAATTGAATTTAATTTAATATTAAGGAAAAAAGTCAGCCCAAGTCACAGATGAACAATTCCAAATTCCAATTTCGCCGTAAAACACTTTGAGTTTTAAAATCATATTCATAAACGGTGCACAAACCGTTGAATATTATGAATATTGAATTATTTCCAAAAAATATTTCGCCATATTTTTATGTGCGAAAGAATATAAAAATATTTCCAAGTTACTAAATCGCTTTCATTACTCTTCTAGGGTTAACAAATCGTATGTATATGTGTATGTGTAAATGTGCGTTAATAATAACGATGACAAAACCTTTGAATTTGTCTCTTAACAGCTTTTGCACAAACGGGCGTTTATGTCTTTATGATACAAGTATTTTAAGTACATAAAAGTATAATACGATTATTACACATGTTAAGACATGATGACGTTGCTGTTGTTGGAAAAACATTTTCTAATGGTTCGTGTTAATGGTGTTGTTTGTGTGCATGTGTTTGTGTGTGTGTGTGGTTGTGCTTAAAATATTGATTATAATTTTGAATTTAATATTCGTCTTTGCTTTTTCATTCACACCAAAAGGAAAATGCACAGAAATGTGTCTGCCTTTGTGGGTGAGTGTGTGTTTGTGTGTGTGTGTTCTTTAAGTTTTAAGTGAATATTGTTGCTACATTTTTATTTTACATTAAAAGCGATTAATCATAAACGAAACATCAATTTCAGCTCTTGACCCCTGCTGGCATCTGAACGCAGCCACACACACACACACACACACACACACACACATGCTTACTTGCTCACTCACACGTGAACATTGCATCCTTCCAAACTTTCCAAACACCCTCAATTAAATACAGACACATGCACACACAAACACATGTTACCAAATCGAATATTATGATTGTCGCAATAATAGTTTTATTAATACAAAAAACCACTCGAACTGTGTCCTTAAATTTGAAATGAAACCAATTCCTGCTCCTGCTCCTGCTCCTGCTACTTATTTTATTGGCTCAATTTTTATGTATTTATGAACAAACACACATAAATTATCAGAATTTTTTTTTCTTTTTGGGCAGACACAAATACATGCTTGTGTTTGTGTGTGTGTGTGTGTGTGTGTTTTTGTGAGCACATTTTGATGTTGTGCCTTGTCACACTCGATAGTCAGTCAGTCCCCTCAGATTTCTTGTCTGTAGTATTTCTGGGGTTTTCGTTTCAATTTGTTTGTTATTCTATTTGGAAAAAAGATTATATCCTGGCTTTGTGGTCATTTTGCCATGGATTTTTTTTTAATGTTTGTTTCTTTATATTTGATAAAATTATTTTTTTATCGAGTGTATTTTGTCGCAGCTTGATGTCTTATTATTTGGCACATATTTTGTTCTGGATTATGCCATTTATCCCAAACTACCGCTGAAGTGAAGTGAGATGAAAGTAATTTCCGTTTGAATTCAAATTGAAACGCTAAGACTCTTAGCGTGTTCTGCTCATGAAGAACGTAATACAGGTATCAACCAACAACGAGGGAAAATCAACCGTGAGATATCGTGAAGGAAAAAATGCGAAAGAAGTCAAAAATTATATATCTGATCAGTTGATGTTTCTGTAATCGAAAATCATACCCAGCGTTTATCATGAGAGATTCTATTGATTCATCCAAAAGTTATATCCTTTAACCTTGAAGAGCACAAAAGCATAGAATAGCGCCACAAACCAGGCTACGATAGCTTTGGAATTAAAATTAGCGGGAAGTTACAGGGATGGTCTTTAGGGTCGACCATTTTCCATATATTTTTGTTATTAAAATTTTCAAATTTGGCTTGGTAACGCATATGGACCGGACAGACGGAAATTAATTAAACAAAGTTTTTTACTCAATAGGGCGTTTCGTATGTATGTAAATGTTTTTTTTTTGTGTGTTTCGGTGGGTCTTTAAATGGCGGATTTCTGACGAAACAATCATTGACACGAATACCAACGAAATGATACGCGTTTCCCTGATACAAACCACTTTTAAAAGAAAACATGCTCCGTTTACGCTTCACCAATAAATTATTTTTTAATTCCTTAAATTAACTTAAATATTCAACATCCCCGAAAAAAAAATCCCCTCTCTCAATAATTTCTATTTCTTGTTTCCATTCGCAGCAAACGATTCACAAACCAATTAGCCTTTTTAATCACGCTCTTTTGTACTCCCCCCCTGCCGTCATATATTCTGTGCATAATTTGGCGAAGTTGTCCCTTTCGGTCGTAAGATGACTTTTGGTTTTTTCCTTCTTTTTTTTTGTTGTCGTTTTCTCAAAATTTATGACTTTCATAATTTCGTTAATTTTAATGTTTTCAACAAACGTCTCGCATATCAAAAACACTTCGCACCTTATAACAAGAGAGAGAAGAAGAAGAAGAAGAAGAGCACGAAGGAGAGAAAATAAATAAAAATTGTTACAATATGGACAACTTTACCAGCAACCCTCAAATCCCATCTAAACTGTCTTTAAATAATTTTGCATCCCTTTCCGGGAACTTGAAACTTATTTAATAATTTCATGTTTATTTTTATTAGACATGAAAGTTATTTTCACAACTTTTTGTTTTAATTTTTATCGCTTGAATTGCCAAAAGAGCAAGAGAGAGATAGGGCGAGAGAGAGAGAGAGAGAAATAAGTGTTTTAATTAAAGATTATTTTTTTTCTTTGATTTCTGTGAACTGAAACTTTTTCCAATTATGTCGAAAGATATTATTGACACTGTGTCATGGAAAAGTTGACTAATTAAATAAGAGTAATTAAAAAATTATTTTTGGAAATTTTATGTACAGCTACACGGAGAAAAAAATTCTCATATTTAATCAACTTTTGCCAGGCTTTTTAAATTCAGTCCCTCACATGACAATAAAAGTAATTGAACATTTTGCCAAATTTTAGATATTAAAAAATAAACAGGCAACATTAAATTAAATTTTATATATTGATGAGAAAAAAGCTCAATCTTAACTTTCCTTACTGCTCAAAAGTCATGATAAATATTTACAATATTGAGACTCAAACTATTTTCTATTTTGTATGCCGTGTACTATTTTATTTGCCCTTAAATTTATTCTTGTGTACACGTTGTTATGAAAAGAAAATCTGTTGTCCTTTAACTGTTTAATATTCCCATCAAATTGTATTAAAAAGAAACAGCCAACATAAATAAAAACTTTGCACAGATTGTTTTCGATTAACATTAATTGTCGATTAAACACACTCGCGTAGGAAATTTGAATAGAACAAATTTTTAATTGTTTCATTAAGAAAGGCCCATAAACATAATTTTAAGCTTTGGAATTCGCTTAAAAATGCTTTAAAATCAACAACTGCAATTAAGAAATTTTTAATGAACTAATTTTTTATTTTATTTTAATTTTTTATATAAGCTGATATTCACAGGCAATATTAAATCGTTTTAAGTTGTAGTTGTAAAGACAAATTTGTTGCATGATTTGCAAAAAAGAAAAAAACAACAGGTGTAGGCATACCAAAAATTTAATATTGATATTTTTTGTGTTAAAAATGCGTCACATGTATTTTGTGGCACACTTTTTACTATCTTATCGTCTACGAATAATGATGAAACATATATCTTTTGAAAGGTATTGTCTTGCAGATGTACACAATGTAAATATATATTTTTCTAATGCTTAACATAGACTTTTAAATTGTCTGCAAAAGCCACAGCAAAATAATTATTTCCATTTCATATCCATTCTATACTTGCAAATTTCAAGTACGTACTTTTGTAAACATTCAAAAGTATGTGTATGACTGTTAAATAGATATATGGAAAGAAATTTCTTATGCCTCATAAATTTCAGTAGCTCCAATTTGAGGAAAGAATCGTATACTTCTATATGTTTATGCAAATATAACGTAACAACCACGTAACAACCGGAAGATATTAATACAAATTAAGAACTTAAAACCGGTTGATATCAGTTATAAATCGTTACAACGCTGCTGTTTATTAAAAAAATAATAATAAATAAAATGGACTGAGAGTTCTTACAGGCGATGCTACATTTAGAAGAAAAAAAAAAACAAAACATATTTATGTAGATTTGTGAATATTTTAAAAAAATCTGTGCATGTATTTCACTTCTCTATCTGTGAAAACAAAATTTTTGTAATTTTAATATCCACAGAATTTTTAAATAAATTTAATCAAATAGCGCCAGCTAGTCACTGATTACAAACAAACCTGCCAGCTTTCATCATTTAAAAAAAAAAAACATTTACACGTTTCTCACATAAAAGTTGTTTGTTTCCATATCAGTTTAATAGCTTAAGTGTGCATTGAAATTCTATAAAAAGGGTTGGTGATTAAGATCTGGTTTAAAAAAGTGTTTTTCTTTTTCCTTCACCATTTGATAATGTTATCAATAAAATAATGATACACACATTCAATGGCAAAAATAAAAAAAATATCATAGGAATTCGAGTTTTCTTTCCTCAATTGATTTTAAAATGTTTATTCGAATTTAAAATAACGGCAAACGTCTTTATTCTTTATTTATTCGAACTCAGATACAAATCAATTGTTATAGAAAAGGGTTGCAGCGAACGACTTGGCTGGCTTATCTACATTTTTTTTTTAAATTAAGTTAAATTGCCTTTAATGTTGTGTAAAATCACAATGTAATTGATGTTTGTCATTATTTCCCCAAAGATTTGCACAAAAAGCAACATAATGAAACTTTTCACGTGTCCTGTAGAAATAATATTCTTGAAAAGCATTTTAAACTTTTGGCAGTCTTATAAATGTGTGTATGCAGGCACACTGAGTGGCCAAAATATTAGATACGGAGTCTGCAAATGTATACTACAGCCCCTAATCACAGTCACACATTAAACTCGCTTAAAACCTGTTCTATGTTTTATATATGGGTAATTCCATGACAAATATACAAGGAGTTGGACACGACTGGATGTGAATGAAACCAAGGGAAACAAATTTAAAAAAACTTCAGTTCAAATTTTTAAAATCTCTGGATCTTTAAACAAAATTCAAAAATCTGTGCCCTGTCCCTGACAATATGGACACGTACTGTATATAACGATATATCGATATGTGTATGGTGTGTATATGCAGGCTGTTAAAAATGAAATTATATCCCTTTTTGCTTTTCTCGTAGTTTCGGAACTTTTATGTAAACAGGAAATTGTATATTTCTGCTTTCTCCTCAACATTTGCAACTATTAAATCAAAGTTTTATTTCGATATCCAACCTTTTTAATGTACTTAAGTTGCCTTTCTTTTCTTTTCTTTTCGTTTTTGTCTATCTATCAAACACTTCTTTATTATTATTTCCAAATATCCTTCTTGTCACGTGATCTATTAGTTTTTGTTTGGCTGACTTGAAATGGTACACCTACAGGTTGAACCGGCGGAAAATGTATTTATTGATTGAGGTGTTCATGTTATTATTTGGAACAATTCAAATTAAGGCGAGAATCATTTTACTAAAAACAAACTTTTTTTTTTGTTGTCTAACTTTGTGATTGTTTTTTGGCTTAAAAGTAATCAATTATTTTGTGCAAAAGAATGGCGTAAATAAATCAGATGGTCAGTAAAGGAATGCAATATTTTTAGGTTAATTAATACACTTATGAAGATGAAGAAATGTTTTAATAGCCTTTCCATTACAATTAATAAATATATAGATAAATAATCTAAGAATTATTGGGTTTTAATTTGTCATGTCCGATTTAACACCAAGTCGTTAATCTATAATTTTCAAGGAGAGTAAAAGGTACAGAACGCATAAATTAAATCTATTTCTCTTTTGGAAATCTCAAAATTACTTGAGAAATCTAATGGACATATTAATAACGTTGCTCCCACGGCGTCATGTGATTGCCATGTTCAAGTCGTTGTCTAGCGGAAACGTAGTAGGGTTAGCAATCACAATTTCTATTTCGATACGATGGTAATTCAAAAAAGTCTCTTAGCACACCAACTGTTGTTGTATAATACCCGCTTCACGGTTAACTTGAAAGTGCGATTAGTTTTTGCGTTACAGCTCTAAATAATTAAATTTGTCTCTTCTTATTTTTCTTTGTAATCGAAAATAATTTGTACTCTTTTCTTGTCTTACAGTCTCCCTCAACTAAAATAAGACTCAATGGCTTTTAAAATACTTGTGTGTAAGTACATAATGATTTATTTAATTTAAACTATAGAAGGGAAAATTTAAACTTTAAATATATATTTCGCTTTATTGATAATGTCATCCATCTGTTACATACACAAATCTTGTGATTTATTGAATTTTATACACAAAAACAAGTATTTTGTTATAACTTTATACACTTTAAATGGGAAATATTTAGAACTTATATATATAAAAAAGGAAAACGAATTGAGGTTATTTTAAATGTATAATATATAGCGTTAATAACTCTAAGATGTTAAGTGTAGCAAAATGAACAGAGTCCTGGAAATCAATTGCAAGCCAAAAACTTAAAAACAAAATTTTGTTGTTTTTTTTTTGCAATAATATTGTAAATTCTTAAAAATAGAAGAGAAATACCAAAAATAAAATAAATATTGATACAAAAGCAACAATTTAAAAACAATTTCAAATTAAAATCTGTCAAAGTTGTGGAGCGTTTTGTGTAATAAATTAGTAAAAATATTTTTTAGATAATCTAATTAATAGCTTGATTGAAAAGAATATACACTATAAAAATAATTTTGATGATATCCATTAAGTGGCTTATGAAATATATTATATATTTCTTTCGTTTATACCGTATGACTTGCAACTTTCATTACAATTTCGTTTAAATTTAGAAAAAATGTATACGATTTCAAAAATATCTTAATTTTATAAAACTTATAATAGTAATTTGGTTTCAAAAAATTCTTTTTAAATTGCTGCCTTTATAATTGTATATACATACAGCCATACATACTAATGTACGGATGTATATGTATGTTGCATGTATGTTTGTTTGTTTGTATTTGTATTACAACATGCATTTAATGCATCTTCTTTGTGAAATCATGTTTCATTTATATACATATACTTCCTCGCAAGCTGCTTACTTGCAGCTTTAAGCTACCGCCTTTAATCTAATTCGTAGATGTTGAGGAGTAGCCTAAGACTGATGAGGACGATGTGCTCGTTGCTGAGGAATTTGATTGAGTGGTATTTGTGGTGGCTGTCGTTATATTTTTTGTATCCATACTGGCCATTATGGAACTTAAGAGGTCGATAGGAGATTTTGAATTTTGTTTGCTATTAATTTTCGAACAATTAATTTTCTGGGATTTTGTTGCCGTTGGAGAGAATGTTAATGAGGAGTTTGATGTTGACACTTTGGTATTTTTAACTTGTAGAGTATGTTTTTTAGGAGTTTCAGGGCTAGCAAAGGGAGGAGGTAATGGTGGCGGTAAAGGCGTTTGTATGGGTGGAGGCGGTGGTAATGGCGGTAGAGGGGGCGTTGGCGGTTGGACAGTACAGTTGGCTGGTGTAGGTACTGTTAAAAAGTTAACGTTTGGTAATATGACACCTTCCGCCATCGTCGCATTCGTGTCCAATGCATCTGTTACAATAACCTCTTCTTCATGATCAACTACAAGTTGCGGCTGTGACAGTATAACATCTTCTGCCATTACCGTTGATGTTAATGCTTCTTCGACACTATTGATTATATGATTTGGTGTAGTTCCAATATCTGGAGCTACTACTACTGCCGCTGGTTGTTGCGAATTGTTTAAATCAGGAACAGTTTTTGACGGACACGACATAGTTGTTTGAATTTTTTTGGGCGTTGTGGTTTCAGGAACAATAGCACGAGGCTGATCGGATACTATTTGTACTTGTATTTTGATTTCGGGCTCCTTTTGATTCAAACTATTTTCATAAGCTTCTCGGTGTGTAAAAGGATTTGGAGGTACTAAAGGCAAAGGTAAAGCAGGAGGCACAATTGGTTCGATGAAATTGGTTCTATTTTTCATTGGTGTTGTATTTGGATCCGAAGCATTAGGCAGAGCTGGAGTAGCTGCTGCACTTGAACTGGAGTTTAGCGGTAAGTCATTTATTGCTGACATTTTTGGTCTCTTAGAAACAGACGCATTTTTACTCTTCTTGTCTCCTTTGTCACCTTCATCCTTATGTTTACGTTTTTCCTTTTTCTCCTTACTCATACTGGCAGCCTGATTAACATTATTGCCTTTAGGATTTTCCTTTTGAGGCAATGCAACAATTTTTGCTACAACCTTATTTATTAAATTGTGTTCAATAACCATTTTTCTCATGTCGATTTTGGGTTCATCTTTTGTAAGTTTCTTTTTAGACGGCGATACATTAAGTTCATCTTTGATAGCAAGAGTAGAATCATCTGTACCACTTTCACTGGAACGTCTGCTTAAGCCCTCCCCCTCAGGATGTTTTTCTCCCTTCCCCTTTTTAGCTTTTCCCTCCGAAGAGCGTTTGCACAAGGATTTCTTTGAATCTTCATGTGATATGGGATGCGGTAGTATTGTTTGTTTTTCCTTATATTGCGGAGGTTCCGCTAGAACTGGATTATTTTTTTCATTTATTACCTCTTGGCCTGGATAATACTGACGTAAACGCAAGTGCCAGGCTACAATATAGAATATAATATTGAAAAGAAACTTATTAAACTAAAATTTTATATATTCTAATTACCAACACTGGTTACTGCTGTTACGGTACGAAACTGGTGAATGATATTACGAGGTAAAAAGTAAATATCATTATCAAATAACTTAATGCGAGCATATCGTATACCATCACGCCGCAATTGATTCAATTTGGCGTCTTCAATCCATTGTACACACTGGGATATTGGTGGTTCGTGCAAGTCCAGTTGCAGAATTTCAACCAACTGATTGAAGTCTTGTGCCGCAAAAGCTACTACGTCTTTGGTAATACGATTTTGGTCGTAAGCTTGACCGCAATGAACTGCTTTTAGAATACCTGACGAAAAATGTAAACGTTTTAAATTATCTATTGAAATTTATAATTCAAATTGCAATATGAAAGCTTTTGTTTTCATTTTGCTGATTTTGTTTAAACTCAATCAGTATTCCAACTTACCTACGGCAGCTGTCGTGATGCGCTCATGGCCATGTCCTACATGGTCAGCATGTGCTTTAGTACGATCCTCAATCATTGTTTCACGTGCCTCAGAAAGCCGTGGCAAATATTGTAAATTGCGCAGCTCATTAATTCGAGTCCTTAAATATGAAGTAATAAAAAAAATTAAATTTTCGATTAAAATGGCATAAGGCAAGAAGAGTAGAATTGTGTACCTCTGTCTTTTTAAAGGCGTTTTACTATTTAACTCAGCTGTAGGTACCAACTGTTCACCAGAGCGAATCCATAAAATAGGACCATCGTTAGATAACCGAGGATCAGTTTGTAGTATTGAATATGGACCCCAGGGCATTGTCTAAAATAAAATATTAAATTTGCCAATAAGATTAAATATTTTTATTAAAAAATTGTTCAATATGAAATTATTAAACCGCACGGTTTTACTGTGTTTAATTTGCTTACTATTTTTTTAAATAAGATTTGCCGTTAACGGTAATTTGTTGTGCCACTTTACATATATGTACTTCTTGTCATTCGCTTTTGGACATCCAACAAATACTTTACGGCTACATTTTGATACAAAATTGTATAGACTTCATTACACATTTGGAAGGTAATTAATAAAATAAAGCAGAAGAACTATTTCTTCTTTACATGAATTGTTTACTTTATATTGGATATAAGCCAAAACATAACATTGGTGTATACAATTTATTTTTAGAAACACATCCACAAAATATAAAATGATGTTTTAAATTTAATTTGTGAAATCGAACGGTAGCTTGTAACATGGACGAACAGTTGTTTGTCCTTCGAACAAAAATTTGTTTTTTTTTCTTCGGTTTTCACAGTGTTATAGCCGATCGTAAAACCGTGCTGTTTTAAAAGGCCATAATGAATTTCTGCCCCATTTAATGAAATTCTAACTTGAGGTTCTAAGATTTGAAAATTGAATTACCTTTCTCAAGAACGGATTGTGTTCTATGCGACCCAGTAAATCGGGAAAATAGCCTCCAACTTCCTCATGCACTTTGCCAACCAAACTGATTTGATGCAGTGGGCCGTAGCGAAAAGTTCCCTGGGAATAATTACGAACAACCTGAAAACGAAATAAATATATATCGTATCAAGATGGTGATATTCAGCTTAAAGTGTAAACTCTACCTGGTCATAATATTGGGACATGGTACAAGTTTCAATGTCAGAATTTCTTCCTAGCACCCCCGCCTTAACAGTCAATGTTGAGTAATTATCGGCCATGTGTTCCAACAAATCGGGTAAATATTTTGCTGAATCATGTACTATACCCATGACATGATGCGCATAGCCCTGCTCATCTTCAGCAAAACAAACTTCGAAAAACTCATTTACCAACTCTTCCATTTCGTCCGGCGATAGATTTTGTATTTCATCTTGATATAAATGTATTACTGATGCACCACCATTTGGATAGACTTCAACTTGAAAATACTGTCCATATTTAAGGTGTTCCAGGCCAACTGGAATATAATTGTTATTGCGGCTAGTACGTGTGATATTTGGTGAAGGTGTATATTTTGTACATTGCGTTCCTACACTAACGCGGCGAATTTTAGATCTTTTATAACATCTAGAACATTCGCGACTACGGGATGACGACGAAGAGGTCGAGGAGGAGTTGGCATTATGCTTACTGGACGAAGATAAAGAAGAGGATAATGAAGACCTGTGATGATGATGTGTATGACTACTACTGCCAGAAGAAGAACGTCTTGATGATGTTGCCGAGTGCGAGGATGACGATGAAGAAGTTGTAGCTGTTGTTAAAGTAGAAGCGGATGTGGAAGAAGACACTGTTGAATTAGAAGAAACTGTCACTGAGTTATTTGTTGCTGTGTTGGTGGAATTTAATAAATTTGTATTATGGCCACTTAGATGACTATTTGTTATGGTATGTGTGGTTGCCGTTGACCCTTGACTTAGAGAAATGGCTGTGGCTGTGCTTAATATTTTTTGAGATGGCGACGGCATTATCATAGTTTCAATACACATTTTAGCTTCACTAGATACTGTTGCTCCTGCTGATTTTGATTCTTTTTCAGTTTTAATATCTTCAACTTTAATTGGAGTCGAGAATGCGGGACTTGTTGTCTCCAATGTACTTTCGGTGTTAAAATTTAATTGTCTTGCAACTTCAATAGGTTTTTTCACAATATGACTTTTGAAAACTTGTTGATTTTCTTTTTTGATTTCCATAGTGTTTTCATCTTTTATCTGAAATTTTATTGGTGATGTTTCAGCAATTTCATTTATAGATTGTTTATCGACACATAATTTGTTGGTATTGATCTTGTCAGTAAAATCCTCATTGTCTTCCAAGGGCGATTTTCTTGCTTCATCTTTCTGCGATACTTCAAGTTTTATTTCCTTGGAGTCATTTTTTTCCTTTGATGATATGTCACTTACAAACGGTTGCTTATTCGCAGTAGTACTTGGTTTTTCAGATTCTTTATCGGATAATAAATTTTGCGAGTTAATTTTTATCGTACTGCTGGTGCTAGTTTTGTTACTTTCGGAACTCCGCCTGCGGTTGTTTGATTCCGCCGACATAACTGGTAATGTCTACAAAAATTGTTTTATACAAAGTTTAATTTTGAAATGCATATATATGTATATATAATAGGGATACGTTTGTTTAAGTACTATGCGGAAACAAAATACTAGCATTTTATTTTTGTTTTATATGTCTTTTGTGCAACCGCACGATTGGTGGCGGCGTTTCGGAATAAGCTTTTGTATCTTTTTAGTTTTGTTAGCACAAAGAACGATTACAATACTAGACAAGTTTAAGTGTATGAACTGTAACGATTTCTGTTCTTTACTCTCACCTAAAAGTCAAGAATTTTACAACAAAAGCTGCATTGTATGGTCCTGAACTAAGACTCTAAATTTTATCAATTCTGATAAAATATCCCTGATTGTAAGCTCTAATTTGAAATAAACCGTTAAATTATCTAGTTAACCTGACAAATTATCGCCTATACTTTATAAATGTATGTTTATGAATTGCTTTTTGCAGGTTTGATGCATTTTTATTTATTGAAATCGATTAATTTATGGAAAAGTCGAACGATGAATGGAAATGGAAACCTGTTTAATGTCCTAATGTACAGACTGATCATTAGCTTTAAATCCTCACAGATGAACAAGTATTTGAAATATGCGTTTTAACTTTTATACCTTCTCTTTGTCTTCATTTGTATTCGACGACAACTTCGGTGTCAAGGCACTACTGCTGCTACTTTTCAATTTGGAACTAGAGCCACTTCCAGTTTGATTGCTAGATAAGTGACATCCCTTTGAACCAGATTTGGAGCTTGCACGATCGGAGGAGCTTTTCGAAGAAGATGAATAATTCTTGTATTTATCTCTTTTGTGATGTTGATTTTTGTCTGATGAAGAGGAGCCTTTATCTTTATCTTTGGATTTTCTCGTACCTTCAGATCGATCTTTGTCTCGTTCTTTATCATTATCACGGTCCTTGTCTTTTTTTCTTTTCTTATGGGACTTGTCTAAAAGGATAATTGAATAAGAAATTAGACATGTAAGTATATCAAGAGTAATGTAAATAAAATTACCTTTGTCGCCCATGTTACGCTCCTTAACTGTTGATGTTGATGTTGAAGCTGAAGATGACTTAATAACAACATTATCCTGCTGTTCATTATTTATTATTGTTGGAATCAATAAGCTGTTTGATTCTTTTGCAACATACTTTCCTTGTTGCAATTGTTTTTCTATAGTTTTTTGTTCACTCTTATTAATAATAATTTCTTGTTTCTTCTCCGTTCCTGCCATTATTTTCTCGGAGAGTAGTTCTTTTTCTTTATCATTACACCCGGCTAAATGTTCACAATTTATTTTGGTATTCACTACTGTTGTATGGAATTGTAGTTTTTGCTGTTGTTCAGGTTGCGACTTTGAGCACGTCACTTCTGTTTCCACAATATTCGACATTGCGCGCCACTTCCCTAAGTCGATATCAGAACAGAATTTTTTTCAACATGAATAATTGCCGAAGTTAAGACAAAAATCGATTTTATTTGACCGCCTTGATAACAAAAATAACAACACTAAGCGCCAAACAATGTTTATTTAACAAATAACATTCACTTTGCATTTATTTACTCCAATATTATAATCTTTTGATTATTATAAATTTATTCTGAGAAGTTTTCCATTTTCTTTGTGCAACGCACGCACTACATTCTCTTCTACTGCGTCACGAAAGAAATTGATTTCCAGTTTCTCCAAAAATATATACAATCTGAGCATGTACTGCACGTTCTTTCTGTTATTTTCACTTTTTACTTTAACATATATTTTGATTTTATATGCAATTAATTATTTTTTTCCAATATTTTTGCAAATTCCACTTCACGCGTCCATTTTTACCATAATAGAAATTACTAAACAACATAGTTGTATTTTGTATGGAGATAGTAAAATGAAAAGTGGTGCCCAACACAGTGTTGTATATAGCAAAATGTAATAGTAGAGCAGCCAACATCCAGATATACACAAACATGTATTGGCAAGTAAATGGGTATTTTCACGAAATATCTATACAGGAATTACTCAACATTATTATCGTTACAGAATTTTACAAGAGTATTCTTGAAGTGAGAATTCAAAACTACTCAACGATACTGCAGAATGCAGTAAAATTCTGTTCATAGTAAAGAAATTTATAGAATTTGAGACTCAAGCTTACGATATAAGTAAGAGTAAAATTCATAAAGCACTGTATCGCAAAAGTAAATTATTTAGAAAAACTGATTAAACCCATTATGCTACTTTGGAATTGATCATTCCATAATGGTATCTGTAATGCTTTCAAAACCATTAAGTTTTAGCAACTAAGTATCTTTTTGAGAAATTTCTGGATTTTTGTGTATCATGTATTTTACATAATATCGTAACAGGTTTTTTTAATTGCTTAACATAACACCAGGAGATACAGTGTCAAAGAACCACCAGGTCCTCATCGGTATTGCAGATGATATAAAAGCAGAGATAGCCAGGAGGATGACGAAATACTTGAGCACTACTTGTACCACTGTCCTACTTTCACCCAAATTAGGAGACAAACATTTAATTCTGAAATTATACCAGATATAGAGTGTCTTAGGGACTCTAATTGGAAAGACTTTAAGAAATACATTGTGGGAAGTAGGTTCTTAACTAAACTTATAGGTTTTATGTTTTCATGGTGGTAGCTCTCCAAATTTCGTAAGGAATGTGACATGTCGGCCATATTTTCTACGTAACCTTACGTAATATATTCCTTAACAGTTACAGCATCAACATTTAATCTATTATGGCAACCATTTCTTCGTATGCAGTGACAAATGGAAGCATGCAAATATAAAATTCGAATAAGGGATATCAAGGAGCGGCTACTTCTTGCCTTAAACAATATTTACTTCAATATATGTATACGACATACTTAATTTAGTTTAATATACCAAAACTTGTGCAAAATGGACCAACAACAACATAATTTGGAATGTAAGTTGCGCCTGATGTTGTTGACATATAAATAAGTATGTTAATTTACATAAATGTAAATTATTACGATAACAGAATGTTAACTTTCACACTTGTTAACAATAATGTTAATGTCAGTTCTGTGAAGTGTACTGTAAAATATAATTTACCCTACATTATTTACATAAATATAACTGTTTAAAGATGAAAAGAAATATTGGTTCATGGACGCGCTGTTGAAAAGCGGTCCTTTTTTCTGGTCCATAGTCTTTCCCAGTAGATTAGCTCTAGTGCTAATAAGATGTAAACTTTTCCCGATTATCAGAACAAGAAATTTTTGTTAAAAAAATGTGTAAATAATGGAATTTCGGCTGGAATAAAGAAAGAAAGATATTTTCTGGCATCTCTGTAAACGTTCATTGCATGCATGCATGTTTTCAAAAAATGAAGAGTATCTAAAAACTACGAAAATAAGCATGCACATACATTCGTACATACAGATGTATATAAACAAATTCTCTTTGATTAACGTTCAATATAAATTGAATACGTACGCACACATTTTCACAGTTTATAGTCGAATTTTGTTGTGTGAACATTAATTATATTAATGAAAGACGGTAAAAAAATTTATTTAGTGCTACTGTTAATAATACTCGTGAAGTAATGAAAGTAAAAAAAATAGCAGTAATAGATTAAAAGTAAAAATATAAGTACATACATACATAAATAGATATGCGAATGCGTGTGTATGTAACCACAACTGTTTGTTAAAGATTACAGACTGTAATAAAATACAATAATTAAATATTGCAAGAGATCACTGAACACTTCTTGTTGCATCACAATTAAATTTCATTACTTTAGATGTACGTATTTTTTTATGTAACAAAAAAATTGAATTACGTTTGTTAAAATATATTAAAGTCATTGTGTACACTCGTGTGTATCTAACAGATGCATACATTTAAATTAACGTGCTTATCAGGTTTACCTGGCTGTTTACATCGATATATTATGAACTTACAAATTTACAGAATTTATTTCAATCAATTAACATAGACTTTGAGCAGAAAAAAAATGGAATGGTTTTTATATTTTACTTTCGTCCATTTACATACATACATTCATATGTACATATATGTACATGTTGTATATGCACACATGTAACGGCAATAATATGATTTTATATGGCGAGTTTTCTTTTCTCAATCATAAGTAATTGTATGAAATTGAAAACATGTTTGTAGTTGACCGATTTATTTTTCGATTGTTGTTATTTTGAGCGAAAGAAGCATGTTGCTGCTCACACATAAACGTTTAATAATAAGATTGTGAGTGTGTACATACAATGTGAAACTAAACTTATGCAGACTCTTTGGCCAATTTTCTTAACGTTAAGATTTATTACTAAAATACTTTAGTAGTTATCGTCAGCTGAACTTTATAACCACATAAAACGACAGAAAATTAAAAATTTTCAGTTTGCTATGAATCCGTCGCAATGTTTGGACCATTTCAGACTTCTAAATTCACAAGTTTATATCTGAGCCCAATAATTTTGTACATACTTATATTAATAACTTGGGGAATGTGCATGGAAATATTTGCAAATTTATCTCATGTGTGGAAAATTTAAAACGGCAGAATGTTTCACAGCAACTTTTGAATAAATTTATTTTTTTAAATTGATACAAATATGCGACATTTCACTATGCGGAAACTATTTTTGTTTCCTTACGTGTATGTATGTTATTTGTTTTTGGACTAAAACACTTGGATTTGTCTAACTTAGAAGCTGTTAAATTTATAATTATATATATTTTGTTTTTGCAGATAAAATAAGTTTTTCTACGTACAAACACATACATTTTTATTTGTATAACCGATCAGGGCTAGACACAAAGGTAAATACATCTTTGACAAACAAAATTCTTGGTAAACTTCAATGTAAAATTAGTCTTAACCAGGGACCGTAACGGTTATAAGTTTTATAAAGTAAAATTTTTGTAATTCTTTTCTGAGTTCTATCTACTCCTCAGAAAATAAAGGTTATTTTTTTTACTCTTATATGTGGCTCACAAAATAATGAAAATATGTTTTTGAACAAAATCATCAATTTGTCGTAAAATAAACCTCATTAAATCAGAATCACCGTGACTAGGCTGTTATATCAGCCTTGTATTTTTTTTTTATTGCTCTTCACCGGTTTTAATTCTGACAACATTATGCAACAATATATTCTTAATTTAAAAAAAACCCCAGTATTCAATGCACTCAAACAGTTGGACGAACTTTGTCCAATCAAAAACATACAAAAACCTTAACCCATTTTTGCTTTTATCAAATAATTTTAATAAAATCTTTCTATTGGTTAATATATTCCGATTAATTACTAAATTTTATTCGATCATTAGAGTAAAAAAAAAAATTGTAAGCTTTTAAACAATGAGCGGAGATGAATGGAGATAAAATATGAATAGCCGAAGAGATGCAGCAATTCTCGTTCGATCGAAATGAATGTATATGTATGTATGTATTTATATTAGAAATAGCAAGTAATAGTAAATTGTAGAGAAACGGCTGAATAGAAAATTATGTTCTATTCTGTTCTATATATTAATGGAAATTTTAGACAGCTATAAAGCTGGAGACTTTTCACTGCATCAGACATTTCAACGAGAAATGTTCGCTGGGAATTTATAGTACAAATAAATATTTATTTATGAAAGTTTAAAAATTTACGCCCAATTATTATATAAAAATTTTCGCTCTAATATTTTATGTTCAAGTAATTATTAGTACTATTAAACTAGTTTTTGTTTTATTTGGGAAAAAACAATATTCAAAGTTAAGGCCATCGTGAAAAACTTGTGGCAGTAAATACTCATGGCAGAGATGGACTGCACTTACTTACTTTGCTTGCGTGAGTCACGAATGGTCGTGGGAATTCTTTTTCTTTAATCATATGAGCGATGGAAAAGATGGGGGGAGACAGTGTTTATGCTTAGAAAGTTTGGAAAAATTAATTGAAATATCTGAAAACGATATCAAAAAAGAGCGTTACGGAAGCTGATGAATTTTTTTTTAAATTATAATAGAATTTATATCTCCAAATTGAGTTTATTAGAAAAACTAGAATATTCGTGGTACTCATAAATATTTCTTTACACTCTTGCAGTCGTGCTTTTATTGATATATTAGAAAAAACTACAAAAAGTTAATACTTAAATAGATTTCTCGAAACTAAACTACATATTTAATATCTCCGCTTATGAGTGAATAAATGTTTTCTGTTCAAAGAAATAGTGCAAATTTATCATTTATCTTAATTAGTACTTACAATCGTATGTATGTATGCATTTATGTGCATAAATATTTTGTTTACTGCATGATTTTACTCGCACTACAAAGCAAATTGCTTAACAATACCCAAGTTTAGTTATCTAAAAAATTGTAATAATAATAGTAATATCAATTTCTATTTATTGCTCTAGAGATATATAATAACTTTCAATTAGAACGTTATTTCATGCATTGAAATAATAAAAAAGTTAAAGTATTTAGCCGACGTGGGTCAGGTTTGTGGCGCTCTGTACGAAATTAGATATCGAAGAAAAGTGAGCTCATGACTCTATTTTGTTTCTCCGTTTGCTCCAGTTGTGCTGGTACCAGCTCTACTTTCATTTAATAAAAAAAAAATTATTAAATATAGAAAAACTTTGAATTTTTTTAAAGCGCAGAGTCAGTGCGCAGCATGTGTTTTCAAAGTTTCATCGTAGTTCTTCGGAATTATATGGCATTGGATTTCACAAGGAAAATGTAATTTCTTTTTAGTTTTTGAAGTCTTTCAATGAAAATCACTTAATCACTTGCAATCTAAAAACTAGCAATTCCATGGCCACAATATATGATAAACTTAACTTGTTAAAAAAAAAATTATCTGCAATCAGACGTTTATAGATGAAATATCGTGCATATCTCCGAAATACATTTGCTTATCAGTGTAGGAAACGATTGTTATCGTCAAAAATAAAATCCAAAAAATCTAGGTCATCCAAATTAAAACTATTTATTTCCTTTATTATAAACATATTAAGTAATTAGATGAATACAATTTGTGAAATGAAACTAAATAAATGTATTTCTAAAATATCGATTGCAACAAGTTTTGCTATCTTTTCAATATAAAACAATTAATTAAGTGCATTCTTTGAAACCAAATCAGCGAAAAATTTGCGGTGTAATGCCAATAACGGCGTTTGTATTATGAAAACGTTAACACCGAATAAAAGAGTTTAGATTAAATATACTAGAATAGACCGGTATATGTGATCACATTGTAAGAGAACAACAACAAAAATTATGCGAGTTCTCCGAACTTGAATGTTTGTGTGTTTGTACATGTGTATTTCAAGTGGAAAACAAAAACAAAATGGAAAGGTTTTATGATTAGTATTAGGCACATCTACACAAAAAAGCCTTTGAAAGCATAAATGTTTCATCAAAATTGGTGGTCGGTAGATTCCTAAGAGTGTACCACAAAAATATGTATGATGTTTCCAAATTGAAATTCATTCGAATTGAATTGAATGGCCTAAAAGACATTTAGGCCATACTACCAATTGCATAAGCTTACATATATGTGCATATGTATGTATGTATTTATGTGTGTGTGTGTTCATATCAAAGTGTATTTCAGTCATCAGTTAAACACGAGAGAAATCAATGGTGGCAAAAATGGCTCTGAGTTCATGGACCTGCATATTTGCGATAATTCTGCTTACAACAATAGCATCAATAGAAGGCAGACGTAAGAAAATATTGGGCTTGTTCCCACATCCAGGAGTCAGTCATTTCCATTTCTTTCATCCTATCATGAGAGGTCTTGCTGAACGTGGCCATGAAGTAACAGTTGTCAGCCATTTCCCGGACAAAAGTCCGCCAATTGGCTATACTGATGTCCCTTTAACGGGCAGAGAAACGTTGACAAATAGTGTAGACTTGAAGGCAAGTAGAAAAAGGAAACTTTCCTACTGATAACTTTAAAACTCACGCATTTTTTAATATATTTTGACTTAACATTTTAAGGTGTTTGAAAATCGCCGATTCTACAATCACTTTGCTGAGTTCTTCATGCTGTACAACTGGGGAATAGAGGCGTGTAATCATACCTTAAGATCGGATGCTCTGCGTCAAGTCATGCGCCATGGTAATCGTTATGATGTGATTTTAATGGAACAATTTAATACGGATTGTATGATGGGTGTAGCACATTTAATTGGTGCTCCAGTGATTGCCCTCAGCAGTTGCGCCATGATGCCATGGCATTACGAACGGATGGGTATGCCCATTATACCATCATATATTCCCGCCTTATTTTTGGGACAATCGGAAGAAATGGACTTATTTCAACGGATAGGAAACTGGATAACTTTTCATGGCATAAACTTGATGTATAAGTTTTTATCCATTCCAGCTGCGGACAATTTGCTTCAATATAAGTTTGGGCGCGACATGCCGCCATTAGCTGAATTGATAAAAGAAACTCATCTCATGTTTGTTAATCAACATTTTTCTTTAAGTGGCGCAAAACCACTACCTCCATCTGTTATTGAATTGGGTGGCGTTCATATACAAAAAGCCAAACCTCTTGATGTGAATCTACAAAAGTTTTTGGATAACGCAGAACATGGTGTTGTATTTATAAGTTGGGGCTCTATGATTAAAGCGGAAACTATGCCATTGGCAAAACGAGATGGTATTGTGAAGGCAATGAAGCGTTTAAAACAAAGAGTTATATGGAAATGGGAGAACGAATCGCTATCAAATAAACCTGACAATATGTATATTAGCAAATGGCTGCCTCAACGAGATATACTTTGTCACCCCAATGTTAAAGTATTCATGACACATGGTGGACTAATGGGCAGTTCTGAGGCAGCTTATTGTGGTGTCCCTGTAGTGGCAACGCCAATGTACGGCGATCAGTTCCTCAATTCAGCTGCTATGGTACAGAGAGGCATGGGCATTGTCTTGCATTATGAAGATATTAATGAAAATACTGTGCTAAGAGCAGTGAAAAAGGTTCTGGAGAAACAGTAAGTTTAATGCAAGACATATTATACGAGTAAATAAATGTATCTATGTGTATGTCATTCCTTCACAGGTATTTCGATAACGCAAAAATGGTATCATATTCATTTAAGCATCGCCCTCAGACCGCTTTGGAAACCGCTATGTGGTGGGTAGAATATGTTGCTAATACGGAGGGTTCAACTCTGGTGAAGTCATCTTCGATTTATATGTCACGTTTTGCCTATTATTCCTTAGATGTCTATGTAATTCTTGCAGTGCTTATATTTACATCCATCTTCTCTTGGTATTTAATACTAAACAAATTCTGTTCCAAGAGTAAAAAACTCAAAATTAAAACTAAGTAGAATCTATATTTAATTGATAAAAGAAAATATTTGTGAAATCAACTCATTTATCTTGTTGACTTGTAAATTGTGATATATTTTAAAAATACGTTAAAGAACATAAGATCTAAAATAATTAAGAACATAATATTATTTAAAAAGAACGTATAAGACAAGCAAAATAAATAAATGAAACTATTTTCTACAGTCTTAATGAACAAAAGCTTACTTCCTACAGTCTTTGCAAGGCTTTGTAAATCGTATTATGCTCAATTGTTGAAAAGCGCGTGGATAAGTCCATGGTAGCTTGAATCAATAGCTGGATGAATGACAGATGGGTTACAAATTATATTAAAACAATTACAAATTATATTAAAATATAACACTGGCCGATTTAAATATATATATATATATATATATATATATATTTATTTATTGCAATTATAATTCGTAAATTTAATTTATAAAACTTACTATAAAGATATATAAAAACCTGATCAGCTTCACAAAATTTTGCAATATGTCATCACGTGATTAACATACATACATACATATATCACTTCATATACATGTATATTCTGACTGTATTTTTAAACAGAAATTTACTATATAGGGACAAGTTAAGTAAAATTAATTTAAGTTATATTTACACAGTATTCTATAGGTGTTCATATACAGGAAACCGCAATATCTGCACAAAAAAACGTTAAATAGAATACACTTAAGACATCGTCAATACAGTCCAACGTATTTATCGAACGTTCACCATCCTTACATTCCATATAATAACCAAGTTGTCACCACTAAAATAAAGTGCAGCCAAGTCTCAGCACGAAAAATAATTTTCAGTCGCCGATAGTATTATTAAAAATATTTTGTAATTATTGTGCTTTGGAGAAGGTGTTCCAGCTAGTCACATTAAGAGCTAAATACTTAGTTCAATAATAAGTTATAACATTCCAGTATATAAAAACAAAAATGGCAAAAACCCGTGTATACGTTGTTGGAGTTGGAATGACCAAAGTAAGTGGAATAAAATTTATGAACTTTTGAACTTTGCTCAGATTAGAGGCATTGCAAAAGATTGTTAATGGCTGTATATGTATGTATGGATTTCCCAATCTTGTTACATACATTTATGTACTTATGTGAGATAAAAGTTTAAAAAAATATACTTGGCCATGAGTACATGGGTACTTATTCAAATTAGAAGGGATTATAAACCATTTTCGATAGTGAAGGAATGGAATCAACTCGAATAATAATCTTGTGAAAGTTTATAAACCTTATCATGAAATCTAAGTACTTGTTGATATACAGGGCAATTAATGGACTTTGGGTTGTTTATGTCAATATGTTTGCATGTATGAATATATGTACATACATACGTATGGACATGTAAATTCGAGCCTTTGTAGCGAATTGAGTCATAACGCAAAAAAACAAGAATTCAACATCTCAATTTCACTTGATCCCACTGTAATATATATGTAGATGAAGCCAAATGCACGGTTTGGCATGCCCTCAAACAACATCTTTTCAAATTTACCTCATATTTTGCAAATTCTGAAATATGACTTTATTGCAGAAAATGCATATTTAGGAGTATTAACGTTGGAAACATCATATACATATATCTGTCAACTTTTATCAAAATATTTTTCTTACAATCCTTGAATATGCTTACATAAGCCACTAAATATATGTTTGTTTCGATTGAAATGGAAAACAAATTATCTAATTTATGTCATTTTAAGTTTGAAAAACCTGGTCGTCGTGCTGATGTATGTTATCCAGATATGGCCAAGGAAGCTATAACAAAAGCTTTGGCTGATGCTAAAATATCTTACAACGAAATACAACAAGCTACAGTTGGTTATGTTTATGGAGATTCCACTTGTGGACAGCGCGCCCTGTATGAAGTGGGAATGACTGGAATTCCAGTGTACAATGTAAACAACAACTGCTCAACTGGCTCCAGCGCTTTATATTTGGGTAAACAAATAATTGAGTCTGGCAATGCTGATTGTGTTTTGGCTCTTGGATTCGAAAAAATGGAACGCGGCTCATTGTCGGCGAAGGTATTTTCAAGTTCTTTTCTATAGTTTTAACAAAATTTTTATTAATTTTATATTTGGCTTGCTTTTTTAATCTTGTCGCGTTAGTATTTTGATCGTGCTAATCCTATGGAACGTCATATCACTGAAATGTCAGAATTGGCCGAAATCGGCACTGGACCTATGGCTGCTCAAATATTTGGTAATGCCGGTAAAGAACATATGCAAAAGTATGGAAGCAAACCCGTACATTTTGGCAAAATTGCCTGGAAAAATCACAAGCATTCAGTTAATAATCCGTAAGTACAGAAAAACTTTCTTCCATTATCTTCATTTCACATATTTTGCTCATATTCCATCGCTATGAGAAATTGCAAGCCCAATTTGCTTTACAAAATTTAATAATTTATGATATTACCAGCGCTTATTTTTTGGTAAAGAAGTAAGTTTTAATCACAAGCTTCCGAATCTATAGAAATCTAATCTAGACTTGTTAGCATTATGACATACAGAGGTAGAGCTAAGAAATTGCCTTATTGAAAGGTATGAAGGGCCAATAAAGTAGATATACCGTAAAAAAAATTTTTAATTACTTGAAAGCAATATATACATATATATCAATATATTTGTGTCTTAAATATATCAGTGTTGTACGAAAAACAACTAGATGGATTAAGTATCGTTGCAGCTATTGAAATTAATATATGGACATTATTTATTGACGCTGTAATGCTCACATGGCAAACCAGCATGTATTGTCAAGGGAAATATCTATAAATATGTAATTTCGCTGAAATGTTGCACGCGTTTACGCACCGAAATTAAAAAGTCAACATTTTGGAATTAAAAAAAGGTTATTTTGTTTCACTCGTATAAATGTTATACAAAAAAAAAAAGAAAAAAAAAACTGAAAAGTACACGGGAACGTATAATCAGAACTTGACAAAATTTTTATTAAAATTTATAGGCCCTAATTTTTTAAATGAGCTTGCGTTAGTGAAATTTTCATAAAATTAAGCACAAATTCTTATAAATTTAAAAAGTTTATTTTTTATTTTGTATAGAAGTTTTTCACAGAACAGACCTTTCTGTACGTTCATACATTGCTTTGCATCTCAAAATATTTAAAAATTGTGTGAATAACAAGAAAATAGAATAAATAAATTTCACTAACACAAAGTGATTTGCATAATTCGGGGCATCATTTCGTAATAAATTTCAAAGAGTGCAAATCAATGACTGAAACAAACTACAAATATTGTAAGATTACTGATAAAATTTTGGTAGGAATCCAAAGTTAGAAATATTTCTTATAAACAACTTCAACTGTTGTTTATATTTGAGTATTACCATTTTTCCACAAATATACTATCTCGAATCTTAGATTAGTTTTACAATTACCGTAATAGATAATGTACTTCGCATAAATCTTATTGTGGCGATTACTGGTAAATAAATTGTTATAATATAAAAGTATTACTAGGCTGATGTTCTTGGTCTCTGGTTATTAGTTATGTGCAATTAAAAAGTGCTTTTAAATAGCTTTGGAACTTGCTTTGGAAAATTTAATTGGAAGATGTATATCTAATTAACGAACAATAGTGATAAAAAAAATTAATACAAATTCGCTTAAAATCAAGTCAAATCGCATACAACTAACAATTCATTAACTTTTCACGAACTCTTCTTATTTCACTCTGCTCAGAGTGCATGAAAAATGTAACATTGGACTTTTTTTTGTTTGTTTTGTTTTCTCTCATCAATAACAAACACATCAATAGATATTCTCAATTCCGCGATGAATACACTTTGGAACAAATTATGAAATCTCCAACTGTTGTGGAAGGAGTTCTTACAAAGTTGCAGTGTTGTCCTACATCAGATGGTTCTGGTGCTGCCATTTTAGCATCTGAAGCTTTCGTACGGCGACATGGATTGGAAGCTCAAGCAGTTGAAATTGTTGGTATGGAAATGGCTTCCGATCCAGAAACAACTTTCAAGGATAAGTCTTTGATGAAAATCGCTGGTTACGATATGACCAAATTGGCTGCTTCTCGCCTTTTCGCTAAATCTGCCTTTAAACCAACCGATGTTCAAGTTGTTGAATTACACGATTGTTTTTCTGCGAACGAGTTAATAACATACGAGGCCTTGGGTCTATGTCCTGAAGGTGGTGCGGCACAACTGATTGATCGTGGTGACAATACTTATGGTGGTAAATATGTAGTTAATCCTAGTGGTGGTTTAATATCTAAAGGCCATCCTTTGGGTGCTACTGGTTTGGCTCAGTGTGCTGAATTGTGTTGGCAATTGCGTGGTTTAGCTGAGAAACGCCAAGTTAAAGATGTCAAATTGGCTTTACAACACAATCTGGGTTTGGGCGGTGCCGTAGTTGTTGCTTTGTATCGTTTAGGATTTCCTGCTGCTGCTGCTGTTAAATATAATTTAACTTCTGCTACTAATGCCGATGGCTTTAAAGTTGCACCACTTTTGCAACTTCTTGAACAAGCCATGCAAGAAGATGAAGAAAATCTAATTGAAAAAGTCCGGGCTGTGTACGGATTTAAGGTTACAAATGGCCCTAATGGAGCAACAGCATTTTGGACTATAAATGCTAAGGAAGGCAAAGGTAAAATCACATTAAATGGCAAAGAGAAATGTGATGTTACTTTTATTATCAACGACGAAGATGTTAGTGATTTGATTTTGGGCAAACTTCCACCACAAAGAGCCTTTTTCCAAGGCAAAATTAAGATTCAAGGTAACATGGGGCTTGCTATTAAGCTGCTGGACCTTCAACGTTCCTCTGCTGCTCGTATTGAAGCCATACGGTCCAAATTGTAAATCCTTTACTGTATATTTTTATAGTGATTTGTTGTTTTCGATTTTTTTTAACTTACATAGGATGAGGTAAACTTTATACTCTTATACATGATATTTTGTTTAAGCTAATTTTCTATTATTTACAAAAGACCCAATAAAATTTATATATGTTTGTTTATATATGTATATATATATATATTTTTCTATTAATTTTATGTGTTTTATTTATTTCCACGAAAATTGTTTTAACCGGCTTACAAATATTAAAAAATTCCTTTCGTTTCATATATTTTATCAAAATGTCCCAATTAAATTTAAAGTTTTGGAGGAAGGTAAATGCGTATGCGCATATTATACTTGTATTGCATAAAAATACGAAATATTTTTATACAAACTCCTGGATGTGGGATTTACTAATAATCCCATGATCTGGAGATTAGTCGTTTGTCATTTGGTATCTTTATCTATCTATTCGTTTTGAGTAAGAAATATAATTTACCCTCTTTCCCATTTTAACGGCCTTCGTTGGAATCCCACACTTAGCCATGAATATTTTTCGAGTTCATGTTAAGACAATAACGTCATCGTTGCGGACAGCAGTTCACATAATAGCAAAATTCTATAATACTTAAAAAACAACCAAAAATTTGTCAATTGGTAAAGACCAAGTGTACTGAAGTGACATTTTTATATTGTAGAACCCGTATCGATTAACAATATCTCTATAACAGTTATTTTGTGCTTTAAAAAGAAAACTTTCATTTAAAACAGTAATTGAATTAAAAGGTTGGTGAAACGCTTTAAAAAAATAATTTTATTTTGCAATCATAAAATGAAGTTCTTTTAGGGAATTTTTTCAGGAGCTTTATTTTTCCCATTAGGAAAGAAAATTCCCTTTATACAAAATTGAGGCTCAAAGCGTTACACTGTAATCACTTTGCATTGCAATGGTATAGATCGTCATTAATATAATTTGTTTTTGCTTGATTCCTGGTATATGACAATATATGTTTCCGAAGAGCTTTTAAGTTTAACATATTTGGATAACTTTTATTTACGGTCCCTGTTATATGGTCCTGCCGTGATGTCGGTAAATAGCTATAGATTAATAGGGATTAGTTTGGTTATTTTAACTCCTGTCGGCATCTACTATAGATCGCTTCACAGTTCGCTAGTTTTGCGGAAAAAATTTGGCGGCTAAATGAAATAATGAAAAATATAATATCTACAACAAATTCTTTCTGCTGAAATTTAGTGGATTCAATTTCCCCTTCTTCTTTTTCATTTCCTTAAATCATGCCTCTTATGCCTTAATCTTTATAATTTATATGGCTTTTCAACTTAAATAACTAAAACTTTGCACAATTCCCAAAAATTATATTCGCTTAAATCAAATTTTTCTTTTTTATGTTCTCATGCATTCCAATGTTTATTACACATCCTGTTATATTCTTAATAATATTTCCTTAATTTACCGACAATTCTTTAAATCACTAATTAACAATTCACTCAAGGTCTAATCGAATAAGACATACCCGTAAATGCCATCATGCACCTTCGAAAATCATAAAACTTCTAAAAAAAATAAATAAATAAAAAACATGCACATGCAAAGTGCATGAACTAAGTCGAATTTCAGGCCCTCTTCATACAAATTTGAAACTAAAAACAAGACTGTTTATGTAACAAACCAAACCAGTTGCGCACAATACCGACTTGGCCAGGTGTTCTTTTACACCTTTACTCGATAAAATACTTTAAGGTCCGCTTAATAAATCATTTGAATCTTATAGTCTCTAATAAAGTTTTGTTGATTTTTATTCTTTGTTTTATACAATTATTTCTAATAATTTATACACTTTAAGACATTAAATAATGTCTCATGCACGCATTGCATTTTTTTGTGGCTGCATTTTTGAACAGTAAATTTTTAAAGCGTTGATGTAGAAACGCTTCTGTTACTTATTATGCACAGAAGAAACCGCGCTTAAATAACTTTTATGAGAAGACAAATTCTTAAAAAAAAAATATAAAAATGAGTTACATACAAATGCAGTATTTAAATTTATGCAAAGGCTTTTTTCTACCATTTTCTTCTTTTAATTTATTTCTCCAAATCCGGGTATTTTTCTCTTCATTTTCCTACTTTCATGTCATGTCATAATAAATGCTTTATTTGCAGTTAGTACACTGTGCAACAACAAAATTTTGCGGCTTAGACTTATTTTATTGCAGTTAGAAAATAACTTCCTTGTTACTAGTCTTCAAAGATACCAAAACTCCAAACTCAGGCTTGAAACGCGTACGAATGAATTATTGGATTATTAAGTCCAATCAATGCTCGATAATAGAAAAATTAAATTCTCCAGATAATTTTGAGTTTTAAGTTTCTCGTGTATTCTTCCAAGGTCTTATCGCGTGGTTGCTTCTATAGTTTGATCTCTTTATTTATCTCTTCCGCATTTTTTGTGTATTTAAAGGAATTCCTAAACATCAAGATACGTTACAGTGACGCAATTTTACACAAAGTTGATTAGGTTCCGCGTCACCGCAATGCATTTTAATATTAAGGAAGTGAGTTTTTCTTCCAACCGGGACTGCTACTTCTACCTTCTTTACTTATTTTTCTCTTCTCCTCTATCATCATGTACATATTCAGTATCCAACCGAATATTCGGCTTCGCAGTTTAGTAAAAATTACGTTAGACCAAAGTTCGGCGTTCGAAAAGTTTACAAAACTTTGCCGAACTCGGGATTTTTTTTAATTAAATTAAATATTTATTATCAGGTAAATATGAATATAATAGGGGCGCAATATAGTATGAAAAACGTTTACGGTGGCAAATAAAAGGATTGAATGTGTGCAAATTTCTTTGTAATATCAGATATTAAAAATTACAATAAAAAATAATTCGATTATAGTAAATTATAAGAAAGTCAAACACGTGAATATTAAATATTATTTAGTTTAATAAATTTAGGAAATTGAAACCAGTTTGGATTTGGCTAAATTTAGCAAAATTTGGTGACGTTCGGGCTCGTTTTTTTTCTGAAAAGGTACATTCGGTCAGACACTATATATATTATTCTGTTGTGTAGGTCTTCAGTTTCCAGGTGATTTAATTGAATACAATTTAATAATGGACAGATTTGCAAGTGTTTTGTTCCTGTGATCTCTTTTTCGGTCGGACACTATATATATTATTCTGTTGTGTAGGTCTCCAGTTTCCAGGTGGTTTAATTGACTACAATTTAATAATGGACATATTTGCAAGTGTTTTGTTCCTGTGATCTCATTTTCTAGGCTACCCCTTGTGTTATATACTGCGGATAGTTTATAAAAGATTTCGTTCCAGCCAAAGGATTTAAATTAAGCCCTACTATTTTGGCCTCCTCTTAAATTATTCCATTTAAAAATATTTGAGTATTTCTTAATGCCATAATATTTATATAAACGTAAAGTACATGATTGATTGTCTGTACGTATAAATCTTTTGTATATACATAGATGTGTATACAGAGTTTTCTAATAAGGCTGTTCCTTATGTTGACAGTCGTTGACACATATCACCACATGGTCGAACTTTTTTGGTAGAATAGCAAAATATGTGATTTCAAGTGTTTGTTAGTGCTTTGAAATGCAATTCCGCCTGAGTTTCTTGGTGGCTCAATTTTTCAACATAAAATTCATTAATTTTAATTTCTAAAAGATGATATCCCAAGTTTCTATAACTTATCAGTAACGCAAGCACCCCGTGTAGAGTAGATCGATTATATCCACGGAGCCTTTCTCAAGAGCCTGCTTTTTGGATAGCATTCTATAATTTCCTACCTTCAGGATCATGGGTCTCAAATGATTTAAGAATCAGTCGTAATCATATTCTTATCAGTGCTACTCCTGTTTCCGATTCACAAAACGCTGCAAAAAGAACAGACCTATTAATTGACATTCATACAAATATCCGAAGGATATTTATTATATATCTTAGTTTTAACATCGACCCGACCTTATTGTTACCACCTTTTTAACAATGTAATATACATATGTAACTGTGTAGCATTTTCTTCTTTAATTTCTTTCTGTTTTTATTTCATGTAGCGGTTAAATTAAGGCTTTAGCATTTTCATCAGTTCAAACAAATCTACTACGAGTACATTGAATTCTACTGTTAAATAAGTAACAGCAGCAAGTGCTTCTAATATTAATTTATATATTCTTGTACTCACAATACCCACATAAATACACACACATGTAAAGAAATATATAAACATACACTTCCCAGTGACCATATTTTGCTGATAAATCTGCTGTAGACATTTAACGGGCACCTTTGCTGCAAATTTTCTGAAATATTGGCCGATTGAATATCCAATAATCATTTAATTTTCTTTGATCTATTTCATAAATCAGCCTGATATTAGTTTACGCTATAATTCTCATTTATTTCGTGAGATTTTTTGAATATACTAAAGCCCTGCAGTAAAACAAGAAAAATGACTTAAAAAGTTTTCATTAAAATCAAATAAAATCCTATTACAAAAAAAAATATATAATAAACACATTAGTGTGGTTTTACGATCAAAATGAGGAGGAAGGGAAGAATACTTCACTAAAACAATGTTGAAGTAATATGAATGTGAACCAAAATAAAACTTAAGTTGAAAAATTTTGAAGTTGGTGATTTTCAACATTAGTTTTGGTACTTTTTAGTCGTGATAGTGGCACTAAGTCCAAACTGAAAATTTTTATTAGAAAATTTAATTTGTATAAAGAAGAACTGTTGTTAAAGTCGTTTCGATTTTCTTCTAACACTTCACCTCATAATAAACAGGCACCCAAGTACAACTATGCGATGGAAGAAGAACATGCAAGTCCGCTATCACACCGTGCTTTTTTGACTGTGCGAAAGCGGCCTAACAAGCGGTGGCGTAGTAAATACACACAGGCACTGATGAGAACATAGTGGCTTCCGAGAACCTAGTTTTTCTGTTGTGCTGTGTATTTTGGTATTTTGGATAGTTAAATCGTTTTTCATTTTCTCTTGTTCGATCTGTTTTAAATCTCTTTTTATATTCTTCAATATCTTAAATTTATGTATCTTTCTTTCTATATTTTTGTTCAGATAAATAATTTTTTCAAAATCAATTAAATATATCAAACTCAGTGCTTCTGTGCTATAATTACGCGGCATTTTCGTTGTTTTACTGCTTTTTTAAATTAAAAAATTGTAAACGCTAATTGAAACTGTTTTAAAACATTCAAAACATATTTATGTTGATTGTAGCGACTTGTACAGCAAATAATGTTTGCTGGGTTGCATGCCGACTATATAAAAGTACACATGTAACTGAGTATAAACGTACTGTATCAAGTGAAATGATCGTAAACATTTTGTTAAAATATGTTCATTTGCATTGTACAAAACACATCAACGTGTGCATACAAATTATGATCGGCAAATGCTACAATATAAATGCAATCAACAATGACAACAGCAACAGCAACAATAATAAAATGTTCATTCAATTCCTTCACGTGCATGTTCTCCATACACATTCTCATATGTATACACACACACACACACTGGCTGGCTGTGTGTATATTTGTATCTTTGACTAACTAAATCAAATGCGCCTGCGTTTTGCTTACAGAATATTTATTTGTTCTAAAAGGTTTTCTTTTCAAATAAAAATTCTGCGGTTACAAAATCCATTTGTTTCATATTAACTTTGAATTAAGTTGGGCCAGGCCAAAATGAAGAAATAAACCCAATCAAGCAACCAACCCAAGAAAAGCCAATCCCTAATGAAAGCACACGAATGTACGAGTATTAATGTGTGTGTGTGTGTGTGTTGTCCGAATGAGCAGGTAAATATTATGTGGCAATAAAAAAGAAACGAAAAAAAGTAATAATAAGAATAAGAAAGAATCAAGTGTAGGTGCAATGTCCGTTTGAACGTTTGTCCATCCGTGTCGTCTTGATTCTTATGACCAATCGAATTATTTACATGATGTGTTGTTGTTGTAAATGTATATGTGCATACAAACACATTCATATATACAACCCACGTCGTCCCCCTTTTTATTAAAGGCTGTTTGCATACAAGATGATGCATGCACCTTCAGAATAACTTTTCTTCCTAATCAAAAAGGTATTTGACTTTGTACTCATTGTTTAGTGCGTACTCGTATATGGATGGATGTGCTCATATCATGATATTCTGTTAACGTTTAATCATTAACTGTCATCGTCTACTGTCACACAACATACACACACATAAGCAATTGCGGTTGTTGAACGATTTGCTTCAACATATTTATTTATATCGTATACGATTGGATTCTTGTTAAGATTTTGAATTTCACCTTTCCATTCCATAGAAAATCCAGAAGTGTTTGTTTGTTTGTATGTCATAAAGTTTATTTCTTGGGGATTATGTGTGTGGAGGACGTCGCAAGAATGGTAGGTAGGGTCTTAAAAGTTTCATATTGTAAACTAAGTTGGTACGTAAATTTAAAACTTTTCGAACATGTGCCGTGAATCCGTAATTAGTTCAATAACTAAAATTATGGGAATTTCGAACGCCACTTCAAAATACACCTGTACAGAGGAACATGTATTAAATGGAGTTGTACGTTTCATTGAAAAATTTCTATTATTTCTATTTCAAACTGCCGGCAAATGCAGTAGAACCTCTGAAAGTTGATCGCTCGTCTAAGTTGACTGAACTTCCAAGTCAAAAGTTCAGCTCAGAAAAGTTAACTTTTCCTAGCATATAATAATTTTATATAAATAAATGAATTATTTATAATTCATTTATTACAGACGCTCTTTAGTAGGTACTGCAGAGAAAATTCTTCGGCGAAAAGAGAAGTAAAAAATGGCTACAAAAAACTCTCATTCTTCTCATCTGTTTTGACGTCTACTCTCAACAGTATCTCCTTTCTAGTTACGACGCAAGCAGTATATATAGGATCATCCCCTGAGCTCTGGTTCTACTAAAAATATATCCTGTATTTGTTGTTGTATATATTTCAAAATTTGATACCGCTTAAAAAAATCAAAGGGTGTTTTATTAAAAGCTATCCATATATGAATTTGAATAAAACAAAGTGATTGTGAAATATACTGCTTCTCTGGGTGGAGTGTAAAATTTTACATGCCTCTGGCGGAATAACCTAAATTGCCAAACAGAGCCCATTCCGTGAATACGCGTCGTTGATTATGGTCGATTACTTTTTCTGGCTAAATTGAATTTTCTCGGATGCAGGCTCTCGTCACGAAGAAGAGTTGTAGTCTGCGAAAGCCCGAGTCTCTGTGACCTACGCGAACTCAACTGTCTCGGATTCTCCTGTATACTTGCACCAACAACGACCATGGTTTTGGTAATCTTGCCTGTCGTCGACGTACGGGTGTTGGTCGGTCGTTTGCTGAACCTGTTGTTTCAATAGGTTTTGGTAGACCTTGCAAATAATCGTCTCATTTGACAAATGGCTGTTATCAGTTATCAAATTTCGAAAGTGGCCATTGGAAGATACTTTAGCTCCCCGGGTCGTTTCATGCATTTTTTTTCCAAATACTATCATTTCTAAAGAATAAGGAAAATATAATAAATTCCTGTCTCACATAACAGAATATTTTGTTTTGGAAACCCACGACTAGTAAATACAATTAAAAGGTATCGTAGGAACTTTTCGAGGTTTCGAGATCATCAGGCCTGTTCTTTATTTTTAATTTTTTTTTTGTAAATGTTCAGCTTTGTATTTCTCGCGACGTGTACTGTCCAACCTAAAAGTTTTGATGGCCCTGGACATTCCCAGAAGAATTACCGAAAATCTACTTCAATGGTGCTAAAGAGGCGATGCAATAAATTTATTGCAATAGTTTTTAATTTAATTCCTCATATATTTGCCACAATTTGTATAAATAAATGCTGGTTACTCTGTAGAAAGCTAAAGTATTTATTTTATTTGCAATCTTTGTCCCCATCAAACCATTTGCTTGTCAAATCCTTTAAACGTTTTATTTTCCTTTAATCACTCTACTGCTAAGAACTTTGTTCAATGCAAAAGTGAATATGTCTGTCTGCTTGAATACACGGAAGTTGTATCGTTTCTGAAAGAAAAAAATACTTTTCAAGCTAAAAATAATAAAAATTATTATGCAAATTTACATGTGAAATATTTCTTTCTGTTCACTTTATCGAGGGAACTAAAGATTATTCTTGAGAAAAGGAAGTAAAAATGTTTTGTATTTGTAACTTTTATAAAAAATATATTCTGAAGCCTGCATTAATTAAATTTCATTTTAAATATTTTAATATCAACATGGTTGTCTTGGCTGGATTTGTAACTAAATTGAAATAAAAGTTTTTACTTTATATATTCGTATAATACAATTTTGTGATTAGACAAGGGCAATGTAGCGGGTTTCGAAAACAGCTGTTCTGCTCTGCTGTGTAAATCAACAAATAGTTCGATACAAATACTTACAACAAAAATAATGAAGTTCTATATTCTCTTTTAAACTGTAAGCGAAGAGTAAAAGATAATTTCCAATTAAAAGACACCGACATCGCAAAAATAATACAACATTCAAGATCCCTGTTCTTTGGGAAATCCCCTCGCTCATGTGAACTGAAAGTTAATACAATTATTTACTTGCCCAGCATGTCTACATAATTTTTTCATGATATCAAGAAACAGCTGTGGGCTACCGATATATAAAAGAGAATCGGGCAATTCTTTCATCTTTTTTGCATCGTTACTGATTTATAAACGATTGAAGTCGTTTATATAAATTGCTGATATCTTAGGTTTTGTTATGTAGGACCAATTTCGGAAATAGTTTCTCATAAAAATAAGGTTTAAATTATTACTGTTATTTTTAGTAGGTTCTTCGCACGGGGGTGACTCCTTTAGAAAGAAAAGGATAGTGTTGAAAGAATATTGAGAAGTTTTTGTTGCTATTTTAGTCTTTGTTTCGTCGGCGAATTTGTGCTACAGTACTGATGAGAGGAGGGTGCTGTAATGCGCTCTCAGCCAATGAATAACTTCGATGCCATATTCATGGCTGGATGTGGAACCGAACGCCGGAGTGCTGTTGTAGTGCCCTTGTAGTTTTATCTAAATATAGTCCGATATTCAGATTTATAAAGAAAGAATAAAAGCCATTTATTCTTGGACAGGGCCCTGACCTATTTATTCTGCAAACTTTTACAAAATGTTGTCATTTCATATTCTCAGACAACGAGTAGTGTTTTTAAAATGCTCTTGTATTAAAAAGTTATAAAAAGAATTCCTTGAGTTTCCTTTTAGCTAATCTCTTAGTCTGGTTTCAATTCCCATCAAAGAGCCTGATCATTTTCCCTGGTATTTATAAGTAAATTGGAATATGATTTGCAATTGTATTGCGATATTTAATAAATTTATTTGTCCAACACAACTTTCTTACATTAAGAAGCACAAAAGAGGAGATGTAAAATAGTCAAATGAACAAGCCATACAAAGGATACCTCAATTGTATCTAGATACTCTTATCTCTTATTTATTTTTGCATAAATATAAATACAGCAAATCAAGCAGAATAAAAAAGAAAATACACGCAAGTCATCACTTGTATGCAAGAACAATGAGTGAGAGATAGAGAACAGTGTGCAAAATAAATGAACTGAATAAATAAAAGCAAGCAGGCAACCAACCAACCGACCAACCAACCAACCAACATGTGTATTAACAGCGCATTACAAACAGGAACTGTCAGCAGGAGGTACAACACACGGAAAAGAGGATGTTGAACGGGTAAAGATGTAAAAGGCAACAAAAATAAATAAATATTTCGAGGGGGTAACATTTGTTCTGGGGGGAGGGAGGAGAGGAGGTTTGCTTGTAGGCCGTTTTCTTCTTAACGCGAATAGTAAATGGTAACAGGGCGACGTACTTTGTTTCCTGAAAATGTTCTCGAAAATGCAAAATGTTACAATAAGTTGAGAGTATATCCCGGAAACAGGAAGTTAAACATTTTCAAGGAAGCGACAGCATTCAAAAGCCTTGAAGCAAGGAAGCAAATACAAAGACCATATACACACACCCACACACATATTTATATATAAATATGTGTATAGAAAATCGTGCATTTGTGTGAAATATGCAGACACTACAGAAAAGAAGGCCAGCTATCAAGCCAAGAGATGAATATGGAAAGGAAGTTGAGGAAAAAGCGTCGGCCGTGTGGTATTTTAGTAACACTTCTTGGATTTTTCTGGGCTCCAAAGGAAATTTTGAACTAACAAAAATAATAATTTTGATATATTTTTTCAATTGTTTGGGAAAAAAAGAATCAACTCATTTAAAATTAAAAAAAGCTTATGTGAAAAACTTTCTGACTGATTTAATTCGCAATACATATCAATTGATCTTTCGCATTAGAAACGTTTTTGGTTCAACACCAAACAGTCTTAAAGCCTATTTTGAAAGCAAATTCTACATTTTCAACTTTCTTTAAAATTTTACTACTTTTGCAGTCTCTCAGGCATCCGTATAAAATGAAAATGAAAAAGAAGTACATCCGGATCGTTCAATATCCGCAGTCAAAAGGGTATACTTAAGCAAATAACAGTAGCTCACATTCACCACTTTATCTTTCCTGTGATGTGTAACAAGATTGTAAAGGCAACAACTTACATCTCGCATCTCACACACTTACAAATAAGTAGAGCAAAAGCTACAAAGTGAAAGTTGGTAATGGCTGGAGTTTATGTTCCTGTTAACGTTCATGTTTGTGTTGCTGTTGGTGTTGGTGTTGTCTTGGCAAAGGAACAAGATGTTAATGGCATAAAGGACGCTTCAATGCTTAGATATTTATGCGTGTGTTGCCAAACCATCCTACCGAATATTGTGCATCAAAGCTTAAGTACTTTTATTTACTTGTAACTACTCGTAAACTGACTGCTACACATTCAGAGTTGGACAGTTTGTTTGAAATCATCACATCGTTAAAATTATAGTACCGGATTTTCTTTTGAAATTTCTATGAAAATTATATATTTGGAATTCGTTTGAAATAGGAATTTTCAAATAGGGACTTTTAAAGATTTTTTTTTTGTTTTTTTAAGTCAGTTCAAAAAGTTGGCCATTAAATGTTACGAATAGTTTTGAACAGGTTCTTTTGAAAATAATACTTTTCAACTGGTTTACGAAGACTTTCTTTAAATGAATTTCTTTGGTTATATATTTACCCCCTAATTCACACACGATTGTTAAAGTTAATGAATGCTTTGAAGCATTCTTTAACCATACAAAATCCATACCTTAAAGCAACTTTAATTTTATTAATCGTTTATGAATTAGTGGGTTAAAATATATTCCTTCAAAAAATTATTTATGCTTATAACCTTCTTATACGACAGTTTTCTACAAAAAAAAACTTGTTTAATAAGCAGTTTATAAGCACAAAATATATTTTATGAATTGAGTATTAAAAAGAGTCCAGCGACTATAAAAATTTAAATAATTTTGGAATTATGCTCCAGCGGCTTTTAGCGTATTTTACATAGTGAAACTCACCGCCTGTCCCATGATGTCACCATTCTGTCGAAACAATTAGATGTAACACAAGATCTTAGGATTTGTTTTGACAAAACAAAGATGCGTATAAGTGATTTTTAAAATAACCTAGATGCTAAAAAAATTATTATATTTGCTTTCCATTTAGTGAGTTTTTCGGGCTGTTTTCGAAGGCCACAACACTTTCATCACTAGCACTCATGTGAAGTTTTGTTTATTACCACTTGTTAGGCGGCCTAGTTGAAAGTGGTAACAGTTTCTATTTCACTGTAATTTCGTAATTGAATCGAATTCCTTGTTTCTTAAGCTTTAACTACCGCTTTAGAAAAAACATTTTGAATATAATTAAGATCGAAAGAGTTTCTTAAAAGCAGTTAACAATCGAAATTGGACAAAAGAAGACGCTGGTGGGATGACAATAACGTTCCATTACTGACGCAAATAATAAATTATGTTCTTGTTGCCACTATTTCCATCTGTGTAAATCTGTTGACACTTTGTGTTGCGAGCATGTACTTAAACTTTTACCGTAGACATCTATCGTGATGGGTTTTGTTGGATTTGTTTCCGTTTTTGTATCGTTTTAGTTTTTTTTTCGTATTTCGCAATACAATAACTTTTGATATAAAGTGATGAACAGTGTTAGCATCGCCCTTGATTCTAATTATTTTAATGCTGTCTACATATTAAAACAAGTTTTAATAGTCAGTCTCGTGAATTGTGCGGAAATAACGGAAGTTTAAAAGTTCCTTTCTCAGGAAATCATTGTCCTGAACGTAAATTAGATTCGAAATAAAATGAAGCAAACAAACGTTATGAGTTCATCACTTTGTTCGCGGCTGTACACGCACACACATACAACTCATGGATTTATTCACCTTCCAATAAAAAGATAACTTTAAAATATTATATGGTCGGCATAAATCGCTTTTGCCGTGCAGTTGCTTAGTTGTTGCCAGAAATTTTTCCGAATTTTGTCTAAGAGCTCCCGATTTCTTAATACTGACATCAATTATTGAAATATATGCATGAAGCTGCATAATAAAGAGCGATTTGAATTTGCCACAACGTTTCAGCAATAGCCCAAAAGGGAGCGGAGTTCCACGAACAGTTTACTTCGCGCTTTGGGCCGCATATATCGTGTGATTTAACACACACGTAACATTGACTCGATAAAATGTATTTAACTTTTTATATAAAATATTTGGAAGATTTTTGGAAATAAGAATTGAAAAATCAAAGATACGTTGAGAAATAAAGACCAAAACTTTTAGGATAACAGAGGCCTCCCATAGAGCAACCACTGCGGAAGTCATTCATATTGGCGTTCGCTAAGCAAACCGTTGAGATGTTTTACAAGATGCAACTTAACACTTTAGGGTCTATTTAATTTTGCTCTTGTTCAATATTGTTTTACTTTCATCATTGAAAGAATCTCAAGCGCAAACTATTTGGTTTCTTTTGTCTTAAATTCACCCCAAGGAAGACTGTAGCTAATGATTTCAATAAAAGTACGTTAAAATTTGAGTCCTTCAGCTCTTGAAAATATCTGTTTCCTTATTTTCCCAAAACGAAATAATGTCAGTTATGAAAGATTGCTTCCTTAATGCCAAAACATAAAAAAGAAAGAGCAATTTGTGAAGGATCCCCTCGGTGTCAGCGTGACAATCTTAAAGGAGAACAAACACAAACAACAAAACATATTTCTAGCTGCAGCAACAGTCTCCTGCAGCAGGTCCTTTATCGAGTACTTTAAAGGAAAGTAGAAACCGTGGGAACACTTTTAATGCACATGTGTTTAAGTAACAAACAAACAAAAAAATAATAATATCCCTACAAAAAAGTATACAACAATAACAACAGCTTAAGACACCACCACAAAAATATAGTCGTCCTCTTACTTATATATCAAAAATAAGTATTTACACATACTTTTGAATGTTTGTGTGTGTATGTGCATAATGGCATTTTTCACTTGTATTGATCTCTGTATATACTCGTATGCAACACATATAACACTTGTGTTTAAATGTATTGAATCTTTGAAAACGTTATACACGATTACAAAAAAGGATGATAAGCATTTACTTTTTATATTTAAGGACCCATTCATTGCCTGCCTTTTGGATTAAAAGTGATCAAATCAATAAAAATTTCTGTCTGTGGCTGTGTGCAAGTGCCCCTAAGAAACAACCTGAATGTAGAAACAGTAGTGTTGAGAATTGTAGTAGCAAGATGTGAAATGAAGGATGTATTCAACTTTTGAACACTCCATTCTGAAACAGAAGTCAGCGCCGCAGATTTCCTTAGAACGGTTAATGTGGTTTTGTAGTCTTAACATAAAGAAAATTTTAATATTAAGAAAAGAAGTAAAAGTGATTTCAATTTGAGAAAACCTATCGATTTTCGTTTTCTGAAAATGCTTTCTCGGAACTGATACAACTTTCGAAACACTTTTCTAACAAGTTTGAAATCTCGTTCAAGAGACGAACGATTTTCTTATCACATCCAATGTGCTATTATTTTGCCCTCTGCTCTATGTTTGCATTTATTGAACAATCTGTGCGTGTTTGTATGTAAGCGATCGCTTACAGAGTCCATAGAATATGATTTTCGTATGAATTAAAACATAAAACTAAAACAACATTAAGAATAGCAGCAGCAACAACAACAATAAGGGCAGCAACAATATTAAACACCAAACAAACGTTAAAGGTACTGGTTGTAACTCAAGTTAGTGAAAGGTTTCAAATTTCATGGAAAAGTGTATAAAGAATGCTACAAAACTCGGGTACTGATCCCTTCAATAGCACTGAGAACAAAAGGTTATCACTACAACGAATGAACAAATATGAAACCAGAAAGAAAAACAAAAATAAAAGAAAAAACTAAAATCCAAACTGATGCGAGACTTGCTTAAGGATACGCAAAGAACACAATCTCTACCATGCGTGTAGTGTGTTGTCGTGTTGGTGTTCGTGTGTCTGTTTACAACATCCGTCTATTGATTTTTTCGAAACGAACTCAAGAATTTCCATTTTTCAATTGATTTCTAATCATGCCATGCCACAACAAAAAAAAAAAAGAAAAGAATGCCACCGACTCAAATAATTTTCGATCTTGTGAAATTCTTGGAAGCCATTTACAAATATCTTTTCTATTCATAACAAAATCAACAAAAAAAAAAACAACAAAAAAGATCTTCAAATTGTGAACAAAAAGGTATTTCGATGATGTTTTCTACTCTTCTTTTAAGTATTTAAGATAAATGTTAATGTTAAGAGCCATAATCAGGGGTAAATGTAACTTTTAAATGTACGTGAGATCGCCTCGAACACGACAGACAGTGTGTGTTATGATTTCAAACAGGTGATAGACTAGAAAAAACTGTTAATGTTTATAATTAAAATAGGTAATACATGAAATATTCGTGCTCTGCATGCTCTCCAGTCAAATGGTTGTTGTAAAGGCTTGGAAACATTGGAAAATGGTGCTTCAACGAGAGATAAAGTTGATTTAAGATATTTTATTCAAGATCAGTGAAATTTCAGTTACGAAGGCAATATTTTTATTATGTTCCGAGTTTGTGAAAACTGGTCCAGTCCTATAAACATACACTTTTCAATGCATTATTTTGAATAGATGTATAGTTTTATAAATAAATATGACAAACAATAAATTTGTATGATCATTGAAACAAAAATTATTACCCAACGTTACCGTACCTCGGGAACCCGTTTCTCAAAACTACAATTTACAAATCTACTTTGTGAAAGTGTTATTGTTCTTTTGGGCAATTTTACTTACATTATTGAAACTTGTAGTTTTGAGAAAGTTACCCCCAGATCTTTAAATTTTATGGCAGAATGATAGGTGTTACTATCATTACTATAGTGTCAATATAAATGGTCCAATCGAAAGATATATTTTTATTAATAAAATTCTCTTAAATCTTGTTGCAGATAATTGCTATTTACTATTTTATAAATATTGAAAGTCGTTATGAAATTCCAGATTCAAGTGTTTTTATGTTCTAGAATGAATTTTTTTCAAGTGGTTTATAATTTTAACTGTCAGTTCGCTGATGCCGCAAGCTATAGTTCCGTCTAACAAGTGAAATACAGAATAAAGACAAATTTTAAAACATGTTTTTGGTTGTTATTTATGCGATCGACTTAAAGGTTTCCATGGTATTAGAGGACGCTCCCTATAGTGGAAACGGGAACTCCTTATGATAGAGCGCACAAAAGGCCTATGAGGCCTAAGTGTAATCCTGAGCGGATGGGATAGCTTATGCCCCTCTTTTCAACCTAACCTATGCGATCGAAAAATAGCTTTCGATATCGTACATCAATATCATATCCTGCTGAACGGCAAACAAAAAATGTAAATTCCAGAATAAAAAGCAAATAATCTTTTGTGTGCATTAATTTATGTAGCGTGTGTCACGGTTCGAGTTCTTCTAAAACACGTATTAAAACCTTTGCAATATTCATTTTGATTTCTTATACATATATCTGCTTCTTGGCTTTGGCAACATTTTGAAAACTTTGTGTGGCGAATGAATACAAAAAGTGCTCCAATAATTTTACTGATGCTTTAGGCCCCTTAATTTGCGTTAATCAGTTCGAAGAATTTACTGAATGAAAGCATACGGAGCGAGCTGATTTGATTAATGAAATGGTGTACATTCAACATACGTAGCGTGCGTCACACAAAGAAGTTAGGAGCGAAATATGCTACAGCCGCATTTTCCGCAAAACTTTGCGATCAATCGCAAGATGTTCCTGTTAGAAATTATGATTGATTTTATGCCACTCGAAATTGCGCAAACTCCAATCCCAAAGATCTTTTATGGATTAAACCCGAAAGGGAGTACCACTTAAGCGTTTGTCTCATCCTAATTTCTCCAGGGCTCTTCTTTCTCCTCTTCCAGAAATTTTCTTTAAAAAAAGTAAAAAAATAGAATAAAATCCAAAAGAAAACCATACATTCGGAGAAGAAACACTAAATTGTGCCCACCCAAATAAATGGCGAACCTGATTGCATTTTAGGAAATTGCAAAAGCCGACATAATACAACAGTTAACATTATAACAGAGAAAATAAAGAAAACCAAACAATACATACGAGTATCCCGTGTATTATTCAATGGATGTAACACACGAACACTTATTGTTTATCTCGTACAAACTTATACCACTCACCTCATTTTAGTTGAAAGAAAGAAAGAAAAACACTCACTGACTTACTGACTGATTTTCTCAAATGCACTTTTTCCTTAACAAAAAAAAAAAATTCACAAAACGAGCAAAATAATTCCGCTTGTATAATAATTGAAATCAGGCGCGGGTCTGAATTGAGGAGTGCAATAAACTTCCCCCTCAGCTGAAAGTATATCGTTACAATGATCAGAAAGCTTCAAAATGAAAGAGAAAGTAAAACAAACTGTTAGCGAACCTGCCTGCAACTGAATTATTGACTGCAGTTTGCACCAAAAAAAAAAAAAAAACTCAGGATACATAATGCATAATGTAATATTTGTTACAGACATACATACACACGGTTATGAGTAACGGTGTTATGTTTCGCAATTGACGTAGTTTGGATTTCTGATTACCCCCATCAACGAAGTACTTCAATTTCAATTGATAGCAGTTAAAGAAAGAAAATTTTAAAAAAGAAAACTTTTGCGAAATTTCTTGTATCCATGCAGTTTATCAAACACAGAACTTTCTAACGAAACTTTCGGAATTCCGCTCCAAACATGTAAAATATCTAAATTGATATGATCTTGAATCGCATATAAAACAATTCCCACCAGCTCTGTTCATAGTTCCTGTTAAAAAAGTAAAAAAAAATCTGTTCTTCCAACTTACAGTGGGACGGATATAAACGATCAAAATTAGGACTAACGGAAATTAATTTGCAGCTGCATAGAGAGTGTAGCTGGAGCTTGACTTTGGAAATAAAAAATTTAAGGCGATTTGAGGTAATACATGTTAAGGTTCCAAAGCAGCTGATGTCATTTTTTGTTAATTGCTTATTTAATTTGTCCAGCAAAATTTTTCTTAAATAATAATAAATCATTATGAAAAAAATGGCCACAAGATGAGAATAATAATTCTTCCATTCTTCTATAAAAAATTTTTCAAAACTATAAAATTTTTTTAAAGGTTAAAGGATAATATTATAAGAGTTTTCGGAGTTAATTAAAAAAACACATAAAATTTACAGAAGTGCGTGATATATTTATTTGAGTCGATAGAATTCATGTAAATGTTGATTCAAACGCTCCGTTCAATTGTCTTTAATATTGGATCCCAGTTAGTCAACCGTTGCGATCTAGCCTCTATAGGCGTGAGCCTTAACATAAAGTAATCTAAAGGCGTTAAATCGCACGATCTAAGCGGTCAATTGGGCAGCCCCCAACTGTTCACCGAACTCGCTGGGACATTGTTGCAACTACAAGTCTACCAAATCCAGGTCTTTTATTTGGTGTAGAATAAAAAATTGGAAATCAACGTACAGTAACTTTTCTGCCTGCGTTGTCTTTAAAAAGGCACGGCCTTTAAAAATTAACGCAACTGTATTGTATTGATCCTTTTCCAAAAAGAGCAAAAAATAAATTAACTTTTTTCCGTTCATGTGACCATACCCACTTTGCATTTCCATTCCTTATTTCAATTTTTATATCGTTGCATAAAAACAGCAGGAAAATTATTTTTAAAGTTGGCGGAAAGATCCAACATCGTTTAACAGAAAAATTATATTTGAAAGATATTGAAGGAGATATAGAAATAATTACGAAAGAAGGATTTCAACCGCATTAACTCCAACCGAAAAGAGCAAAATCTTTGACCCCAAAAGTCAAGTTCCAAATCGGCGCTGCGCTTGCAAACTCTGAATACTTGAAATTCGATAACTTCTCGTATGTTAAGTAAATCAATTTCCAAAAAAGTCAGTGAAAATATTTCAGTAAACCTCGAGAAGCAAATGTTTCGTCCCCAAGAAGTAGCAAATGGAACGGGTTCCGGAACTTTAAATGAAAAGGACTTAAGATACTCATCGAAAGGCTCTAGACCCAAACTGTCTTGATAATAATTCTAGATATAGTTTTCATGAACATTGGCAATACATACAACTATTTTGTCCCAATTTGTCAACATTTTGGACTAGATTTGTTCGCTTTTCACCATTTACGACTCGGGAACATTTTGTACGATTCCTATCTTCTCCAGTTAGAATACCAGTATGTGAAAGACAACTTCCCGCAAAGCAGTTAACTTGAAAAGAAATCTTTGTAATCGCTCGGCAAATATATATTTCCGCCAATTAATTACACCAACTGCAATTGAGGTACAAAAATTTTAGCAAAAAAATTCCCTGGTACATATGCGTACTACGCACATCGAAAGGGTTAATTCAACAATGTGTAGATTCGTACGGAAACATTTCCAGATCTTAAAGTTTATTAGCTAAATATTTCTCAAAATTTTGGTGATTTGCCAAAATTAAAAATTGTGTACAGCAAATATTTACAAATCTGAAATGAAATAAAAATTGCAAAGTACGAACTTTCAGAAAAAGAACATGTAAAAAACATGAAATTTAATTTAAAAATAGCAACTGCATCGATACACTCACTATTCATAGAAATATTGTGTCTTGAGTTCATAAAGTACTTTAATTATTATCCTGGTCCGGTAAATATTAAAAGAGGAATCAGAAATCATTTAGTAAATTTCGGTAATATTTTCAATGCACTTTTACAGTGTGCAAAAAAATCGTTCGACAAATTAAATTTGTGAAATTCTTATAATACTTTTCTTTTTTGAATAAAATTAAGGCTGCATTCTAAAAACTTTGAAACCTGTCAAGAAAAGAAAATATTTTGATTCGATATATAAAAATTTGGTCCTCTATCTTTTAGCTTGTAAATTCTTTTAAAACCTTAACTTTTCACAATATCTACTATAAATTTAGAAATTTCTAAAAATTTAATTTAAATTTCCAGGCAGATGCAACATGGAGCCTTTTTATCAGCCATAACTTTTCACCGTCTATTACATGGAGTTCTTAATTCTTTAAAGTCCTCGAAAAATTGCAATTGAATCGGATTGTAGTGGAACTGCTGCAGTAAAACAGCTGATCGAAAAGTATGTCAAATGTAAACATCCAATTTAAAGATTTGCTGGTAAGTTTCGCATATTTTCTAAAACCATTAAATTAATAATAAAAGTGCAATAATTTATAACATAAGAAATGAAAATACCGCCAATACTGTATGTAATTAAAAGAGAAAAGAAAATACATTCATTGATTCCAAAAATTAACAGCACCACGCCCCATTCTAATTAAACAATATTTTTCTTTTATATTATTTATTTTATTAATTGAAAAAGATGAGAGTAGCCCATAAAAAGGAGTTATTCACCCTATCGCTAATAATTTTTCCTCGATAACTTTTCATATATTCAAAAAATGCAATCGTGCCTTTGAAATCTCCTCCCTTTTTTCTGATATGCAATTCCAGGAAGAGACGTAACACTTTCATACTAAAAATTTGCTTTCTTCTAAAAGCTTTTTTTTAAAGCTGTTTTCCTTCTAGATAAAATCATTTTTATTTTTCGTTGAATATATACATAGTTTATTGGCGTTGGCAACATATTGAACATATAGAAATTATTTTTATTAAATTAATTATTTGTGAAAAAAGTACCTCGAGGCCAAAAAATTATTATTAACATTCAAAAGTTAAATATAAGATATACTCGCATTTAAAACTATCACTTATAAGTTACTTAAAAAATAAGGTTTAACTTTGTAAAAGTGCAGTGAATCATTGGGACACACTGTGTAAATGCGATGATTGTTTATGCCCAACATGTTGCTCATTTAAAGATCACCTGCAGTATCTTCTAGATGCATTTCACACATTCATATACATACACGCATACATCATCCACACATAATTTTACAAATACAAAGTGTACATGCATGCGGATGAGCAAGAGTTGATCTGTGTATTGTCTTTCCGTATACAATCTGATACAGATGATCATTTCTTTTTAGTTGTTGTAAACGTAATGTGACGGAATTTAGAAAGAAACAAAAATTTAAAATCACACACTCATGTGTACGTTTTTATACATTTAAGTACGAGTGTATATATCCTTTTTTGTTGGTGTTGTTTTTAGTATAATTCGTGCAAGAAAAAATTTTGACCCGCTATTTGCGCGTGCACTCGTGTACACGAGATGCAACGGCTTACAATGATGATGAAGATGGAACAAATGACAGTCGTCTGGTTGGTTTGCTTACGCTGTGTGTTTTTCTTTTGCCTTCCATCGACTCGTATGTGATTATGTGCTCGATTTGTCTAGACCTTTAGACAAATGGAGGGCGTTATCGTATACGGAAGTTGCTTTGCATTTTATAATAATAAATTTTGCACTTATTTATACATATTTACTCGTGTATTTATGCGTAAAGTCATTTTTCAATTATGATGAAAAACTTAAATAATCACTTAAAAATGTCAAACAACAGTTTTCGGTGTCCCATAGTGGGGGTATAAATATTGAGGATAATATATTTTAGTATTTAATTTGAAGAAGTTTATATTGAATTTCATAGTCGTGCGTAATGTTATATTTAGAAAAATTTCAAATGCGGTAATTTAGTCCGCAACTTACTGTTTTCGAAAGCCACTACGCTTTCATCATTAATACTCATGTATACATATTTACAAAATTTTTATCAGTAGCGGAGTCGAACTATGTAAAGTCTATATTTTTTAAGTACATAAAAAATCATTAAACAGTTTTAGGATAGTTTTGATAATCTTATATCCAAATGCGACATGAAACTCTCGACGTCGAATAAGTCGATAACAATATTTTTTTTTTATAATAATATGGAATTCAGTATAACATGTGCATCGAATAAAACCTGGCAGAAATCAGATTTCAGTAAAGAATTCATTCGCTGCAGTAAATTGAAGTACGATTTCGACTGCTTTGTCGCTGCTGAAATTTACTCCAAGAATACATACATATATGTTGTAGATTTGAACGAGCGGTTCCACAAAAATAATTACATCAGCTTGGTTTTCTAAAAACCTTTGGATTTGATTTGAAAAACATAAAATTTATTTGAGTCGATAGAACGATCTAGATAATGCAATGCTTAAAGATGATTTCAACGTCAACTGTTACGGGCTTCTCCCTGTGGACCTGAGCCTTAGCATAAACATACATAGAAGAAATAAACTAAAAGAGTTAAGACGCACGATCTGGACGACCAAATGACTAAATGGGCCAATTACCATAAATAACAAAAAAAGCAAAATAATAATAAAAATAAAAAACAAATTTATCCATCGGTTTTTCTAAAAATAATGATTTTTAGTATGCGTTAGAAATAATCATATTATTGACTTCTTGAAAGATCTGCCTTCGCTTTGGATCTTGCATATGTTCTGCATTATAGCCTTATATCACAAAATTTCAGAACATTTTGCTTCTTAGCTTTAGATGCAAACTTAGAATCGTAACGATTGAAAATGCAAAAGATTCTTTAAGCCACTCCATCACTGTTAGCACATATTGCCCATATCAGACATTTACATTTTTGTCTTAAATTTTATTATAACAATTACGCAGTCGACAAATCAGCAACAAAAAATAAAAGAAGCAGTTGATAGATAAAGTGGAAGTGCTCTTACACATGCATTCGTACAATAAATATTAAGTTCAATGCAAAAGTATGAAAGTACGCTTTGCAATATTTTGTTTTTCAAGTATTTTAAAGCACCAGATATTAATATGATGTCGTGCGTGGACGAATGTGTGCAGCTTGATTGGCTCAATTGGCACAATTTGAACTCTGACAGTTGGGGAATTTAGGGTTTTCATTACACATTAATTTCTACTTAACAAACAAATAAATATAAATGCACACACACACAAACACTCACACAAATTGTACGTGCAACAAACATTGCCACTATACTACATAGTATGTATGCATGTGTGTACGTTGCAAGTAAATTGCAACACACAGTAAATAACTTGTCGTAAAAATTTGCTTCAAAGGCTGCAGCAACAGCCAGCCAGCAGCATCTCTGCCGGCAATTGAAGACGAATCATAAAAGAAAGTTGCCCAGATTGGTGTGCTCTGACGTCTTTTTCAATTAAACCATTCTTGGTGCTACCGACTGGATGGTTGCTTAAATATTCGCCATCGGTAGTGTGTCTGTGTTTGTGTGTGCAAAGAAAAAGTGGATTGCCTGAACGTAGTCAGTCGTAAGCAAAAGAACTAGAGTTTTTAGAATTCTGTTATTTAAGAAAGCAACTAAATATGTTTATCACATCGGTCACACAAGTTTTCTGTTGTGCCAAACTGCCTGTTCACATATTCCGGATACTTTTATTATTGTTGTAAAGCGGATTTCTGATGCCGTCAACTTATGACTTTGTCCAACATGTTCTGTTCTCATCGTTTAAAACTATACAGTTTTCCTGTACAACTTTTAAATGCACACTTGCATTCATACACATGTACATCTCTTAACTGTGCCAACTAACATTTCAATACATTTTTATTCAATGTTCCTTGAAATTTTGTAAAGTTGATAACTTTGTTTTCTTCATATTTCTTCGTGATTGCCGTCGTAATGACTAAATCGTATAAGGAAACTGGAACGGATTTTTATAATTCAACAAACATAGAAATGGGGAACACACTTGAAAAAATAACTCAAAACAATATATTAAATTCTAGTTCAATGCCTTGTTTAATTTTCTAACCATACGCATGCGTAACTAAAAAAAAAGTGTTACAAATATAGTTTTTTAAATTAATTAATTCAATATTATTCTATAACTCTTTGGCGCATTTTGCAGACAATTGAGTGCACTCCATGCGGAAAATACTCCATGTAACTTCGGTAAATATCATTAGATTTTCAAAATAGACCGAGATGTTTCGAGTTTTATATAAGTGTCTCCAGCAAACAAATGTTTTTTATTTAATTTTATTTGCATGGTAACAAACTGGAAGAGATATTTTATAAAATGTAATAAAGTATGATTGATTTTAAAAAATTCCTTAGAAACTGAGGAAAGACTATAATTAAAAAATTTAATTGGATTGTATACCTATAAAGGCTCAAGGAAAAAATTAATTATAAAATTGTTTGATGATTATGTTCCACGATGCCACTGTAGATATACATGGATATATATGCACCCATGTATACATCAGTAAATACATGCATACGTACTTACAATCGTATGGATACACGCGTCTGTATGCATGTATACAAATAAGCTTGTGACAAATTCACATATCTGTAGGCGGTAAGAAGGAGAATGACAAAAGATCTTTTAAAGACGGACACTAGTTGACATGTGCATGGATAAGTTTGCATGTCAATACAAGTGCCTATCCACCTCTGATGTGGAATATAAACAAGTTTTGGTCGCATTGCAACGTTAAAACAGTATTAGAACAACACAATGGCAGTGACTGTTCCGTCTCTGTTTGTAATATACGAGTTCAACTTTTTAATGCGAACACTTTTTCTACACTTCTCTGAATTCCCATTGTCTGTTTTCTTTCAGTTCAAAACAATTTCTGTCTACAGATTTTTTTACGACTGCGGTCGCTAACGGTGCTACCAATATTAGCATCATATCTACCTCCCACTTTTGTTGTGTTTATTCCCGTAAATTCCCCATGATGCAGTGTGTTTGTTGTGAATTAATTTCAAATTGTATTATTTGAAGTACAAGTGGTGGGCTAGCGAGTAGCTTGAACGCATATGATTTGTTTATGTTTTGGACCTACATTCATTTCCATATGTAACATACGATATATGTGTTGTAGGTTAAGTACGTCCAAATCAGCAGTAGATTTTAACATAATAAGGCTAAAGCATACCAATGATTTGATGGATAACCAATGAAATGCAGCCATATAGACGTAGTTAAAACCGTAAAAAGAACCCAGACAGTATCTCTTTGAGCAAAATATATATGTACATATGTATATTATATGCAGTAACCAATAATGTAAAGCACCGCAGAATGTAGTTATGTAAATATATCCCTACAAATCTGCTCGTATTCAGATCTTAGCTCTCAAACGGTTCCTTGTAGCAAATCATATACATATGGTTTCCGAATCTATAAAAAATATGGGATTTTAATATCATGAAGAGAATATACTTATTAAAAAATGTAATTAAAAATTATATAATATTCAACAATATTCTTTTAAATACCCTAAACTGGGAACGCTGGTCGCTATTGTGGTTGTTGTTGGTGTTTCTCTTCTCATTTGACAAAACCGAAAAAAACCTACGATGTACGCACAAATACAAGCACATTATTGACGCTACCGCACACAGCCAGAGTTATCGGCTTCACTTTGTTGTGTTTTTGAAATTTCTTGCCAGTCGATTGTAAGCCGCCGATGACGTCGGTTTGGTGAGAGAGCAATAAAGAAACTATTGAATAGAAATTGTTATTTTTGAGTTTTAAAAAATATATTCTAATAGTGACTAAGTGAAGAAACATTTTTATTTATAAGACTGTTAAAAATAGATAAACAAATTATTTCGATAATAAAAAAAATAATAATATTCGTGTCGGAATATGCTATATATGCTTCTCATATGCATTAATTTGTTAATAAAATATACAATAAGAAGTGATAGTTGTTATTGCTCGTATGACAATTATAGAACAGAACTAAATATTAAACTGAAATAATAACTTGTTAATTTGCATTTCTATTGCATCTTGTGTGCAAGTGTTTATTCTTCCCTGCTATAAAGTTTAATTAATACTATAAGATTATTCAAAGTCGTCAAATTGGATGAAAATAGAAAAAAGCAACAACATTTTCTTTACATTTGCCTTTTCATACGATAAACATCAATTAACACAAGTCAGCAATATATGACAGATAACGTTGAAAGTTTAAATAAATGCAAACATAAACACGCTCCCTCAATGCAAGTGTTACTGCTGGATTTATTTATAAGTTTAAGCAAGTTTATTAAAAAACAAACGATAAAGAAAAAATATATATATTATTTTTCTATGGAATGATAAACGGAAATACCAAAGTAATAGAAATAATCAGACAGTCGCAAGAAATCTAAAAAATAAACACGAATCCAGTGAACAAACAAAATAAATAAAAATAATAAAAAAGGCATCTAGAGAAGAGTGATGAAACAACAACTAAAAATAAAGGGCACTTGCATCGTAGAGAACGAGAGATAAAGCGAATAAAATCTCTAAGAAAACTAGAAGATACAAAGAAAAATAGAATAACAAATAAAATAAAAGAAATAAAAAACGCAATAAAACCAAATACTTAAAACAACAACAGACGGAAGTAATAATATTTTACACAACAAAACACACAAATGTACGTAAACATACGGACACACTGTAGGAGAACGTCGTGAACAACAACAACAACAGCAGCAGCAATACAATAAACAACTCTCAGTGCATTTAACTAAGTAGAGAACAACAAAAACGTCTGCCAGAGTACAGCTATAATAAAGGAAACCTAAAGTAAAAGCAATAAAAATAATAAAATAATCAACAATAAACTGAAGCATTTAAAGTAGAAGAAAACTTTATTTGAACAGCAACAACAACAACAAAAACCTGAAACACATTAAACTTTTTACTCTCTTGCACTCAATGCATTTCAAATAAAAAAATAAGTATATAAAAAAGGAGAAAACAAGAATGCTGAGTGGACATTAAACTAAAAAGCAAAATAGTAACAATAAAAAATCCCATCAAACTGCAAAAGTGTTGCGATTATATTTAATGCTGGGCGAGTTGTAAAAATTTCAAGCCGGAACTCATCCCGTTTATTAGGAATTTGCGAAATAGAAAACAACCGCCGCCGCCGCCACCACCTTTAGTTGTTTACATCTGTATAAACTTAGAAAGGCTGGATTGGTTGAGTAGAACTGATTTAATTACAACTCAAACATTTGAATATTCTTCCGTTAAGCTGTATGAAATTGGTATTGTCTTAGATTAATATAGACATACAGATCGTTCATTTCCGCGTTGGTTGGAGCTTCAGCTATAATTAATCGTACATTGAAATTGATGACCGCAAACTAAATCGATTCTTTTGAAAAGACAATAAACATTATCGGTAAGTAAATACGAGATATAATATGAAATTGTATTTTTTTATGAATACGAGTATGCAACTAGCGAAATTGCTTAAATTGTTCTAAAATAACCACTTGCAGGATTAGTGGAATTAGACCTAAGACTAATTTTACTACTACATCTTTATCTAGTGTCTTTATACATATTTTCTTTTCAAGGGAAGTAGTCAGGAACGACAATTTAGCAATATTGTGTTTTCATGAAATTTATATATGAATCGGAAGGTCTCAGTATGTTCGCACCAAATCCGTTAAAGAACTACAGTCGATTGGTGTTGACCGGAGTTGTTGAGATTATAAGTGCGTTAAAAAATTGGTGTCTTAGACTTTAGAGGTGTCTTGAAAATTTTAAAAACGGATTTTTGTTTTGTAAAATAGTTTTCAGGTGTTTCTTTTTCGTATTATTGTCAAAATAAGCGAAGATAATATTTATAAGAAAATTACTTCAAATTTAGTGAAATGAAACTAAAATAATGATTTCAATAACAGATGCATGTAAAATTAAAAATAAATGAACTTCCAAACATATATTCTGGAATATTTTATGTAGGATAATAACTGCCAAAGCGTTGGATAATTTATTTATGGAAGTTTTGGATAGTTCTCTGGAACATTTACCTAAAACCTCTTAGAAAAACTGGAGATATTATTTGAATTAATGAAAAGATTTTCTTGTAGCTACTTGCTAAGTTTCACTAGTATTAATCGCTGATAATAATTATTAAATCAAAGCTTTAAATTTCAGTTTATCTATATGGAAAAATGATAATCTCACATATTTTTGTAGTGTACACTTACTTCCATTAAATATCATAAATATCGTTTTTATCTTATTAAAATTAAGACTTAAAACTATCGACCGCTTGGTGGATCACTTGCCATATTATTGTTCACATTCAAGATCCAATTCTTAAGTTTTTCGAACATAAAATGAAATGAGTACAAATTCAGAATTGTAAGAAAAAATAGCGGATAACATATTCTATATAAAGTTTCACTAAAATATTATTGAATAAAAGTCAAAAGTTAAACTCAAACAAATTTATTTACATACGAGTAGGTACATACTTATGTACTACATATGTGAACACACATTCATAATTATATACACAAACACATATTTTCTCACACTACAAAATTATTAAAAAATAATAATAAAATTCTTATCTGAACAACAATATTAATTGTGCTTTATTTATTAGCCTTATGACAAAAAAGAAATACATAACAAAATCAAGACAGTTCCTGTTTCTGGTAGCAACGTTTAATACACTTTCTAGTTGACCAAGTGTCTGCTTGTTGGTTGGTGTGCGGATACAGAAATATTATGTTTTATTGATAGATAAAAAAAAATCGCACCTGACGTTGTTTCTATTTTTTTCTTCTTCATCTTGCAAGTCTGTAGTTATCTATCTGGCATTCTTTAACATTAAGTGAACAAGTCCCCTGCTTTCCTCCACTCACCGCACATTAAAGTAATTAATGTTCTTAGGAATACAAATTTTAAAGTGTGTAGTTACAAAGCTTAACAATTAACAAGTACAGTGAGGAGGAAGTAAAAAGACGCTACACTTAGAAAATATGTATAACCAATTAATACAATTTATCACGCTTATAACTCCAAGGGTATCTAAGCCAGTTAAATTTCAGTGCAACTTCGAATGGCGGTAATCTTTTTAAAGAAATTTCAATTTTGTAAGATTTATTTCATTATGAATCCAAAATAAATTCTTGCTGTGTAGATAGCTGCTTTGAATAATATTTTGCACTACACTCGTTGCTCTTTTCATTCTCTTTACTGTATTTATGTATAGGTTAATCAACTACAGGCATGGGAAATAGATATTTTGAATAGATACTAAAACTTAAATTAAAAATTTTAATATTTAAAATTAATTACAAAAATTGAAAGTATAGGGTAATTAAAAATATTAATGAAAACTATCTGAATTGTTAGTGAAAAAGCAGGTCTTTTCAAAAACATGTGTGATTGGCCTCAAAATTATCGTCATGGAATTTTTCGAAAGTATCACATCTGCGAGAGACTGATCTTATTACTCCCACGTTTTCAGAATACTGATTTTGGACCAATCTCAAATTATTGCCTCTTACAACATACAGATGATAAAATATATTCGAACAATATAATGCGAGGAGAAAGAAATTAGTAAGGAATTTTTAAAATTATTGACAACGACTAGATAAAATAGATGACAACTTTATCGTTTCAACAGCAGTTTATCTTTTTAAAGAGAAAGAAGTGGCGGTAACCACTTGTCACTGCCATCATTTCGAGCTTTAATAATATGAATTATTTTATTTTATATAGAAACTATATAATTCGGGGATTCACATTGTAATCATGAGGTCATAAAATAATAGCTCAAAAAATATAACTGCTAGTTCAAAATCCTGTCAGCTCACTAAAAGTGTTGTTATGTGTAATTAGTTGCTACCAAAAAAACCCAAATTACAACATTTATAAAATCTAACAACTCCGTTTTTTAATACTGATTAGTATGTTACTCGTCAAGTATGTCTAATGCTACGTAATCGCCATTCCGATTAAGGAGTTTCAGCCCTTCCATTCAAAAATTTTTTGGCTTTATGACAAAAGGAATCTCTGTTTGAACCAAACAACACTGCTGATTGTAGATATTTATGTATGTAAGTGAGAATTATTAAATTTTTTAATATCAGGGCACTGGCTATCCATCCCATCCCTGTTCAACTACTCAAGTAAAAACTAAAAAAAGCAGCCATCCATATGGCAAGTTTGCGTTAAGCGATCGTTATAATTATCGAATCGTTGTGTTGCTGCTGCTACTGCTGCTAAAGATTCTTAAAGATATACTTTATACTCGTACGTACATAAATACATACAACACATATACGTATGAATAATATTGTTTGTCATGCACTCTCGCAATTCTGCTGATGATTATGAGAATAGAAATGGTGAGGATATAGTCATGAGTGTAGTATTTTTTAAAATACACATCCAAACATACATTCAACAAAATAATCATATGTTGTGTATTCTGCGGCTGTGTTCAGGGAGGTGGACGAGTGGATCTGTCTGTCTGTCTGCTATATTTTCTTAAATATTCGTGTGTTCATATCATGTATACGTATACTTATAAGAGTGTTCCCTGCTACAATAGTACGCCGAACACAAATGTACATAATTTTTTTTTCTCAAATTTACCACAAAAAGAGCACGAAAGTTAAGTAAATACAGAAAAATAAAATATATATAAACGCGAATTTCACTTCCGCATTGCTCCACAAAAAATAAACATACAAACATACATACATACACTCACAAAAATAAAGAAAAACGAACGGCTAACAACAACTACAGCTGAGAAATATTTATCGATACGAAACTTGTAAACGACTACAAGAAGGAAAAAAATGCTATACTCACAATCAGACATCCATATAAAATTGCTTACAATCAGTTAAGAATTACGGAATAGTAGGAAATGTACTTTTAACATACATATGGATGGATGGTTGAATGTTGCCGTAAATTCATACATACATACATACACACACACATGTATGTGCGTATCTATACAATAAGTTCTACACAATATAAACAAATAATAAATTATTAAATACACTACATCCATGATACAAAGATAATGTTATTGTGCCGTTGTTGTTGTCATTGCTTGTTACGAGTTCGCGGGATAATGCAAAATATTGAATATCAATTTCCGCCATTATCAATGGGTGGGCATGCATATGGTACAGATGTTGGCCCGCCTAAAAACATAGCTGAGCTTTAACATTAAAACTTACTTTATTTGTATCCAGAAATTTCAGTTTATTAAAAAATCCAGCCCACTTGGATTCTAATAAGTTCCCTTGTGTTACCTGAAAACGGCCCAATGTGAATCGAGCCTACCAAGCCGCTACACCGGTACCCATGAAATCGATTCACATCGAATAAAATTTTTTTTGCTGTAAATTTTTTCTTTTTTCAAATTCTTAGTTTTTAATTTTTGAAATTGAATTTGAGGAAAATTTCTCAAGCATGAGGTTTAAACATTTAATAGTAAATTGACACTTCTATTTACCAATTGCAGGCGCATAGATTTGCTCAACCTACTGGTAATAAATATTTTAAAATTTAATAAATAAAAATAGAAATTTTAAATTGTGTCATCTTAAAAAGCTGCTCCTATAAACTCACTTCGTGTGCAGCAACCTTTTTAAGAGCTAGTTTTTTAAAAATAATTTATTAATTGTAATCTATTAAGAAGTTACGATTTTCAAAAACTCCCTTTTGAAAAGGCACATTATTGAAAGATACTTTTCCGAAAGGTTAATTATTAAAAACAATTTACTTTAAAGTACCTTCTCCGAAAAGCTGTTTAAAAAGTACCTATTCAAAAAGTTCCTTTACTTTGAAAGTACTTTTCTAAAAAGTGCCTATTAAAGTATTATTTTACAATCGTACTTCTTTACAGCTTTTTTCCCAATCCAGATTCCCTAATAAATTTCAGCATTGGCTTGTATTATAGATTCCATAATATAGAATCTTATCAGCAAAGCATTATAATTTCAATTGCTCTCTGAATTAAATATTCTACGTATTGCTCTCATGTAATTGAAGTTCTCTTTAGTTTAGTCTTTAGATTTGTATGTCCACAAATATCTTTTGCATGTACGATTTTTCATTTTATTTTCTTTGTTCCCATATTTCTTTTCTTTATAATTAATCTAACCACTGACTTGAGCTAATCACTGGCACCGTATGCGGAAGCAAAACTAGTTTTCACTTGACTTGTTATGGATGTGCTCCACTTACAACTTAATGCAATTGTTGTTATTTAAAATTGACATAAAGTGCAATATAAAAAATGATTGGGCCATTTCGTTCTTTATCAGGGCTGCCAGATTAAATGGCACAAAAGAAAATACAAATAAATAAAAATAAACAAGAAATAATTAAGGAAGTTGCAAATGTTCTTAAAGCAATTAAAATCAATATGTTTTCTTGTATTCTTGCGAACAGTGAGTGCGTTTATTGGAAAGAAAATTTTTAGCTTGTCTGCTTGTAATATTTTAAGGAAATCATATGGTTAGTAAAAAATAGAGCAGGTTGTGAGATTTTATACTTTCAAGGGGGGCAAATAACGGCGTTCCGCATAGGTCGAAACTTGAATATAAGTTGTATTAACAGTTGTATTCATATTGAATGCGGCAATTAGGCCGCAACTCTGACTTGAAAAAATAAAAATAAAATATGTTAACGATATCTGTATTCGAAATCCATAAGTTTATCAATTAATTAAGCCTGTTATGATACAAGTTAATGGTTTCAGTTTATTACTCGCTTCATAAAAATTTTCCTTCCATACAAAATAAAGCTTCTTGAAACATACAACAGTTTTTGCCGTTTTTGAAAGAAAAAAGCGTGTGATAGAAAAATCGGTTCAAAGCAGATAATGAGTTTCCTTCCAGGTACCATTGAAACTTATCAGGTTTTCAAAGAAAATTTATAACTTCCTTAAAAGTTTTTAAGCGTGTAAAACAGCGATTTGAAGAAAATTGCAAACTTTACTATTCCAGCCTATTTCACAATTGTAACAACTAGAACCTACTCATTTAGCACATTGAAATGCTCCTTCCTTTAGTCGATGACAAGATAATTGTTCTCAATTTTACGTATCCGGACTTCCTTTCGCTCAACCTAATCATAGAATTTGCTTTTACCAATATGAATGCCTTTTATTTTGTAAATTCCTTTTATTTTATAAATGCCTTTTATTTTATAAATGGCTATTATTTTATAATGGAAAAACTGATATTTAAAAATTCTTATTAATTCTTTCTTCCGCTAAACAAATATTTAAATTGTTTTTACTCAAAACAAAGAAACAGACAAAATTCTGAACCTTGAAAATAAAATACCTTATGCTCACACGCAATTCTAGCAATTGTATTAACCCTAGAATAGTAATGCCACTTCAAACTACTGGCAAAAAGGGAGGTGCTAACAAAAATTTAGCCTTTTCTGAGATAATTTTTAATAAGTCGATTTTGTTTTTGGCAAGTGGTACGTACCCCTTACGAAATTTCCGATTTCAACTTTTTTCTTAAAAAATAATTATAACAGTTTAATGTTTACCTTCTTAGAGGAGTTAAAAAACTAATAGATTTTACGTTTGATGAAAACATATTAACCAAAAATAATGGAAAATTGTGGTTTAGTATTCCAGGGTTAAAATAGAAGAATGTGTTTGCTGTGTAGCTCTATTATCTTCCTAATAATGATTTCTCAATACATTCGCAGTTGAAAGTTTGGTTTAAAATCATTTAGATATCTCTCAGAAGAAAACTCATATTTTCGAACATATTGTTTTCCGCTTTAGAAATTTTCTTATTGAAATGCCAAAAGTTTACATGTGGTATTCCTATTTGTTAGTACAACTATATTTCTATACAACAGAAAAATTTGATTTTGATATCTCTGCCGAATTTTCTAGTTTAGAGATAAATTAGATTTTTAGAAGAATAGAAACATAAATATTTCCCAGAAGATATTGTTGTAGGAGTAGCACAGTTTCTAGAAGTAAAAGAATTTATATATTGTAGCTGCAGAATAGCCACAGATTTTGCCTAAAATTTATGTTTAAAGGTTTTGCTGTTGCCATGTTGTTGTATGTAGAGTACAAATAAGGAATACATTGATTATGGTAGAACAGCTGTCTGTGTGAAATGTTTGTTAAGATACGGCTTACCTGCTTCCGAATTATTTCCAAAATAGAAGCATTTTAATAGATCCGAAATCAATATTTTTCTAAGTAAAAGCTTTTCAAAAATGTTATTCATTTGCATGTACATCGAACATATCCAATATAATTGAGCATTTTCAATAATTTCAAACTCTTAGGAACCCAAGCAAACAAACAAACAACCGAACGAACGAACGAAGAAACAACAAACTAAATTTCCATAAACTGTAAACTTTTGTTAGTAATAGTACATACATATAGACTTATGTACATACATTCAGATAAATGATATTCAGTTAGTAAGTCAGAGCGCCAATTGTACGAAGTGTAACTAAATTTAGTTGGGTTCAGTCAGTTAGTAGCATACTCGTACACAGGCTGGAATACCCAGTAACCTGTTGTTGTGAATTATGTTACAACGTAAATAACGTAACAAGTTTCGAAATATAGGAAGTCTTGATATAAGTTACGAATGCAACACAAGGCAACACAACACGTAGATACTTGCACTATTCATTCATGTGCTCACACTCACTGGCTGCACAACAGGCAGACAGACGGACAGACAGCCAACTTGATTTTTCTTCTTATTCCGCGAATGTTGTTGCTGTTTGTTGCTCTCTTTGTTTTAGTTGTTGCTATGTCTGCTAGTTGCTGCTGATTGTGCTTATTGTTGTTGGCACTGTTATGTTGTTAGTCTGCTAGTTGTTGTATTCTGTAACGCTTAACGGTCTCTTACGTATTCCCAACAATTTAGTTATTATCTAACGAATGATGGCTATAACAACAGCAGCAGAAACAAAACCAACGACAGCAACAACAACATACATATGCAGCGCTTCTTAAAACATTTCAGTGTTTTTTTTATTTATTTCTATTTTTCCAAATCTTAACTTTTCTATGAACATCATAAAAATATTTGTAAATTGTGTTATTGTATGAATGTATGTGTGTATGTGTGAGTATCCCCCACACGCCCCCATATAAAATTGTGCATCTGACATACATTTTGTTTACTCTCTGCCTCTTTCATGACAATATATGTCAGTCCGTCTGCCGATGTGTTTCTCTGTGCCTAAGGTTTCACTGGATGGTTGGGAGTTTTAAAGCCGCAATTAGGTAACTTATTGAACAGCATAGTTTTGAAAATGTTTATTTCGGGTTTCGGTTATTGCTGTTGCTGCTGCTGCTGCTGTAGGTGCAGCTGCTGCCGCTGCAGCATAGGGGAACAAAGTGCTGGTTATAATGTAGGTTCAACTCTGTTACATGGTTTCTGTATTGTGTGGATAAGTTGCCTCTAAGGAAGGTGTATTTGATTACAAATCTAGGAAATGTTTGAATAGTAAGTAAACTGCAATAGGTTTGAATTAAAAACAAAGACAAAAAAAAACGTATTTCTCTACCTGTTGTATATACATACACATTTACAACTACAAAAACAATCGTTAAGCTTAAGCGTATGCTTAAAGTGTTAGTACGAACAGCGTTCGAATTTGCATTAATAGTGTTGTGTAATATTTTGGTCTAATGTTAACATGGTTGAAAACCTTTTGTGTAACCTGTTGCCTACCACCACTTCCTTGTGGAAACAAGAATTTGTAATAAAACACTTACAGCGTGCAATGGTAATCGTATTCTGCAAAGTAGGAGCACATAAATGGACTCTTTTCGTTTATTTACAGGTAAACCTCGGTTTACACGGTTTGTTGTGCCTAAAAAATGCTTCTAAATTTAAGTCGTGTAAAACGGGGAATGGTACGTTTATTTGGGACCAACCATATTATTGGCCCCAAGTTGAAACTTTATCTCCCACAATTGTATATTTACAGAAATTAAATTTTTCTGACGAGGTGTATTTATGTGAAATGAAAATTTCAATTTGTAAATATACGACTTGGCCTTTGTATTTTTTATTTTTTTTATTTTTTATTTATGATTTTTAAAACTTCAAGGAAAAGTAAAGTAAAAAATTCAACTGAAATATTAATTCTTATTGCAAATGGAGACAGAATCGTGTATTAAGAAATTTGTTAATTTGAATTCATGTAAATATAGACCCAACTGTAGTAGTTGCTTCTTCTCAAACTACACAAGTATTTTAAAATCCAGGTATGCAATTAATGTCATTTGATACTTAACCTTTTAAAGTATTAATTGTTCAAAGAACACTTTACACACAAATTTATAAGTTAATATATTATAAGGTACTGGTTGCTCTGGAGTCATGTTCCTTCAAAAAGTTTAAAAGCTTTTAACATGTTAACCAAAAAACGTAAAAAAGGTTCGAAGTGTGTTTTATAAATTTAAACGGTCTTAAGAGTTCCTCAAAATGCTCTGTTGCCGGTTTTCATGAAGTTATTCCAACGAAACCAACACTGGTTCTGAGGAAACTCTCAGTGGAAAAAATATGTGTATAAACTGCCATCCGATTCCTTAACTCTGTCAAATATCTCCCTAAACTGACAACGACATACAAAAGTCACCGGTTACTTTCATATTAAAAAACCCGAAAACCTCTCATGTCACCTGTCCTGTGATAGAATCTCTTTCCTCTGTTTGATAAAAATAAATTTTATAAAAATGTCACTCGATATCGGTCTGTCGACAAATATACGAAAACAGAAAGAAATTCTAAAATTTAGATTTACTTAAATCTCTTTTTTAATTAGAACGATAACGACCTTATATCGAAATAATACCGCACAGAAATTAAGTCCAAGACGAGTTGTAAAATTATAACGTTCGAAAGCAAGTAAGAATGTGGTGTTTATCACGCACGGTTTGGCGTTATACAAAAAACAAAACATTATAAAGCATTAGAAAACAAACTTGGATATACTTCTGTGGGATTTTCTTTTCTGAAAAGACAAATATTGTTCTTATCACATATCGCCCACAAGGATAAAGAAATATAAAAAAAAATTTCTTCAACACAAATATAAAAGTATCATGTCAAACTTATAACGCCACTATTTTATCATGTTGTGATTGCGTGAACGTTGCTTATGTCTTTTACCGCAGACAACCCAACCTCAAATTAAAGCCATTTAATCTTCGCTCTGTCATTTATCTCAAAGTGAAATCACCAGGGATCGGATTTTCAGGCAAATGTATATTCTTTTGTGACTAACATCGTTATCAAAATACTGTCAAGTTGCATATATGAACTAGTATCGCATCCAGCATATTCTCCAGATTTAGCACCGTAAGACTATTATTTTTCAAACCTAAAGAAATGGCCAAATGAACACCACACAATCAAAATAAACGCCTATTCTGAATTCCTTGAGAAATCCTGTTATGTTGAATAAAATATAAAAGTGCGCTGAACAGAAATTATTTGGCGTACACATTTTTTTTATCCAAATTGTCACAGAGTTATCAAACGGTCCTTGTTTGTATACAACATTTAAAACCACATTTTCTTATTTATTTTACACTTGGAACGCTTAAAATCAACTTTTGTTTGCTTGAAAATCCGACCTCTGGTAACTTCATTTTGAAAGTTTTGTACATACTATATTTAGATATATAGTCTTATAGTTATCACGATCTACTACCGCGTATATCAAACTGCCGCATAATAACTATTTAGAATACTTAAATAACAGATAAGATCTTGGGTTTAAAATATCAAAACAATACAAGTTTTCTAGACACTAGTTTATTGCAGAATAGAATTTGCGTTAAGAAAATTATCTTAAATGCCGCGAAACGATTTAGACACGATAACGATTTGAAAGTTGTGATGTGTTTGTTATAAACATTTTGTGAGTAATTTTTGAATTTTGTTGTTACTTGACTATTCCATCTTTTTGGTAGATTTCTTTTCATAAGAAAAGGACTCAAAATGATTAGTAGAAATCGGTCGCAATTCGTAACATCTTTTGAAAACAAACGCTTTGAAAACGATCGTTGTCGTTATCGATCAAAATTTCCATTTTAAATTGTGAAATTTCCATCCATATAGAAAGAGGTAATTTAGACCCTCATTATATATTGCTTTTTGTTTTTGTCTTTATTACATTTCACTAATTTTTTGGTTGCGAATTATTATATATTTTATTATTGTGTTGTTTATAGTATTCATTTTACAATCATTTTAATTTGCCTGCTGTTACTACCGCAGCATTGGCTGCTATCAAATACTTTAAATACTGGAATCTTATCAATATTCAAGTGGTTGAGTTCCGAAAAAATGTGGAAATTATTTATAAAATTGAAATCGGTAGGGAAAATTGTATAAATTGATAAAATTTATGGGCAGCTCAATTAAAATGAATTACTTGTGTTTCCAAAATTGTTTTCTATATAAATCTTTTTTCTTTGTTTATTATAACAAATAATTATAACATAATGAGTCTTAATATTGTACAAGAAACAACAAGAGATTTCAACACTAGACACTTGAGAAACAACGACATGATAAGATGGCACGAACATATTCTTGTTTTTTATATTTATTTTATTTTTAATTTTGTTTTTTTTTTGTTTCCTTTTCGTCATAACAACAGCCATCAAAAGATATTCTTATTTGATTTCATCACAATTATCGCAAACTCGCTGCTTAAGTAATGCAGTTGCAACTTCTTACACACCTTTGCTCAACGCTTACAGGCTCAATTCAATTGTTGTACTGCAACTGTAACAATTGCATTTGTTAATTTCATAAACGACACACACAGCCCAGCACAGCACAGCTCAGCTCAGCTCAGAACAGCAACCGCAAGAAAGCCAATTCAAGCAAACTTTTCAACTTTTAAAATTGTTTCATATGTGACACAGCGCATTAAGTTTATAATTGGTACTAGAAACAAACAAACAAATAATGAGTTTTTTTGCCTGCAGCGGCCTTAACTAACCATCTACGAAAGTAGATAATACAAAAAGAAGCCCCTTCCGCCCATCACATTAAACTTTTTGTTCTGCTTCACACACAGCAAAAATAAGAAAGAAAAAAATGAAATGTGTTAAGTATTTTGCAGTTGGTTCTAGCACTTTTTCAAGTTTTCGCTGAAAGATGCGGTTTTAATTACATTTCTAATTAAAATCGAGAAAAACACAAGACACAACACGGTATTTATTAGGGTATTCACTCTGATAGTCATTTGTCGATTAAACGGAAGACATAAAGCAAACAATTCTTAAAAAGCGGAGGCGTACCGTCTCATCAGTTGTTACTTCTCTTTGCCGTTTTATGTCGTTCCTTTCTTGAAAAAATATTTTATAAGTACTTTTTCTGTGCAAGAAATCAGCTGTTTCCTGTAATAAACTATATTCAAAATATAAACATCTTTTGCTCGTGCCCCGCAGTAGCAAGCTAAGGTTCGATCGAATAAATAACATTTCAAATAAAAACAATTTTTAAAATTTCCTTTTTGTTCCAAATGCTATTTATGCGATCGAACGATCGCTTTCGACATCGGCGAACTTGTAGACTGAATTTGTGAACAGAAAAGTTTTATTTAATAAAACAAACAAAAAAAAAAAAATAATAATAATAATAACAATAATAAAAATAAAGTAAAATGAATAATCATAAATGCTTTTCACCAAAATGTATCACTTTTTAAAAACTATTATATGAGCAAAACAACATTTTTCCATCTTTCCACAATGTGCACAACAAAACAGCTGATTGACAACAGAGTAGAACGTATAAACTAAATCTGCATTGAAGATAGAATTATTAAAATCACTTCGTTCGATTTTATTGGGTGCAGTTGCAGCAAATATGACATTTTATTTGTCATGTATCAGCTGTTTGAAAAGTACTCCACTTATATATACATATATAATACACCTATTTTCTCAAGATATTGAATTTATTTTGAACAAATTTATTAAACAATCTCTGGCTAAAGAACCTAAATTCATTATTAATCTTGTGGTGGGCGTGAACGCAAAATCAGCTGTTCAATTTCAGGTGTGAGACACTATTATCGCCATAATTCTGAAAAGTAGAAAAATTCCACACAGCAGAAAATGTTTATCATCGTACAAAATGTACGTATCAAATTTGCTACAAATTTTAATAATAGAAATACTACAAAAAAGATTTGATCAATTTCAAGTATCTTTCAAAAAACAACTGAAGTGAATTATCGTAAAGTGTTCGAAATAAAAACAACCACTCAAAAGAAATAAATTTTAAAGGCGGAATATCAAAGTCTAGAAATATGTAATTTTAACGTGTACTTTTTCCAGAAGATCTTGTTTACTAGATCTGGGCGTTTTGATATCATGTTCAAAAAAATGTCTCATCGGTTGAATAATTTTTAACGGGCACTCTTGGACCAAACTAAAATCGATTTATTCATTACATACCCCTACCCGATTACCATATTCATCTAACCAAATTAAAGATGCAATTTATTTAATTTTTTTTATAAGTATGTTGCATTTGCATAAACTTGCTTGTATGTTGATTGCATTTAATACAATTAAGTTTTGCTAAGAATTTAAAAGAGGAGAGAGAAAAAAGTCTCAGCTTACTGAGACCAAAGTGCGATATCAGTATTAACTGGACTTGCATGACTTGTATTGCATCTAGTTATTAAAAGTCATTTTCAACATCCGCTTCCGCATTTATTTCGTATCATATTCTTTGTTGTTGGCAATTTTTTGTATGTTTGTAGCTCTTGTTGTTCTGTATATTGTTTCTCTTTTCCACTATGTAGAACACATTTATAACGATATGTCCGTCCCCATCATCTGGTGTTATTCTTTATATTCGTTTTAGTATTCGCATCAAGTTAGAATGTTTTTCTACTAAAAATTCTTAATGGAAACAACAACTTGTTGGTTGACTGGTTAAACGCCAACATCCATTTTATCTTTTATTCTGTTTCTTAATTCCGTATTATAAAATATTGATACTAACTACGATGATTGTGGAAGCACTCATTTGCGTAAATAACGTCATAGTTGAGAAAATAAAATTGTGGAAGAAAATGCTTTTAACTGTACTGCTTTATAGTGAGCAGAGTATCTACTGTTCTTTGGAGGACTGAGGGGTGGGAGGGATATGGTTCAGTTCAAAAAGAAGTTTTTATATTATTATTTTTATTATGAAATTTTTATAAAAACATTTCAAACATGCAGATAAACGGGAATTTGAAAGTTTCTTTTATGTAGGTCCATATGTCTGTGTGTCTGTATGAGTATTCCAAAAATAATAATGTTTTCAGAGTAACGCTCATTGTAAACTGAGGTGATCATAAACGATTTCATTTTCCCTGCTGAATTAGTTTTCGAGATGTTCGAAAATAAATATATGCTGAACATTGGGCTGCCATTTCGATCATTAATTCGATCATTTAAAAATTAATCCTTTTGTATCATATCAATATTGAGTAATATTATGGAATTTGGTTGCTGGACAAACTCAGAAATATCCAAAATTATATATATTGAGTTGTGATGTTATGCTGTTAAATGAATTTTTTATACCAGGAAGAAGAACAATTCAAAGCAATTTCAGAATTAGAATCGTTTAATACTTCGTTAATTATACAACTTTCTTATGTAAGTAAAAAGCGAAAACAAAAAAAAATATATTTTATCTCAACTATTTGAAACCATTTTTGTTTTTGTTTTTACTCGAATTTAGCATAACAAAAGCTTCAAAAATAGGAACTGACTGGTGGCCGACCGGGGTTATCGAACGCTTGATTTAGTCATATTTCTATCTTTATTTATTTTTTTATTTTTTTTTTGTGATGAATATTTATCTGCTAGAAACGCGTCGAATACTACGACGCACAGTGGCTAAAACATCTTTTATATTTAGAAATAATGTGCGTAGCGTTCAAGTAATCTTTATAGTTATAACGTTCTATAGTTTATATCGTCTTCGAATATAAACTGGATATTATTCAAAAAGAGTTAGTCTAAGTATATGCCAAGCCGATCAGGTAAAATTAATATCAGTTTAACTTTCAGACATTGGAAATATTGCAAAGAACGCCAACAATGTGAAAAAGTGATTGACATTATTAAGTTATTAATATATTAATTTGTAATATGTTAATTTTAATTATATATTAATATAAAATAAAGAGACCTGCGCTAAAAAAGTTAGTATCACTTTCCAAAAAAGTTTCACGCCTCTTTATAAGGTTTTAAGTTACGACTTTGTAAGCAAATTTTTGTTGTGCAAATACGTTTTAAACCATTTCATGTTTCACCAACGATAAGATATTATATACCACAAAATATTTAACTAATACATAAAATTATAATATACAAAAATTTTCTGTTTAAAAGGCGAATATCAACAAAAAAAAAATTTTAACTTGTCATAATTTATTGTGTAACATCAAAATAACTCTCAATAACTCGCAAATTATTTGCAATTATTGCTTTGTACTCTTAAGAATTTTTAGGAAAATCAGAATTTTTTTTTTTAATTCTACAATCTTTGGATGGGGCTGGTGGGAAAAATCTTCATACGCTCTTTATTATTACATATCACGTATACGCATGAGGAGAACACGTTCGCTATGATTGTGTGATATCTCGATACTGAATAATATCCGCAATAAAATATTTGTAAACCACTGTGTGACGATAGCTTGTTTGTATTTATGACACTTCTACACTTAAAGATTAAAACAAGTTTTTTTTGCTCATCAAGAAAAAAGTTTACCGCACACACATGCTCAAAAATATATTCAAAACCTTTTATTGCGATCAGATATCATTTTAACACAGAATGGACGATGTTGATGATCGTTACATTTGTATATATGATTGTTTCTTTTTAAATACTGCGCTAAAATATTTCTTTATTTGGCATAATTGCGCCTCTTGTTCTCAAAGCAATTAAAACCTTTTACACAAATTGAATTTTTGTAGCAAAAATGCTGGATTATTTGAAAATATCGGTTATTTAGCATGTAGACTGAAGTCAATTACGTGGCTTGATAAATGAAGAGAAGAGGCTCGTAAAGCAAGTCGCAGTAAATACTTGCGCAAAATCTCAATCAAATTATTGGGAAACAAAACAGTTAGATGAACAATCTAATGAAAGAATGTGATCAGCTGAATTCAGCTTAAAAATCTCGAACATTTTCAAGTATATTCAAAAATAATATCTCTCGAACCTCTTAACCGTTTAGATCACTCGAAATATCTCCAGAATGGCCACTACGATGGCGTTGAGAATTTTTGTAACTCCAATTGCCTAGATAAATAAAATGAACACTATTTGTAAAAACTATATCATCTTGCGATAGAGTGATTAATTTTGCTCCACACTGTACATACCTACATATGGTTGGTCTTCAATAGAAAGGCCCTAACTCACTTCACAAATTTAATATAAGAAAAAGGGAGGGTTATCAATCCGTTTCTTTTCATTCCAGATTGATTCGTTCTACCGATATCGTTGTAGGAAAATGTTGATAAAAGTTTTTAATTTCTTTTTTCTTAATCACTTGAAAATATCTTATCAAATTCAGTTATTTAATTCAGTAATTTTTTGTAATCTAAAATAAAATACGGAATGACGCAAATTTTATCGTGAAAGCGAAGTGATTCAAACGATGCTGTTGTTGGAAATTAAAAAAAAGAAACGAACATATTTCGAAAACAATAACACTTTTAACGATTTTCTGCCTTTAATGAAGAAGTTGCTATCAAAATTTTCTGCTCTTCTTAATTGTATATGAGAACTTTCTATAGTCCGAAACAATCAAGTCATAATTCTGTTCACGGCCGTTAATATGGCTGAGCAACAAATTAATGAGGAGTATGCGTGATCATGCCGCAACTGATTAAAAAATAACTTTAGAAATTTTGTAGGCTCCGGCTTAGCCTTTTTCCAGAATATAGAATTTAAAAGTCACGTACTTTGATGCACACTTGTGCAACGTTTACAAAGCTTATGTGTTTGTGTGTGTATGTTAAAAAAAACTAAAAAATTTAAATTTCTTACACGTCCAATTTCGTTTTGTAGATTTGAATAATTTAGATTTATAAATCTCACCATTAAGTAAGAAAAGATCACAACTTAGTATGTGTGTGTGTGTGTGTGTATGTGCATGTTTGTATCTATTTGTGTTTCTATGATGAAGTTTTTTATACCCGGAATTTGTTTAAAATGAATAATATTTATTTATTTGTTAAGTGGTTTTCTGTCGCTGCTGCTGCTGTTCTTCTTGTTGTTATTGTTGTTAGTAACTGTCTTTAGTTTAAAATTGAAAAATTGATTTTCTAGCTTAAAACCACGTGTTGGCCTGGCTCTAAAATCTCATATGCGAACGAGTATGTATATTTTGTTTTTGGCAAATCGTTTTAAACAGGTCATTGACTTTTAAGCTGGTTAAATAATTCTATATATTCGTTAATATCTTTTTCTGTTTATTTAATGAATATTTGATATGAAATCATGTTCCTATATTCTTGTTGTGTATACAAGCGAAGACGATACTACAAATGTATAGAATAACTTGTAAATACGTTATTTATGATTATTTTTTATATTATTGTTTATTTATTATATATTTTTTTTGCATGGCTGCTCATCATACTTAGTAATATAATACACATACAAATTAGTTAACGACAAACTTTTAAATACTATGGGAAAATTTTGATTTGTGGTTAAATGAACTTCATGACAAGAATGCTGACTTTCTTAGCACTTAACGGACGAATTAAGTCTACTCTGTCTTTATCAATTTCCGGACATTTTATGTTTAACAAGAATTATGTGAGCATGTGCATATCGACATGTAGGTTCCATAATGGACATGAATATTATTAACCTCAGTGAGAAACATTGGAAGGAAATACATTTTAGCCGCTTTCAAATTAACAATAAATTTGTATTTTCGATTTCTCCGGAAGGAAATTGTTATTGACAAGAAATATTAAGTCAATTAATAATAATTTTCCACAAAAATCTCTTATGTTCTGTTGAAAAATCTTTTAATGGATGTGTGTATACGCATGCATGTCTAGGAGTGATACAGTTTCTACCAAAATTCTTTCTAAAATCTAGGCTCTTTAAGTCATTATATATCTACTTCGGAACATAAAAATATAAATAAACAGTTGTTGCAGCCCACACAACAACAATAACTTCATATATACATATAGAAAGGAAATAAGACAGTTCAGCCCGTAGGTAATTGGGTTTATGGGCTTAGAGGCGGCAGAGATGGAAACAATGAAGAATGTGGAATGGAACAAAATAAGTTCGTAGGGTAGAATATACCCGGTATTTGAAGTATGTTTGTTAACTCCAAAACTGATAACTCTCTACCCTGGTGGCAGAGGTCACTATAAATTTAAACACTTTATGTTCTTTGTCAAAAGTATCTGCATACAACAGCAACAAATAACTGGATTCATCAGAGATTTTCTGTTGCTCTACTGCTTGAACTATAAGATTACAATTTTTGTAATTATTCAAGCATTCATTTTATTCACTTATAGGGGTGAAATATAACTTTTTTTTTGATTTTGGTGAAGCAGCATGTTTTATGTATTCTCTAACATTTGAGACGATCATGTCGATCAAATTTCTTCTGGGCTTACAGAATATGAATAAAAAAAAGTACAAAACATTTTTCAACACATTTCTTTTTTGTTATAACACTGACTGAATGGCTGCTCAAACAACACATTCTTAAACACTTTATGTGTCTTATAATGATGTCATTTTAAATTTAAATTGTACAATTGACCCGTTATAAATTAAAGATTCACTCAATATATTGAAAAGATACACATACACGCACACACATTCATACACACAATCATTTTTTCATACATCATTAAGGAAATTTGTATCAATTTCTGGTCGTAATAATATTCTTATGAACAATAATAAATAAGAAGTAGAAAAAAAAAACAAACTATAAAAATGTTTGTACAAGTTTCTACGTACAAATTTGCTACAAAAATTAAAACGATAAATGTTGGGGGTAAAAGTCATTGAAGTATGTTTTAATTTTAATTAACCTCAGACTTGTGTGTTTTTTTTTCTTCTTTATACTCGATTTTCATACATACATATTTTCAATGAACTGTAATCAAAAATTTAGTGTCCAGAGTGGAGTATCGAATTTTTGAATATCAAAGAAACCCTAAAAATGTTGCATTATATGCCAGTTACACACCTCGACTATAAACAAAATGTGAGAACTTTGGCTTAAAATGTTGATTGAACGTATCATAAACACACTAATACGTGCATATTCAGATATGCATGTATGTGCATGCAACCATACAAACACGTTGTAATTTCGTACGCGATCAATTGAGTAGAAAATATTGCTGAAGTTGTATACTCTCGTATTCAACAGATTTTAAAGCCATGTGGGTAACTAAACACCCATGCACATACAGGCATATCTGCATACTGAATATGTATGTATGTTTTAGGCTAAACACTTCGATCAGTAATCGAGATACCCTTTAATCAATATTTTTTTAAAAATGCTTCCTCCCCTCTTTTTTGAATTGCAAACAACTTGTTTCGGAATTCCTGTGCATACCTACAAACATAGATATACATATTTAATAAACAGAAACGCTTTTGTACGTTCATTAGAGTGGCTCATCTTTGTACGGATATTTCAAAATTTACTCGGTCATCATATCACCTCCCATCTGATGTGAGGAATTGAAATCATTAATTAGACAATATGATCAATAAAGGAATATATTTACTAAATTATTAAAAGTTATTCCTAGAAAATGTTGCCCTAATTTCGTAAACCGCTTTACGTTAATGAAATTGATTGAAAAAAATTCAATTCCCTAAAAATCCAGCCAAAAAATGCATAAAAATATATGTTATGTACATATTCCATGCCCTAAGTACTTATCATACTACTTACGTAAAGTAAAAAAAATATTTAAGTAACTACTAGTTAAGTATGAAACTGCGTAAGAACATCGCATAAACGTTTGTTTATATTGTATATATAATATTGGAGATTTAGTCCCCTAAAAATTGCGGACTATTCGAACCTGCTCCTTGTAGCTCAAACGTTTTTAATGCTGTAATATCCTGATTATCTACTTTCCTTATTTAGTTGGTTCGCAGTGTATATATTTATATTCTTATAAAACATGGATATATCGAGTTATGAATGTGTATAAATATTTGTACGTTTATATATACACATGTACATATGTGTGTTTGTTTAATTTCAGCTTTCTTTATTTATAATATTGTCGTAAATGATCATTTTATTGTATGTAGCTCTGAGTTAAGTATTTCTACTCTGGAGTTGCCGCTGGTTCTGCTGCTGCTGCTTCTTAATATACTTTAATTTCCGTTCAAACAGGTTCTTTCATCCGCATACCGAAATATGTATGTATGCATCCACACACATATATTCGTACATGCCTACAGTATGTATGCAGGCATGTAGATCTGTACATCCATTTAACAACAACAATACGTACAAACGTTTTTGTGCTCATATGTTCCAATATTAGCAGAAGAATAACAAAATATCCAACAACAGAAACAAAAACAACAACCAATATCACAACTACCTGCCATTTTTTAGTTCTACAAAAATTGAAATCTAAAAAAAATCTCAAGTGATATAAAAAAGACGTCCTATTAAATCCAAATACTTCATGTTTATGCTGAACGTGTACAAAAATCGAGATTCCACGTTTTGAATATGTATGTATGTATGCATGGGAATGTACATACATTAATATGGATGTGTGTATGTGTATCTATGGATTTTTGTATGTTTGAGTGTTTTTGTATCTGTGTGCTTCGTCTGCGTATATTTTATGTATAATAAACAAAAGAACAGCTCATGTATCCAACTGTTACACCAAAGAATTAGTGAAACGTCAGTCGTTCAGCCAGACCAACACAGCGTTAAACACATATATATGTGTGTGCCGACACACATGCACACATCCATATATGCATGTTTATTGACTGACTGATCAGTTGATTTTTCTCCATATATCTGGCAAGAGATAAATATTTGTATACTCTTTAACATGCTCCTCGCTCTCACTCAATATTGAGACCCCCTTAAAGTAAAAAATCTTTCCCAGCTTATTCACATGTATAGTTTTTTTATTATTTTACCCTTTTCACAAATATACAAAGTTGTATGTGTATGTATGTATGTACCTTCGAGTCTTTCAAGTAAGGCAAGTTCGAAATATGAAAACGTAAACAGTATGTTGTCATAAGAGCAATACACTCGTGTATACAAAAGTAGGTATAGATGCATCCATTAGGCCGCTCCATAAACTCCAATCTCTTCCCGTCTGAATATAATATATATTTCCAAATATTAATATATGCTGTTACTTCCTTCTTTTTAAATGTGGTATGAACATATCTTTATGAAAGATGGCACATGGAGCATTATCTAAGCACAACATGCAATATTTTTTTTTGGAAAGTTGTGTATCGCAAGTGGATATTAATAGAGAATGTATTTATAGCAGCAAGTACTGGCTTTCCACAAGTAACATCCGTGAAACGGCCGTGCCACTACAACTATATACCATTCCGGTTCGTTCAGTTAGCTTTCCTATGTTTTTTATTTATTGTTTCTAATTTGTTCTTGTTTTTTGTAAAATAAAATTTTTCGGAAAATTAAATTTTTGTCTAGAACCGCATTGGACTGTTTGTTGAAAATAATATTTTTTTTTCATGACAAAAGGCAATAAAAAGATTTATTTGATATATTAAAAAAAATAAAACCAAATTTTATAAGATTTTGTGATATAATTTTAATCTCTCATGTTCGAGATTTCACGACTATCTACAATGCGTTCTCATTTCTATAAAAATACGGGCTTTCAAATGGCTTATATTCATACCATGCTTTCGTATATTTGATTAAAACAAATTTTTAAAAAATCCGCACTGTTCTGTAAATCGAATCCGAAAAAAAATTCCTTAAATATTGAATTAATATACAAAAAAGTCGGTTAGTTTTTTTCAATAAATATATGACGAATAATGGGAAGCTTTTGATATTCAAAATTTTAACTGTTTTTAATATTAAATAAACTAAAATTTATTATAATATAACACTTTCAAATTTGTATTATTCAAAAATCAGTGATTTTTTAAAAAATCACTGATTGTGAACTCTCAATCAAGAATTTTTCAGTGTTACAAAATTACTGCCGTATATATAATAAATAATGTTTACTAGATGTGTACACAATAAATATTTGTAAAATATTTGCTGAGATCTAAAGTTATTGGTGCTAAATTTCGATAATCCTGTGAAGTATTTTATTCAAACTGCATTATCATTAAAATATGGTCCACAAATAGGCGCAATTATAGTGTCTTGCACATTCAAGCATAAATAGAAAAATATCATAAAAATATTTATCTAAAAAAAAAACAAATAGGCAATTAATTAGTCAATATCAGACAGTATAATATATTTGTTTAATTGGCCAATAACATGTCGAGACTGTAAACAGTTCTTTTTTGAATTGCTATAAAGGGTTTCTGAATATCTGAGACCTTTCAAAATATCTTATATGCAGTCTTCTTACTCGGTCAACAATGTTCGCCAAGTGTTTGAAACAAGTTTTATGAGCTGCTATTACTCTGCTATGTTAAACATCGGCTTTTGATGGTGGTATGCATGCATAATTCGATCGATTTATCGTTTTTTTTTCATCTGTTTGTTGTTGTTTTTTTTGTGTGCTCTCTTTGCTTTGTTGCATGTTCACTTCATCATATGGATGTTTAAATATTGCCTGCATTTGTGTGTATGTATGGTATAAAAACGCACACACACATATGTGTGTGTATGCATGTAGCAAACATTAAATGATGCTTTTGAAAGGAATGCGCACACTTCCGTTTAACGTCTAGGCGCACATCATCATTATGAACAGCATCGTCAGCAACATGACCGACCATAAACACCAACAACAGAACAACACGCAGGTAGTCAGTCAGAAGTTGAAAATGAAAAATATCTTGTTTTCGTTATAATTTTTTTTTAGAAAAGGTACAACGAAATCTGTAAAACTCTCTAAATGTTTATATGTATTTAAATTTACCCAGTAAGCATTTTTGCCGTTATATCTGATGGCCGATATAACCTGAAATATTGTATATTCTGAGACATAAAACTGCTACGCAAGATGCAGAGCTCCACATTTTTTTTTATGGTTAGTGATTCTCAATTTTATTTCAACCCAAGTCCCAAGAGTTTTTATAATATATGAAATCTTACGAATATCATCCGCACATGACGAAATAAAGAACTTGATTCGCTCTTTTAGCTATGATTGTGAATTTTTGTGTTCACACTACAAATTTTCACAAGTAGTTTAAAATTTATTAAGATTCGATCAAATATTCGATCAATTTCTCTTAGGAGCGCTGTAGTTGGAAGACTTGTATGAGCTGTGGCTGCATTTTATTGGAACTACATATAATAGCTGTACTACTCTCTACCTCAGCCCTTAACAAATTTTAAACCATTCCTGGTTATTGAATACCATTCGCATATCTTGCAAGCTCTTCGTCGTTTTCGAAACCATAACATGCTCCGCGGATCTCTTGAGGCAATTCCTTAAACTGCTTAGCCAAATTGGAAAAAGGTGTGTTAGCTTGGTAAAAATATAAATGATTACATCCAAATGAATGTGCATGGATTGTGTGTGTGTGTAAGTACGTCTTGACGTACATACATACATATGAAGGCATGCCTATATGTATGTTTGTATGTGTATGTGTGTATAAACATTTTAACTCAATCAGATCCGAGACCATTTGAGACTTTGATGATTTGTTTGGCTGTAGGGTAAGAATGTGTATCTGTACACACATCCACATATTGTTTATGGGATATTAGGACAGAGCGCAACACCGCACACACAACACACAAAAAGAAAAAAAAAAGAATGAACGCATTAAGACAGTCTGACTGTCAGATCTTCCTAAAGGCATTTCATGTTTCTTTTGCTGTTATATAGAATGAATCAATGTTCGTTCTCGCCACTTAATGTGTATTGAATTTTGAGATCCGTGAGTCTGTGCTCCGCCCGACTATTGAGTTCAAGTTTGTTTTCAATAAGAATTTAAACGTTAAATAAGCAACATCATCGTCATTACCACAGCGTTTATCATTTTTAATTTTTTATATTCTTCTTCATGCTGTTTCGGAAATATCGCAATGCTGACTTTAGTTCCGTTAACGCGTTCAATATATAGCAAATAAGCAGCTCCCTTAAACGGCAAAGTATGTTGAAGAATTATTGCATACATACGCGTATATGCATAGCACATAAATAATATTAGTGATAAAAATAAATACAAAAAATTATTAGAAATTCTTTTACATACATACGGCATACGAGTACATGCATATGTAATTTGTGAATTTGTGTGATTTATTTTTCGTGTTTTAGTTCTTCATGTAAATATTTGATTATTCATATCATTCTATAACATCTCCACAAATACTGTGTGGGATGATTTTTTGTGAATTTGAGATATTTTGATTTTATTTATTTGCTGGCAACCAAAACTGGAATGTAGCGGATGTGATTGTTTATTTGATTATTTATTTATTTATTATTATTTTTTACTATTCCGCTTTATCTCGTTATAATTTTCTATATTTAGTGTGTGCAGCGTTGTCGCGTTGTATGTATGCACGTAGATACTGTTAACATGGACGTATTCTTACAATAACAAATTTCTAAAAAAAAATTATTTTCTTAAACGGAAGTAACTTAAGTTTAATTAATGTGGAAAATCGAAATTATTATGACAAAAATGTATAGTCAGTGAAGTCTAGCTTAATGACACTTTTCAAATCATGCTCAAGATTAAAACATGAACAGAGTTCTGATTGTAATAAAAAAGATTGGAGCATACGAGGTTTGAATCTCTAATTTATAGCACAGCAAACGGATTTTTGTTTGACAGTAGATCGTCTGGTGGCCTTCTTGAAGTCAACATAAGTATTGCAAGATGAATAAATTTTACTGAATTGAGTTATTGTTGGCATAATTCGATTCCCAGATGTCAAATGATATACCAATCCAATACTTATTTATGCTCTAACCTGCAGTTATTGTATTTGTTAACATCAGCTTCTACCATACAAAATTAATTAAGAAATTAAATAAGTTTATTAGACAACAAGAAATGCAGCTCCAAAATTAATTTAAGAGTTTTAGTATTGGAGTTTAGAAACCTTTCTGTTATATTTTTGGAATGCATAAAATTTCATACACCGTCGTCCAACTTCACTAATCCAGTCATATATTATTTTTCAATTAAATGTTTCCTCAAGTACTTTTATTTTATTATACGAACGAGCATTCGGTCTTGGTGTTGGCCGTTTCGTTAAACACCGAACATAGTATAACTTTTTCCCCTCAGATAAGTATGTTTACATTCATCACCGGCAATCTGTGAAATGTAGCCGTATAAAATACTGTGAATTTGTAAGTCACCAACATAAACTGTTTTCTTTAAATAAGTTTATATTTTGGGGGTTTTTTTAAACTCTTTAATTTTAATTATGTGCTAGTTCTTTTTTCTCAAAATCTTATTAAAAAATTCAAATTGATCAGTTTAGGTGTTTTAGCTAGTTCCTATGCGCATTTCACTGGGGCTAATGCAGATCATCAGGGAACCTTTACCCAACAATTCTTAGAATAACTAAAGACATTTATTTCAAACTTCCACATTAATAATGGGAAGACTAAAACAATATCAAAGTCGCAACAAGAACTCACTAAGAAAATAAAAAAGGAAAATTGATCTTGCTGTGACTTTGATATTGTCTTAGGCTTCCCATTTATTAATTTATCCTTTAAAATACTGGGAACTTTCTCGTGCGTTTTCTAAATATTTTGCCCTTTTCAATACAAATTTGCAATATGTTCGTTTCCTTGAACGAGTGAATTTATTATGAGTCATTACAACAGAAGATTGCTTTTCAAAAGAAATGCTACGAATTAATTTTTTTTTTGCAAAAATAATAAAATTGAAAATTGTTACTAGAAAAGAACATAAACTATTAGTTGCTTGAAAAACACTTGCAATCTAAACATTTTTATTAATGAATTTATTTATTTAATATTTTTATTTGCAGAAATCTTTATTGCTGATTGTCTTTGTGACTTTTTTGGATTTTAATAAATATTAATGTGGCCGGTTTTGAAGAAAACAATAAATAAATAATTTAAAATTTGTTAAATTGAATTCAAAATGAAAATGCTTCCGGTACAATTATCGTTGAATCCGCCTTTGGGACTATGGAGTGATATGTTGTGGCGTTGTCCTCCTGCGCCGCCAAGTCAGCTGGCTGAACTAAAAACGCAGTTACCACCATCGTTGCCATCAGATCCCCGGCTTTGGAGCCGTGAGGATGTAGCGGTATTTTTACATTTTTGTGAGCGAGAATTTGACCTGCCAAAAGTTGATTATGATCTCTTTCAAATGAATGGCAAAGCGTTATGTTTGCTTACACGTGCCGATTTTGGTCACCGTTGTCCCGGTGCCGGAGATGTTTTACATAATGTTCTGCAAATGTTAGTGATTGAATCACACATGATGCAGTGGCATTTGCCAAATAGCCCTGTGACTCCAACTAGTCGCTATCCATTGTCGCCCCATAGTCATCCACCTACACCCACATGGCCACCAATTGGCCCACCAGAAAGTGCCTTTCATCAAACCTCACACTTAACCCCCCATCATTTTATGACACCGAATTCAGTGACTTTAAGTCCCCCGCCTTCAGTAGATTCACAAGCCAGTAGCCCGCCTCAAAATCAGGAACAGCAAAATGGTTCTAACAACCAGTCTACTAGCAACAGCAGTAGCAGCAGCAGTAGCAGTTCAAGCAGTACAACCAGCTCTTCATCAGCTGTTGGAACAGCTGTGGCTGGTTTAAATACACCGAACGCATTTAGCTCATTGAAAAATAATGCCAACAGCGGCACTGCCCAACATTCAGATTCGGAGGAGGAGAGTTATCCAGAAACTCCCACAGTAAATAATAGCACGATTGTTAATTATGCCAATCACAGTTACTCCGCTGCAGCGGTAGCTCAATATAATAACAGTCCGCCTACAACACCAATTCTAAAAGATATGCCACAAAGTCTTAAGCAACAAATTAAAAATACGTTCGTTAATTCTTGGTCTCAACAGCAACAGCAGCAACAGCAACAACAACAGCAACAAATGGTTCTGGAACAAAAATTGCCGCAGAGCGGCTCTGTATCAGCGCCAACTACACCGAGCTATGCTCAACCAGTAAAAAGAGAGTTTTTCCCCGAAAAAACTGACAATCGTTATATGCAACCAGTAAAACGAGAGTTCTTTCCCGAAAATACAGAGCCAAACACAAGTAAGTAGAAATTAATTTTGTTTTTATCATTATTAATATTTTCACATTTCCTGCAACTTTTTATGGTAATCAAAGAAAAGTGGATAAATTCGATAGATAGGCAGCAAAAATACTTGTCATGCAACTTGAGAAAAAAAACTTTTCATAACTTCTTTAACTCTTTTTGGACTCTGCGTTCTATATGAAAAAGCTCATACAGTTGGCCCTAATTATAAAAATTGCTTTGCATTAGTGAAATTTACAAGGAAAATTTATTATTGTTTTGCACACAACTTGTTTAACGAACAACCACTCAAAAAATCATACGCTGCTTTATTTGCCGACCAAAATGTTCAACAATTCTATGAAGAACAAAAACAAATATGTATATTAAAAGTGATTAAATACATTTGAAATTTTGTTTGCGTTTTCTAAGGCAAAACAATTTTCGAGATTCAGCTGGAAGCACGCATTGTTTCACACAAGTTTTTGTCAGGGCAAATGTTTTTTATGTTGAGCATTACTTTTGGCGAAGCAGAAATCCTTTATCCAAAAATTCTTCGAACTGCCTTAAATATTGCTTGAAACTTCTTAATCGACTTCTTAAAACGACTGTTTATATTTTACATTTTTATTTACGTAAATATACTTTTTTATTATTTTGCAGATGGACGTTTGCTATGGGATTTTCTGCAGCAGTTGCTAAATGATCGCAATCAAAAATATAGCGATTTAATTGCTTGGAAATGTCGTGATACGGGAGTTTTTAAAATTGTTGATCCGGCTGGTCTGGCCAAGTTATGGGGTATACAAAAGAATCATTTGTCTATGAACTATGATAAAATGTCTCGTGCCCTACGCTACTATTACAGGGTTAATATTTTGCGTAAAGTTCAAGGCGAACGTCATTGTTATCAATTCCTACGAAATCCAACAGAGTTGAAAAATATTAAAAATATTTCCTTATTGCGGCAATCTGTTAATCAGAATAATGCCAATAACTCTAATAATTCAAATAACAATAGCAACAATATTGCTGGCAATCATAATACTTCATCTTCAATAACATCATCTCCATCCACGAATGGTACAAACTGGGCTATGCCGGTTCAACACCCAGCAAACAACCAACAACAAACTTCCCAACGTGCATCGTCATCACATGGGAATAACAACAATAATAATAATAATCACTTAACCTTACCAAATGGAATTTCCTCAGCCGCTGCAGCTGTAGCTGCTGCAGCAGCTGCCGCTTATGGTCCTCCGCCTTCTTCGCCACTTTTTATGCATGCGATAAATGGTGCCTTCCACTATCTGTCTTCCAATGGTGTACCACCAAATTCACCTGCAGCTTTACCAACCACACCAAATGAGAAATTCCAATTTAGTGTTATTAAACCAGAACAAAATCAAACATCGACTCAAAACAATAATTTATCTGAGGAAATGAAGCCAACAGATCTAAGTCGGTCTGGAAATAATGGCTTAAATACAACTGAAAAAAGGCCTTATTCCAGTCCATCAGCTAATGATGACTGCTTTCCGTAAGCATATTTTGTGATCATGTGTGTTATTTAAATATTGATTTTCACTTACCCTTCCTAATCTTCAGGTTAATACGCAATGCTGATGGTCTAACTACAATCAAATTGATACGTTACAATGACAATGATGGTGGTGTTGGAGCTCAGCATCCAGTTGTTAATGATTCAAATGATAATTCTCAGCACAATCAACAACAACAACAACAGCAGCAGCAAAAATGTGGTACGCCCACACCCATGGATAGTGAGTCCAGTGAAATGGAGTCAAGTTCTTCACATGATATCATAGGGGCAACCGATTTAAGTAAGTAAACTCATAAAAGAATCTTTAAGGACAATCATAACTCTACGAGTACATATAATATACCAACTTCATGTTGTAAGAAGAGAAAAACTAAACATTTCTTATATGTACATGTTTGCATGAAGGTATTACAAGAAAAGAATTAAAAAAATAACAAACAAATTGCATAATTATAGTACCTCATTATTATATACATACATATATACATACATATAAAAAATATATAAAATCCACATGTTCAAAAGTCTTTCTTCTATTTTCTTTAATTACTAAAAAATTGTGTATTTTTCAAAATGAGGTTTTTTACAAATATTTAAGATTGCTAGAAACTAAGAAATGTGCCAATTTTTCATTTAATATTTAAAACCATTAAAACAATTAGTAGTTTAAATAAAAATCATAAATCACACACAAAACCTCTACAGGTCGCGGTGGCGTTGAAATAAAAATTATGGAAATTTATTTAAGTTAAGAAAACTTTTACACAGCCGAATCCCTGATCTATTATTTACCATATCTGTAGTATTTGGGAAAAAAATAAAGAATTTAACAATAATTTCCTTAACTAATTCCATCTCAAATGGCGTTTATAAAGTGCCACCATTCAAAAAACCTGTCGACATGTTTTTAAAGTAAATCATTATAATCTAAAAGAAAAAATATTGTCTCATTATAATATGTATTTTTCATTTTAATAGAAAAGCTTTTTGTTCTATCAGCTTTAACAAATTAAAAATTGTTTTTTTAAATTTATTTACATTAAAAATTAAATAATTGCAAACGAATGTGATAGCGAAAGTTATAATAAAATCGAAAGAAAAAAATTAAAATAAGTGTATAAACAGCAGCAGATAAGTATATAAGAAAACTTAAGTGAATATATTAAAAAACAAGTATATAAGTGTGCATGTATAAATATATACAATATTATACATACGTTCATACAAAATTTCTTTAATTTGTCCTTAAGTTTTGTTCCCTTTTCGGCCTACAACCACCTAATTGGCATCATAACAAAATAATGTTTCATTTGTCTATCGTATGGACAAAACTCAATACAGCAAAGAAATAAGTGACTTTTTGAAAGTGTTAAAAGAAAACATCGTTAAATATCAGTCTTTACTTCAGGATCAATTCTACAGTTTGTTGTTAAGCTAAGCTTTGCCGAAATGAAAATATTTTGTTATTAAGAAATATACATAAATATAATTTATTGTTTTAATTTTTGTTGTTAATCAATCCCTCTTGGCTTCCACAGAACATTCGTTCTTGATATACAAAAATTATTATTATATTTTATTTAAATTTTAAGTTTAGCAGAAAAAATAATTACATAGAAATATTGCTTTAATTTCATAAATCAAATATAATTTAAACACAATTTATTACTTAAACGTATTTATATATAAAAATAAACATAATAAGCATATGTATTTTTTCTTATATTTCTAAATACTTTTTAGATATCTTTTTATATAGTATACATACATCTAGATGTAATATTAGCGTAGTAAGAAAATGTGTAAATACAAAATATGAAGTTTAAAATCGTTACTTACCATGCCGTAAATAATGTATATTTTATTAACACAAACCAATTTTTACACTTAGTTTTAAATAATAAAATCAAATAAAAAATAAACATAATGAAATATTTATATTTACACATGAACTTCAGTATCCAATAGGATTCATCTATTTACAATTTATACAAGACTTGAACTTTCCTTTCGAAATATTTGCTTCAATTTAGTAACTGTATTACTTTTAAATTAAAAGTCTGAACGGATTAATAAAAAAAAACATTTTTAAAGTAACACCTAATTCACACGATGAATTCAATGCCTTCAATTTTCGACGTCATTTTTAGTTTGATACAAAATAACAAAAATTAGCAAGAGACTTGATTTCTGTTTTCGCGGTTTTTTCATATATCCTCTATACGTCAATATATATTATTTCTTTTGTTGCTTATATATTTATTATTTTGAAGTCATATACATGTGGAACAATAACAACAAATAAAAATAGGCATGGAAACCAAATTCATCGAATAAACGCATAGAATCTTTGAAAGCAATTTCAAAGTAGAATTGAGACAATTAGACGTAGCAAAATTCACCGCATGAATTGGCTGCAAGTGGTCGAAAATACAAAAAGTGAAGTTTTTTTCTTTTAACACAACAATATCAAACAGTTTGAGTTCTTAGAAATTCATAAATGACTCAGATTTATTTGTATCCTTTCATATAGCTGAGGCTTTGATTTATTACATTCTAAAAATTTTGCAGAATAAAATGGACACTATTCCAAACATGCAGCATAAAATCAGTTTGTTATACAGAAGCGTTAATAATTTCTCAATTATTAAGCACATAATAAACTACAACTTTGTTTGTAGAATCGAATTTCCTTGTGCCTCCTGATTTTATAAGAACTCTCTACGTTTAATACTTAGTGAGATATAATGTTACCAAACATAAGCAACAATATTTCAGTAACATTGCGGGCCACCAAGCGGGCCAAAGGCTTACCATCCTCTCGTCGATATCTTATGTGTTCACAAGTTATAACAATTTATAGGTTCGACAAGGGTCTTCTGGCCACAAAACTGTATTTTGATGTTAAGAACAGATTGATTTAACATACTTCTCAATTATTTCAACTATTTCTGAAAATGTTTTCATGTGTTGCAATGTATTAATATGTACGTAGATATTTTACTTATATACATACATACATATGTATTTATTCATAATTAAAAAAAATTAATTTCAAAATAAATAAATATAAATAAAACTGAAATTTAACGTAATTGTAGTTTTGTTTTGTGTTCAAGCATCGCGTGATGATGGTTAGAAATTGCAATTATCTGGCAAAGCCGTATTGCTTGCCTCCAATCTTATACGCAATTTCAATTGAGTAAATAAATATTCACTTGACTGAGTAAATTATTTTCCTGATCAATATACGCGCAGCGATAGAATGTTCACACGGACATATAAACTCATGCTTCGCTCTTTTCGCATGTTTCAAACAACATGATCTCCCATACAAAGATCCTCCTCTTTTAAGATGCGTGACTTCAAAGGTATATACGATCCGAAAAGTAATTTCTAATTTCTAATATTCTTGTTTTTAAAAACCTGGCCTATAGCCGAACGATCAAACAAGAATATTATTATAATACAACAGGTCAACGATTAAACTAAATATATATACATTTCTATTTTCTCTAATTTGCATCGAAACTCATCGTCAATTTACCCAAATTCCAGCTGCTAAAACAAGAATTGTGCAAATAAAAATTTAAAAAACAATAAAAATAAAATCTTAAATTTGTATTGAAATCAAATAAAATTTATACAGAAAAAGAAAATGGTTATAAAAAGGTAGATGTTTAATACATTTCTTGATTTCAGTGTGCGCAAACGTATATATTTCATCATATCCAACGAAATTGTCAAAACGAAGCGCGAGCGGTGCAAGTGCTTTATTTCGCCGTACGAACATGATCTACCATTTGTTTTTAATCATGAGGACCCAAGTTCAAATCCAGGATTTACTTTTAAAATTTGTGATATATTAATATTTCTATATTTTAGGTGCTCAGTCTCGGCGAATTCTTTCCAGTAAGTTGTGTGTTGCTCAATAAACACAAAAGGTGTTAAACAATTTATATGCAAATACATATCGAACAATAATTAATTGATTTCATACGGAAAACTGGGCGCAATAGTGCTGTTAATTGTAGCAACACTATATGTGCATAGTATATGAATACATAAATAATTTTAGACTATAGAATAAAATAAATAAATATGTATATGAATATATAACCAAATAATAATATTTGAATGATTTGCATTTTCAATATTTTTGAAACACAAATATACTTACATATGTACAAGAGAAGTCGCAGAAGTAAGTATGTATTCACACGTATGTACACATATCCAAGCGTGTGTGTTAATGAAAGTCGAAATGTAATTGAAAAGAAGACATTGTAAAGATAAAAACAAAACACAACAAAAAGTAGAAAAGTCAGAAATATATCAGAGATGGAGCAGATATACTTGCGCATATTGCCAGCAGTGATTATGTACTACTAAACACACTCTTAGCGGTGTGTGCCTTGACTAAACAAAATTGTATTGAACACAACTTTGTAATGAAACCACATCATTAGCACCCCCAAAGAGCAATAAAACCATGATTCATACCACGTTTGGTAAATCAAGTTGGTGGCTGAACTGAAGAGTGTTTGATTCACAGTCGGAGGGACCTTAGTTCAAATCTTGCATTGTCGTCTTCAAATAAAATAAATTTAGAAGGATATAACCAAATTACAAAAAAGTTGATGTAATTAATAATTAAGTAGATTAATAGAAAGAAAAACGAGCGGCCAAAAAAAATGGCGAAAAAATAAAAACAAGACGCAAGAAAACGGGACACAACCACGCACAAAACGACAGACGTGTCAAAATGACAAATCGACAGTCGAAATATAAACTGCTGAACGACAGAAAGTAGAACACAAATGCCCGACGACAAACAAAGAAAAAAGAAAAAATGCCGTCGGCAAAGCAATGATTTTTTTCTGCACGTGGTGGTGGAAAGGAGATTTTTTTTTCAAATATCGTCAAAAGTCGGAAACTAATGGACCGATTAGCGTGAAATATATATTAAATGAAAGAGAATTAGCAGATCTATCGATCCAAAGCATCCCGAGTCGAATAGCAACAGAAATACCACTGATTTTCGAAATTTGCAGGTGCAGCATTGGTATTTTATACGGGCAGTGATATTTTATACGCTTTATATTGACTGATGCAAGACATGTGGCTCTTATTATGTATAAGCCGCCATCTTGGGGTAACGAGTAAGCGCGTAACAGTCGTATATATAATTTAGGATATAAGAAAATTCCATTTATTGCTGGAGCGCCTTTTATATTATACAGGCACTGCCAATTTAAGCAAAATCTACGTACATAGGTATGCGCAAGTAAACACCCATTTTCAATGTTGAAAAATTAACAAAAAAGAGTGGCAGAATTACTTTTATTCAGTATTGCTTTTATATGTATGGATGTATGTATCCTATTTTTGTGTATTGGGTTTTTGTATAATTGGGCTTACCCGTTTGGAAATGGATTGATTTCGAACAAAAATTAAAAAATTTGGTCAAAGCATGAAAAAAAATGCAGTGGTGGTGCTTTTGTTTGTAGTGATGTTTTTTTTTACCAACCGCGTGGTAATTAGTATTTCTCCTAGGTGAAAATTTCTTATTTCATATTTCCCCACCACGCGGAAGGTGTGATGAATATAATTTTTTATTTCTGTTTTCTACCGCAAGATGGCGGCTTATAAATAATAAGAGCCACATGTCTTGCATCAGTCAATATAAAGCGTATAAAATATCACTGCCCGTATAAAATACCACTGCTGCACCTGCAAATTTCGAAAATCAGTGGTATTTCTGTTGCTATTCGACTCGGGATGCTTTGGATCGATAGATCTGCTAATTCTCTTTCATTTAATATATATTTTACGCTAATCGGTCCATTAGTTTCCGAGTTTTGATGATATTTGAAAAAAATCTGCTTCCTCCACCCACCACGTGCAGAAAAAAGTACTTTGCCGACGGCAATTTTCTTTTTTGTTATTTTTTTCCTTCCCTCTGTTTCTGTTGTTTTTTTCGGCTGTCGTTTTGTCATTTTGACGGTCTTGTCTGTCTGTCGTCAGCGGCCGGTGGTCGTTCAGTCAGACTTTGCGCGCGCGTCTGCTGGTTTTTTCTTATTTTCTTGCCATTCGCCTCCGCCGATCGTCTTCCCGTCATCACATTTATTTTTTTATTTTTTATTGCTGTCTGGACTTTATTTATTAAATTTTATTACAATTTAACATTTAATTTGAAAGATGAATGCAAGATTTGAACTGAGGTCCCTCCGACTGTGAATCATACACTCTTCAGCTGCGCCACCAACTTCTTTTATCAAACATGGTATGAATCATGGTTTTATTGCTCTTTGGGGGTGCTAATGAAGTGTTTTCATTACAAAGTTGTGTTAAATGTGTTTAGTCAAGGCACACACCGCTAAGAGTGTGTTTAGTAGTACATAATAACTGCTGGCAATATGCCTAAGCTCAATCTCAATAGTGATATATTTGATTTTCTACACATGCTTGGATGTGTGTGCAGGTATGTAAATCCATATGTACTTAACTCTGTGACTTCTTTTATATATAAATGATGTTTGTTGATAAACATTTTGTTCGTTTGGTATATTTGTGTTTCAATAATAACTATAATGAAAATTATTCAAACAGTATTGCTCAGCTATACTATATATTCTATGGCCTAAAATTATTTATTAATTCATATATGCACATACATATGGTGTTCAAGTATACACAATAGTTAAGTTTATCACAATTAACAGCACTATTGAGCTCAATTTTCCGTATGAAATCATTTAATTAATTATTGTTATAAGTAAATTGTTTAAACATTTTTAAAAGTGTATTTAGTGAGCATGAACAGAGTTGGCGGAGACTGAGCACCTAATATATATAGAAAAAGAAAACGCAAACCCAAGTTGATGATGGTAAGGTTATCAATATATACTACTAATTTTAAAAATAATCCTAGATTTGAACTTGGGTCCGCATGAATAAAAACGAATGGTATTTTATTTTTCATACGATAATTGAACCAACTGAATGAAGATCAAGTTTTATCATTATTTTTTAACATTTTTTGTTTGAACAATTCTTGTTTTAGAAATTTTATGTTTTTGCTTTTTTTATTTATTTTATTTTTTATTAAAAATAACCTTAAATCTACGATCAATGATATATAATAATGTGAATAAACTAAAGCGTTGTTAAAATGTAATATAAAGAACAATTATACTGAATATATATATATATATATATATATATATATATATATAT